>CM040437.1:23782772-24236501 GCA_022702705.1 Papilionanthe hookeriana x Papilionanthe teres
AATTTAATATAATTTAATTTAATTTAATATAATTTAATATAATTTAATTTAATATAATTTAATTTAATTTAATATAATTTAATTTAATTTAATTTGATTTAATTTGATTTAATTTAATTTAATTTAATTTAGTTTAATTTAATTTAATTTAATTTAATATAATATAACATAATATAATTTAATTTAATTTAATTTAATTAAATTTAATTTAGTTTAATTTAATTTAATTTTTAATTTAATTTTTTAATTTTAAAGGAATTTGTTTTAAATAATTTAACTTTAATTTAATTTAATGATTAAGCCTTTTAGCATTTTAAATCTTAAACTTGAATTATCATTTTAATTAGGAATTAAATATTATTGGGATGATTAATTTAGGTATTTTTAAATTAAAGAATAAATCTCTTCCTAATAATATCCCTATTTTAATAATTCTGATTTTATTATTCTTCCAAATTTAATTAATTATTTTATTAAGGTTTATTTCAATTATTTTAAATTATTTAGTAGGTTTCTACCCTTTAATTATCTAAATTTCAATCATCCAAATCAAGTTAAAATCAAATATTTTGCCTATTAATTTCATTAAGCCTAAAGTCTTAATTAAAGGGTTAAGATTTTAATTACCATTTTGCCCTTCAAGCTCTAATAATTTCATAACTCACTAAATTGAGCTCAAATGAACTTGAAATTTTTATGTTACTTCACTCATATGTCAATAAAGACATTAGAGGAGAAAATGTGATTTTTCTGTATTTAATTTATTTATATAATTATTTTTGGTGGAAAATAAGGATTTCCAAGGAAAATTTAATAATATGACCAAGGGAAAGTTTCTGTCATTAAGAAAATTATGGGACATTCCTAATGACCAGAGGACCACTTGGACCAATTTTTGTGATTTTTTGAATTATATTTTATTTATTAGAATTATTTTAAGCTCTAGAGTATTAATTAATTTAAAAATAGAATATAAGTTGAAAAATGAATTTTATAATTTTTAAAATTCTCTCTGATATCAAGAATTCCATAGAACCAAATTTTACAATTTTCTGATTTTTCTTTGATTTATTATAATTATTTTAGTGAAAATGCTAGAAAATACATTTTTTTAATTTTTAGAATTACCCTAAGGCTTTAAAATTTAATATCTCATTAAATAGACCTAAGAAAAATATGGGGTTTGTTCCTAAGTGATTAAATTTCAAAATATGACATTTTGGTGAATTTTATTATTTTTGTGATTTTTATTATTTTTAATTATTAAAATATTAAAATAATGATGAAAAATCAACTTTTTTAGAAAATTGAAAATTTGATTTTCTTAAATTCCTCTGATATCAGAGAGGCCCCAAAACCAATTTGGTGAATTTTTGAAAGGTATTTTGAAAGTTATGAATTTTTAAAGTTTAAAATGACTAAATGGCTTAATCAACCCATTTAGTAGGGCTAACCAAGTCCAATTGACTTCAAACTTTTATGGTGGGTTCCTCTGATCCTAAAGGTCAGTGGAGAATTGATTTCAAGTCAATTTGATCTATGGTTAACTCTAATTAATTAGGGGTCTATTTTGGGTGTTTTAGCCAATTAGGGTTATTTTGAGTGAATTAACTCAAGTACTATTTTTCCTAGGGTTCTCTGGTCATAAGGAACATCACCAAATTTTCCTAGAATTTATTTCACAACATGCTAATTTTTGGAATTAAAATACTCAAAACGAGCAACATGCATTTGAAAAATAAATAACTTTTCACAGAGGTGGCCTTGACCTTGGAAAATTCAAGGAATGTTCCCAAGTTCAGAGGTTTCAAAAGCCCTATGGTCTCATGCCATGGTGAATTGTATGAATGCATGGAGAATTAAAACAATGCAGGGAGTAAATAATTAATTAAAAATAAAATATTGGACAAAATTAATTAATTTCTTTTCCACATTATTCTCCTCTCGTTCACCGAGCAAGAGGGTATTTTTATTTTATTTTTGTGATTTTTCTACACAAAGATATGGATTTTTGATGTTTAGGGAATTAAATAAATCAGAAAATACCCTATTTTTCTACTTAAGTGACGCGGCGCCATTTCAACCTCGGCAGCTCCAAATGCACGCGCGGCGCGCTCCCATTTGACGCCGCCTTCTGACTCAGCGCCACGCGGCCCGCGGTTCATGTATCATCTCCTCGTCCGACGCCATCTGAGCCGTCCGTCCGCGCGTGTATTAAATGAACGGCATCCGTTCATCGTCCCCAAGCCTCCTAACCCGAGAACCGTCCACCTTCTAGCCCTAAGATCTCACTCGATTCTCCATGGATTTTTATGTTCTTATACTCTATGGATTCGTCTTGAAGAGACGAACACATCTATATGGCTAATGTTTATTGAAATTGACTCATTTGAAATGGAGAATGTTTAGAAGCTCGGGATGAAGAATTGATCCATACCTTAGCTCGAGAGGTGAAGCCTCGATCGGAGATGCTCGGCACGTTCGTTGGAGGCTGCAGGAGGCTAGGGATGAAGCCTGGGGATGTGGTGAATTGCCTAGGTGTGATTTTCACCAAGGCTGATCACAACCTTTGGAGTCTGGAACAACTGGGTGGTCTGGAGATGGGGCTTTTGTTGGTGGACACCTTCTCTTGGTCTGGTGAAGGTGTAGGACCAATCAATTTGAGGATTGATCCACTGTGGAGAAGTGTCCTGGTTTTGGGTGGAATTTCAGTTGAGAAATTGGATTTTGTCAGTGGGGATTAGGGCGAATTGACACTTGGGGATCAAGCTGCTCTAAGGGTGGAGAAGGGTTTGGAACAATTTTGGCGAGTTTCGGCAAGGTTTGTGCAACTCTCTTCTCATGGCCGTGAGGGGTGGTGTTTAAATAGGCATGGTTCGGAGGGCCTCCTGGGGAGAGTTAGGGCTTTGGATCACACTGCTCTGGGCATGGGAAGAACAGCCATGGTGGCTATTGGGCATGGGGCAGCTCAGCAAGGGAGAATTCCAAAGTTGGCTCACATGTGAGCTCTCGGCCAGTGGTGTTTTCCGGTGACCTGGTGGCTGGCCGGCCAGGCATTGGTCACCATCTTGTTCAGGTGGGTCGTGGCGGGGTTTAGTGTAGGCAATTGGCAAATGCCATGTGTAAAAGGCTTGGATTAGAATGGAATGGGAGAGGTCTTATTTTGGCTCAAATTGGTCAACTCCTCCATTTGGGCTAGGTGCACCACCCAAGGCTTTGTTTAGGCTGAAAAGAGGCTGAAAAGAAAGTGATTTAGGTCAGCTTAATCAGTGGGGAATGCTCACCATCCAAGTACAATTAAGCTTAAGCAAGATTTAGTGGAATCATGGGAGTGGTTAATCACCTTTAGGAATTAAGGAAAGAGTCTCCTCCTTTTGCCCAAAATGGCATGGTGACATGTAAAGAGGCTCTCATGGCTTCCATGTGGCTCATGCATGGCTTCATGGCTCACCTTTGGCTTGGGAAAAGTCAAGTCGATTTCATGGAAATGGATTTAAGAGAAATTTTGGTATTTAGGGGTGATTTAGCATGAGGCTTGATTTGGAATTATTTGATGATGGGATTATAACTTAGGGAATGGCTTTGATTAAATGGATGGCAAATGGAAATGTCATGTGGGCTTTAGGGTAGATTTTGGGCTCATTGAAATAGTTTTAGATGGGCTTTTAAATGGTTTAGGAAAGTGGGCTTTTGAATTTTAAAATGGATTTTGGGATGAAATTTTGGTAAAGACTTGGGCCAAATAATTGTTGAGTTTGGTTTAGGGATGTGTCATGAGTGATTTGAAACAAGTTTGAGGTGATTTGGGTTTGAATTGGGTTGGATATGGGCTTTTTGGTAAAGAGGCTAAGGTGGGCCAAAATGGGCTACCATGGGCCAAAGTTGGGCTAGAGTTGAAATTGATGTAAAATTAATGTTGGGAAATGTTTATGGGAGTGTTTCAAAGAGGTTTTGGCTTAGGTTAGGTTTTGATTTTGAGGTTTGGGTCTATTTGGGCTAGGTTTAGGTTTAGGTCAAAATTGGGCTTTTTGATTTTGGGTTGAATTTGAGTGGGGTTTGGGTCTAAATTTTGGGCAAATCATGTTAGTGTTTTGTTTATGGGGATGTTAAGGAAGGTTTAGAAAATATTTGGGGTTAATTGGGGTTGAATTGGGTGAGTTTGGGCTAAGTTTGGGTCATGGGTCCAAATTGGGCTTTAAGGCCAAAAGTGAAATTGGATCCAAATGTCAATCAAATTGGACTTGGATTGGGTCTAGATTGGTGTTGGGGATGTTGAATTGAAGTTTAGAATTGAATTGGACCAGAATTTGAGTCAATTGGGTAGGTTTGGTTTGACATTGGGTTCACTTTGGGTTAAAATGGGTCAAATTGGGGGTTTTGATAAAAGTGGGGTAAATTGGCAAAATTGGCCCATGGTGTAGTTTAACAAAATGAAATTGGGAATATTTGGGATTTTCTGGAATTTTCTGGGAATTTTCTGAATTTTTGGATTTTTGGGCTAAGAGGGGTATTTTGGGTATTTGGAGGGTATTAGGAGGTATTTTTGGAATCTTTGGTATTTTTGGCTATGAATGATCAATTTGAGTGATGTGGGAATGTTTAGGATTGATTTTGAGGAATTTTGGGTAATTTAGGTGATTTTGGAGATTTTGGGTAGTTTCGAGGGCATTTGGTAGGTTAGGCGGGTGTAGAGGTCCCGGGGTCAAAAATTGAAAATTTGGAAAATTGAAGATTGGGTGAATATAAGTGGAATAAAATCATTTTGGTTGAGCCATGAAGCCACATCAAGCCCATATGAGCCATGAAGGGACTCATTTGAGGCATTCAGCTATGTTGTTCCTAACCCTCTTAGCCGAGGGCTTAGGGGTTAAGGACCATCCATGTGAATCACTTACATGAGTCAGGAGGTCAAGTTAGGTATAGGTGTGGTTTTAGGAGGTGTATGGAAGTGTAGTGTATGAGTGTAGTGTGTGTGTAAGTCAGCCTCTTCACTAGACCAGGCCACCCAGGGCAGTCCTAAGGCTAAAGAGTCCTATAGGAACTCATCCTTTAAACTTCCACATTTGATCTCAACCCTCTAGGTGATTAGGGGTCTACAATCAAGTTTGTGGAGTTTGCAGGGAGTTAAGAAGTGGTTTGAATTTCTAAGTGGTGGATCCCGATTCTAGTCCTCTAAGATAGTCGAAAGGAAAAGCCTAAGGCTAGATCCTAAGTACTAAAGAGAAGAAGAGAAGACCTCATCGAAAATGAGGTCAACAAATGGACCCCCAATAGGTGTGGTGAGCGACGGAGCACACGCGCGTATTGGCGTTGACTGAAAAGATCAACAAAACCAATCACGGATGTCCAAGTGACAAACTTAGGACGAAGTAGAAGAGTTTCCGCTTGGGGAGTGTCGAGTATATCTCTAAGGCCGGAGATTCACGAACTCTCGGCTGGGAAAGGAAAAGGAGGTGAATTCCAAATCACAAGATCCGGGGAAGTTTCAATTTAAATTTTGTTTCAGTTTAAGTTTTGATGTGTACGTTTAGATTTCAACTCGAGTTTCAATTTAGATTGAAGTTTTGTTAAGATTAATTTTGAAGGGATTTGATTTAAAATGAAAATTGAAATTTGGCGGTTTTAGATGTAACATCCTCAACCTCAAATGAAAATTGAATTGATTGGATTGAATCATTACAATGAGGAGAGATCTCAGAGCAATGTGGTATTGGATGTAAAATCCTTAACCTCAAGAGTTCAATTTGGTGTGCTTCATTGCAATATGAGAATCTAAAGCAATGTGGTATTGGACGTAAAATCCTCAACCTCAAGAATTTGATTTTGATGCATTTCAGTGCAATAGGGAAAGAATCCTAAAGCAGTGCAGTCTCGGATGTAAAATCCTCGACTTCAAAAAGTTGATTTTGATGTATTTCGGTGCGATAGGGAAAGAATCCTAAAGCGAGTGCGGTATCGGATGTAAAATCCTCAACCTCGAAAAAGTTGATTTTGATGTATTTCGGTGCGATAGGGAAAGAATCCTAAAGCGATGCGGTCTCGGATGTAAAATCCTCGACTTCGAAAAGTTGATTTTGATGTATTTCGGTGCAATAGGGAAAGAATCCTAAAGCGATGCGGTATCGGATGTAAAATCCTCAACCTCAAAAAGTTGATTTTGATGTATTTCGGTGCGATAGGGAAAGAATCCTAAGCGAGTGCGGTATCGGATGTAAAATCCTCAACCTCAAAAAGTTGATTTTGATGTATTATTGACTTTGCAACGATTTGTAGTGTTGATTTGAAAAGTGTGGAATTTTGGTGTTTTGGGAATTTCATGAAAGTTGTAAAAGACTTTCAAGGAAGGAAATAGATTAGGAGGGAATATGTAGATGTTACATATCCCATTCAGAAGAGTTGATTGAAAGTTGCTGGTTTGGATTGAATGTGATTCCTCGCCATCAGATTCGATCCGTGTCAATGGAATCAACCGCTTCCTTCCCAGACAAGGGAGAGAGTAGAATAGGTCGGACCTCAGATTTGGAAGGGTAAGTGTGAATTTGACTGAGGTTTGATGTGAGATCTGAAAAGATCGAATTTGAAATTTGATTGAGATTTGATTTGAAATTTGGAAAGATTGAATTTGAAATTTGATTGAGATTTTGTGGTCATTTTGTTTGTCTTTTACCGATTCAAATTTTATTTTATCGTGAATTTGGAGTTTATCATTTTTAGATTTTAAGGAAAGTTTTCTTTTATTCTTTTGGTTTCTTTTCTGTTCTTTGTTCGAAGTTCATTTAACTTCTAATGGTGTTTCCCAGTTAATTTGCACAAAAGAGGTGAAGGCCAAAATTGTGACATGGTCACTTTCATTCCAATCATGCTGAAGATACATCGTACAACTTGATCTGGAATACATCTCATACAATCCATATAGACTCAAAACGGACTATGTATGATCTTTGTTGATTCATCCAAAAGGGTATACGTCAAAAATCCATGTCTGAATAGTGAGGTACATGGTCGATAACATCACCTTCCAAGCCATCCTTGGCAAGGATGCCGTATGGATGTACGTTGGAGGTGTGATATTTTCCATGTAGCTCACAGCTCGTAAGGCCGGAGACTCTCTAACTCCGGGTCTGGCTGGAAGTGGTAAGGTGCTTTCCTGTCGTCCATCCTTCTGAAAGTAACCGAGATGCCGCTTCACTGGTACTCACGGTATGCAATGCTTAGCGATATACTGCTCCGTTGCCCTTCGGTATCATGACGGAACATACCGGTAATGGTATCTTTGCGGCCCTCGGAACTCACCTGGGCCTGCTATCCGGAGGTCGGATCCGAACATGATATTACACTCGTTCGGAAAAGAGGCGTGCGAAAGGTCGACAAAGTCGTGTTGATCTATGTGCGGGGGTATACGGTCACCCTTCTTGTAAATGTTGATAATGCGGCTATTGGGTATGCAATCGCTGGCGGTACCCTCCATGTTATCAATCTTTTTACCATTCTCTTGATGACTAATGGCATCGGATCCACTTGCCCATGACGGAGTATTCCGGTGGGTTTCCCTTCTCTGTCCTCCGCAAAGTTGTAGCGAGCATCCACATTGTATTGTGATTCTTCCCTTCCACGGCATCCATCTCCGGGGTTCGAGTACGTGTTTTCCCTTAGGCGGCCTCGCTCGGCCCATTCTTTTCAAATCCGGATGCAATCTACGATTTGTTGTTGTTCATGCTACGAGAATACGTCCGTATGTAGCTCGAGGCCTTCAAGTATATTGATCCTCCTGCCTCCGATTCTCTCGAAGTATTCAAAAGTTTTCTTCGGACATTCAGTATTCTTTCTAGCTCGTATTACGGTATAATTTGCAAATGGCGAGGCCTGGTGACGTACTGTGGGATATATGGCTCAATCCCTTCACGTTCTCCTGCATACCTCGGCTCCTCGGGGATGATGTCCGTCGGGACATCCTCCGGGGTTGCTTCTGCAACAAGGTCATGCATTACCGGCGGCTTCATCTGATGGCGTACTAGCCTTCTTTCTTCTGTTCCTCTTGAGATTTCTCTGGTCTCTTCTGTCGTCCTGGGAGCTGGTCCCCTTTTTCGAGTTCTGCGCGAGCCGGTATCCTCGAAGTATATGTCGGCGGCGAGCAACTTCCTCGTCGCGGCGGTCCGTCGCTAATTTAGTTAGCATCTTGCGGATACGGCGATTTTTGTTTCTCCGTTGAGTTGCTGTGAGAGTAGCTCTTCGTACTTCCCGAGTTTACGTAGGCGCGGCGATAGAGTACCGCCTCTGCCGTAGCGACTACGGATTTGATTCTCTTGTCTTCTTCGGTGTCCGTTTTTCTTTTCCTGCTGCTCTGGATTGGTGGCTTGGGCCACCCACCTTCATCACTTGTCCGCCGGGCGGTTCTTCTCGATCAGCCGGGACCCGGTCACTTTCCTCTTCTGTAGGCCTGCTGGTGCGAAATTCGAGTCGATCTCGATTGTCGCTCCATCTTTCACCCTCTTTTCATCGAGTGCGAGGCTTACGCCATTCTTAAAGTTCGGGACCCAACCGCCCGTTCGACATTTCCCTGCGAAGAGACAAGGAAAAGGATCAGGGGCTGTGCTAAGAACAAGAACATTAAGAAAATGTTTATTAAAGACAAAAAATTTTTATTTCGTTTGTATTTTCAATTCAACAAGAATGAAATGGGATAAGATCAGGAAAGAGATTTTGATTTGGAAGAGAGAAAACAAAGAAAACTTTATTATCATGATTTTATTTATTTTAGCACATTTTTTTGTTATTTTTGGGTTCGGACCCGGTCATCAAGTAATTACTTCACCCGTGCTTCTAGGGATGGAAAATTCACTCCTTCGAAACATTAGGTAGCGTAATACTTTTTCAAGTATCGTCCATTGATCGGAAGCATATGTCGTTCTCCTTGGCAGTTCACTAGCCTGGTAGGAGCCTCACGAGTATGTCGCCTCGACCACAAACGGTCCTTCCCGAGTGGGTTCGAATTTTCCTCCTATCTTGCGGTGTGCAAGAATAGGTCTTTTGAGAACGAGAACTAAGTCACCAACCTTAAAGGTTCTTGGGCGAACCAGTCTGTCATGGGCCTGAACCATCTTAGCTTGGTATAGTTCTAAATTCTGCTGCGCTGCAAGTCTTTTCCCTTCCAGGCTTTCCAATTCTTCTAGTCGTAATCCGGCATTTTCTTCACGTCGTGAGTTTGTTTGCAACTGCAATCACGAGTGAAGGAAGGCTGGACTTCTAAGGGTAACTACTTGCCTCGGACCCATACACCGGAGCGTAAGGTGTAGCTTGAGTAGGAGTTACGAAGGTTGTCCGGTAGGCCCACAAGGCTTCTAACAACTTCTCGTGCCGATTTCTCTTATTATCGTCCGAGGTTTTCTTTAAAATTTGAACGAGAGTTTTATTAAAAGCCTCGGCGAGGCCGTTTGCTCTTGGGTAGTAAATTGTTGAATATCGCCGGTCGATTCCATGTCTCCCGACAAAATTGTTGATTTGCGTACTTCGAATGCGACCCATTATCCGAGATGATCTGCGCGGCACCCCGAAACGGTAGACAACTTGGTTCTTGAAAAATTGTAGTACGTGATGTGCTTTCACTTCTCTAGTGGAACTGCCTGCGCACTTGGAAAAGTAATGCTGTAGCCGCAAGAATGAAGCGATGTCCTTTTGAAGATGGTGGTTCTATTGGACCCACTATATACGTGCCCCAACATTCGAATGGCCGCGATGCGGTTGTCGGATGTAGCACATTTGGGGGTTGGTGTAGAACCACTCCGTGCACTTGGCACTCGGTGACGGCTCTTGGCGATTTTCATGCGGTAGGTCATCATCGAGGGCCGGTAGTACCCTAGTCTTTTAATTTTCATTTTCATCTTCGGACCGTGGTGAGCGCCACGAGTCCTGAATGCACCTCTTTAACAATTTCGCGGGCCTCGGATCCGCTTAGGCACCTTAGCCGCATTTGATCGAAAAGACCTTCGTATAATGTGTTGTTTATTAATGCGTAGGACGAGTTCTTTTCTTGATCGATGGGCTAACGACCTATCATCCGGTAGTTTTCCGATTGCGGGTAATCTATTAATGGTTGTCGCCGATCTTACGTATTTTACTTCTTCTGCTGCGATTGATCCTTTTTCTTTTTCGATTTGTGTATCGTGTACATGTTGAGCTGTGATAGGACCTGACGTCCGTGAATTGACACTTCCACTGATTCATCTTGCAAACAGGCAAATTCTTTTGCGAGACGGGCTAGTGCATCCGCTAAAGCATTTTCTTTTCTGGGAATTTTGTAGATCGTCACATTCGGAATTTGTTCCAACAGCTGTATGGCATAATGGAAGTATTGCTCGAGTCTTGGTTTTAAAATTCTGTATTGTCCGGCGATCTGTTGAATGATTAATTGCGAATCCCCGTAGATGTTGATGTCTGTTATCCCCATTTGAATAGTTAATTCCGGTCCCGTTATGAGGGCTTCGTATTCCGCTTCGTTATTTGTGCACGGCTACGTCGGAGTGGTAGGAGTATCTTAACATCCCCGCTCCGGTGTTATAAAGATTAGTCCGATCCACGCCTTACGAGCACTATCACTTGCGATTCTTCGTCTTTATGTGCTGAAGATGCTCCGTCGAAATATAATTCCCGACGTCGATCATCGGGGTCTTCTAAGCTCATTATTTGTTCATCCGGCAAGTCGTCATTGAGAGGCGGTCTCGCCGGCAAAGGGTGTGCTTTGCGAGGAAGTCTGCTAAGACTTGTCCCTTTACGGCACGAAGAGGCACGAAAGTTATATCAAATTGCGATAATATCATTGACCATCGGCAAGTCCGCCGGAAAGCGTTGGACGGTCATCAAGTATTGCGATGGATTAAATTTTGAAATCGGAGTTGACCTTATGAGAAAGCATGTAATGCACGAGCTTTTGAGCGGCGAAGATCGGGGCCGAACAATGCTTTTCAATTGAGGGATACCTCATTTCCGTCGGCGATGAACGACGGCTTAGGTAATAAAGAGCATTTTCTTTACCCTCATCATTGACACAGGCTAACAGGGCTCCGAGAGAGTCGTCTAAAGCCGCGGTATAAAGTATTAGTGGTCTACCTGAGACTGGGGCTGCTAAGACAGGAGGTGTCATTAAGTATTGTATAATGTCCTCGAAGGCCCTCTGGCATTTCTCTTCCCAAATAAATTTGGTGTCCTTTTTAACTAATGCCGAGAAAGGCTGACACCTACCTGACAAGTTTGAGATAAAGCGTCGAAGATATGCCAGCTTCCCTTGAAAAGATCGTAGTTGTTTTAAGGTTCTGGGAGGTGGCATTTCTAAGATAGCTTTAATCTTCTCCGGGTCGATTTCAATCCCACGATGTCGGACAACGAATCCTAAGAATTTCTCGGAGGTGACGCCGAAGGCGCATTTTAAGGGATTCATCTTAAGGTTAAATTGTCTTAATCGTTCGAAAACAATTCTCGAATCATACGGGTGGTTTTCCTTTGCTTTGCTTTTGATGACCACATCGTCCACGTAGCATTCGACTTGATTGTGGATGAGATCATCAAAAATTCTTGTCATCGCTCTCCGGTAGGTCGCTCTGCGTTCTTCGATCCGAATGGCATCATCGTGTAGCAATATACTCCGATCGGCGTTCCGAATGCTTGTAAGTTTTTCATCTTCCGGAGCCATTTTTATCCGATTGTATCCCGAAGATCCATCCATGAATGAGAATATTTCATGCGTTGAAGCGATGTCGATCATTAATTACGGGATCGGTAGAGGGAATTCATCTTTTGGTCATGCCTTGTTTAAATCTCCGAAATCCACACAAATTCGATCGACCATTCTTCTTCTCGACTGGTACCACGTTGGCTAACCAAGTCGGGTATTGTTCTTCACGGACAAATTTAGCGTCTATTAGCTTTTTAACTTCGGCTATGACTTGTTGTTCGATTTCTAGACGCATTCTTACGGGACCTTGTCGTGCGGAACGAAGCGAGATCCACCCCTAGCTTATGGATTGCGACCTCAGAGCTAAACACTGGCATCTCATCGTAGCTCCAAGCAAAACAGTCTTTAAATTCCATTAATAACTTAATTATTTCTTCGGAATCTTCTTTATTGAGTAAGGAGCTAACAAAGGTAGGTCCAGGTTCTTCGATAGTACCTAAGTTAACTTCAGTTAACTCATATATTGTAGATTTGATCTCCTCTTCGAACTGCGGTGGAGCATCTCCAATTTGTAAATCTTCGAGCTCTTCTGTAGTTTCCATGCGGTTTTCATTAGACTCGCGGGTGACAACCAAGCAAAATTCGGTATCGTCGGCCGATCCTCTTGTGCCGAATCCGAGACCATGCTTTGAGTTGGGTGGACGACCGGAGTTATTCCATAAATTTTCAAAACGTTGTGATTGACCTTTTGTCCATTGTCGAGGTAAGAAACCACGCTGAATTAAATTTTGAACACGGGAGAGTACCACTCGAAAGGCGATTCCATTAATTCGATGAAGTAGCATCTTCGAGTTGTACATTATTTTCGATCTTGGAGGAAGGAGCACCACGGTAGAATTTGATGGGCTTTGCACCACTCGCTACGTACCTCTTTGACCTCCATACCCTCGATCTTATTAGGATGGATCGGGGTCGAGGTCATAGTATGTACATAGTGGTTAATCTTCTCGTACATCGATTTATATTCTTCGTTTCTTTCATCTTCAATAGGGATTTTGAATTGCGGCTTCTTTCGACTTATTGTCACTGCTTCTTGTTTGATTTCTTTTTCTTCTTCAGAACTATCTTCCCAATTGACATTGATGGTCGGTTTCCTCTGTCCAATCGTCCTAACGTCTCTGCCACGACCTCGTCCCCGGCCTCGTCCTCGGATGCGAGTTGTGGAGAAACCTTCACCATCTCGCCGTAAGGGAGTGGTGAGTGACTGTTGGACTAGAACTTCAGGTTCTTCGTTGTCCCAAATTTCCTTTGCTTCATTTGTTATAGTATCTGCGGAGAAGACTTGTTTTCTTCGGAGGTGCATAATAAAGCTGCATCTTCATGGATTCCGATTTCATGTACGGAGAACGGTTGTAAGTCACCTTTAATACACTGTTCCCCTCCGTCGTAGTATTTAATGCATTGATGTAGAGATGATGGTACCATCCGATTTTCATGTATCCACGGTCGGCCCAGTAGAGCGTTGAACGACGTTTACGAATCGATTATGTGAAATTTCGCGGTTGTCTTTGCTAAGTCACCGGTCTTCATTAGCAGTGTTATTGAGCCGAGGGCTCTTTCTCCTTTATGGTTGAATCCTCTTAATAACATTTTGTCCGCCTCGAGCTCGCGAGCATCAATTTCCAAGTATGCTAGCGTTCGAAGATTCATTATATTGATTGATGCTCCCGGATCCACCAATACTGCGGAGAGCGTAAACTTCCCGATTGTGGCCGAAATGTACAATGGTCGGTTGTGGTCTGTCATCCCGAGTAGTAGGTCATCGTCCGTGAAGGTAACACCTCGTTGTTCCTTTAACGAGCAAACCTCGTCTAAGGACTCTCCCGGCCATTTGAGCTAAGCAAATTTCTAGATCGAAGTAGGGCCTTGATCGGAGCTTCTCTCATTTCTTTTGATAAGATGAGAGCGTCGTAGATGCTCGGTTTGGTGCAGTAGTTTCCTAAGATGGGCTAGCACGTTGTAATCCACTTTGTTTTCATGTGCCTCGTTTTCTTCTCGAATGGGTATTTCTTCTGCCGGGGTTGGTTCTTCCTGAACAACCACCTGCTTTCCTTTGTCTTTTGGACCCATTCTCGGAGGTAGAACTCTTCCACTTCTTAAGTTGACTTCTGTGATTTCTTCTGAATTTAGCATTGAGTTTGCTGGTGTCTCTTCCTGAATCGGGATGACAAGTTCTTCAGGATTAGCTTCGGAGTCTGAAGGCTCTAACTCTATTGTGATTGGAGTTCCTCGAAACTCGCAAATAGATTCGTTGCTTGTTGAACTCTCGTAGCCTTCCTGGTGGATGTCTTCTTCATCATTGTGATCGTCGAAATTGTGTATGATTTGAGAATTGTTATTTGTATCGGAATCGACGTCCGGATTAGGTTGATTGTCGCTAGTTACGTAATCGTTAGAAACGGTCGAAAACGTAGCCGACGCCATAACCCTCATCATTATAAGATCCCACGGAGTGGGCGGATAATCATACGGAGTCGAAGTTCGAGGGATTTCTCCCCGAATCGGAAACAACTATCCTAGGATAAGCGGCCCCTAGTCTAGCCTTAGGTGCCTCGGTCTTCTCTTCTTCATCAATTTTCTTCTTTTCTTCACTTATCTCTTGTTGAGGTTGTTCTTCTATCGCAAGTGATAGCGCCGACTTGACGAGGTTTCGAACTGCGAGTTGAAGCTCGCACCGAAGTGGTTTGGATGCGATCTAAAATCTTCTTCGAAGATTTTGTCCAAGCGGTAGTCCATCCATCATCGGTCGCATAGGGATGCTATCGGAACAATGAGATCCGTCGAGATAACATTGACGGAACCTCCTTTACGGGGTTCCTTCATGTATTCTTTCGGGATCGTTATATTCCCTTTCCGAAGGTTGTCGTTGAGCCGACTTTTGAAGGTAATACAATCTTCTATCTTGTGTCCGAAGCATCCGGTGGTAAGGGCGAAAGTTGGGATCACCTTTCTTGTCGACTTCTTCGGTCTCTTAGGTTACGGTAGTTGGAAATCGGAGTCTTCATTAGGCTGCGGAACATTTTCGGCCTCTGCCTCATTCTTGAACGGATAATCCTCGCTCGAAGCTCCCTTAACGTACGTTGCGGACGAGGCGGTTGTTCATCTTGTTGAGATGACTGATAGGCTGGGTCGGGGTTGTTAGTAATTCTGTTGAGGTTCTTTGCGGCCGTTCGACGATATTTGTATCGGTTGCTTGCCTTTGTCGGCTACTGCAACGATCCCGGACTTCTTTTCAAAAGTTTTCACGGACTACGTTTATCTGTTTTATCGGTGAAACTTAATTGCTTCGCCTCCTCTTGCAAGCTTCGGCCTTGCTTAACAACTTCTCGAAAGTCTTAATAGTAAATCCCTTGAGGAGAAGTGCTTATCGGGCCATGGATGCTTTTTAGTAAAATGCCGCATTGCATGCTTGTTCTTGTAAGCTTGTGGCTCACACTTCATACTTAGGTTCCTCCATCGAAGTATGTAGTCCACCAAGGTTTCATTCGGCTTCGCTTCTCTACCACTAAATCACCTATAGTGATGTGGTGTCGAGCTCCGACAAATCGTTTGATGAAGAGGTTCTCTAATTACGAAAATGTCTTCACCGAACCGTTTGGTAATTCCGCATACCGATCAAAGGCGATCCACGACGAGCTGGCGACAAATTGTCGGAAGAGTAAAGCATCACTTCCGCCGGCATTGCAACAAGCGGCACGAAAATGTGCGACATCTTCGCCGAGGGTTTCCGGTTCCATCGAAGGTCTTGAACGAGAGGTGGTACAAAGCCCTTCGGATATTGGACGGCGTCGAATTCCTCGGGGTAAGGTCTGCCCGTCCGAATGGATGTCCCGCTCTTTGATTGTGCTAAGGCTTCTCGCACTCTTCGTTCCACCAAGCTCTTGATATCCTTTTACGGAATCATACTTTGTGTTGCATCCTTCTTTAATTGATCATCTCCGTTGACGGATGTAATCTCCTTTCCTCCGTCTACAATGTGAATAACTTCCGGGGGTGTTTCTCTTTGGGGTTGAACCTGACTCTGGAGAGTGGCTAGGGCTACAGTCATCTCTTCCATCCTTTTCGCCATCTGGGCGATCGTATCATCTTTCTCTTGAAGCTGCCTCCTCATTACTTCCGGCTCCTCTCTTCTGCGAGTTGCGGGAGCACCTTGTGAAGCTAACGAAGCTCGTGTTTCTACCATGTTAATTTACGCATACTCATCATCCATGAACTCTGACGAGTCAACTTCATCTCCGAATTTCTCTTCTCTTTCCCTTGCTAGTCGACGAATATCAGTTCTTAACTTTTCCATAGCGTCTTCTAATGGCCTTTTCTGTGTATCCTTGCAGGTGTCATGTGATAACTGTCGAGTTTCTTTCTCATGAGTTCCCTTTACTGCGGTAGCACTTTCTTCGGACTCAAGTCTCCTGACGAGACTTTCCTTTTCTGGTCGTTGTTTCGGTCTTAACTGGCGGTAGTGGGACTCCATTACCATCCTTCTAGCGACGAAGGCGCTAGGACCGGAAGGTCCGTCGGTCGAATGCTCTGGAAGGTGGTATCCTCCACGATACGTAAACACGAAACAACAACGGGTGGGCTAGCCTTCATTTTCTTATTTGGTTCTTCTGCGGCGATAGCGATTCTATTCGCGGCCCAAGACGAGATTTGGGCGGCACCCGCCACTATCCTTCTTAAAATTTCCGACACGGGGCATCTTTCCTTCTTTGCTAACTTTTCGATCACGATGCCGTAGTCGGGCGAGTGGTGTAACCACTAGCCCTTTTCTTTACGTTGTCGTTATAGTATGCGGGTCGAGGTAATGTAGAGGCAGTCTGCGGACATTTTCCTCGTCGAGTTGCGGCGGAAAGGGGATGGAATCTACTCCCTTCCAAAAGGGGTGTATACTCGGACAATGGTATGTATTCGGGTAGTGGTGTGTACTCGGGAATTTCTTCAGGAAAGCGACTTCGGCGGCTACGGCCTTTACGGCGATCTTCCTGCCTCTGTTTCTCCTCGCGAGTCCGTGTTAGGGGTGGAATCCTTGAGGCTGGACCCAATTTCGAAAACGGAAGGTCTTGCACGGAAATGCGTACCCTCCGCGGTAACATGCTCGTTGCAAATTTGGACTTCCTTCCCCTTCGGTTTGGCGGGAGCCGGGGTAGGTGCGGAGACGACTAGACCAGGTGGGGGTAGAGATAACGGTCCTTCCATGGACGGCGGTACTCCTCTCGAGTGGAACCCTTTACGAGAGGGGAAATTCTTGAGTTGATTTAAGGTTGAATTCAATCATGGGTTTCTCGGCTTCGACACTTTGTCCATCGAGTGCGAAAAGGGTAACGTCGGCGATCTTGACATTTGTGTTCTCGAATCCTTGTCCAAACCGGATGATCCCATTGTCGGGCGGCTCATCCTTGTAAACGGCGAGATCTAGTCCATTGGTGAAGGAGAAAATCAGCTTTGGGGCTTCCATTTCGCAAGGTAGATTCGATTGTCGGCCCAAGTTATGCTTCTTCTCATCAAGACGAAAAGAAAGGAATCGAAAAAAAGTCCGAACACATTCTTGTTCACGTATATTTATTAAAAGAGTCGTTCATTAGAAAGTTTGTTTATTTAGAACGGAATGTTCAAAGGTGTAGAGAAGGTAATGAATCTGATTCAGAGTTGGAAAGGAAAAGTAAGTCTTATGCAAGACTTCTCGACTCGAATGATCACTCCTAAACTAACACCTATTGGGGGTCCACCCCTCCTCAGAAATGAGGTAAAAGGATCTCGGAACCTCTCTGTTTAGGGGTGTCTAAACAGCGGCTCCTAGATCCGAGAGAATGTTGGCTATACTCGTTCAAGACAGAAATGAACATAGTATTCCAACGGAAAGAAGGGTAGTTTGATCCATTAGGAACATGGATACACTACCGATTTTTGAAAGCAGAACTATTTGATTAAAATGGAGAGAGGAACTAGTCCCCAGCGGAGTCGCCAGAAATATGTCGGCATATTTTTTAGGGTTAAGTGTTTTATTTTGAAAGGGGGGGTCGCCTACAGAAATTGTCGGCAAATTTTAATTTAATTTAAATAAATAATTTGAAAAAGTAGTATTTGATTTTGAAAATAATTTTAAATTTGAAAATTTTAAGATATGAAATCAAGCCGATCTCACATCCCGAATAGTTTATATAAACGAGCACCGCACCACAAACCGTGTATCTATCTCGAAGAATAGACACCTTTGCTTGATAATGGGGCTCGATTAAATAAACTAGAAAGGTTTGTGACATCCGTTTGGTCCAGCGAACCAATTTTATAAGCCTACAAATTCCCTGTTTATTATAGAAACATTAAACGAGGTTTATATTACACGGGTTCTTAAAGTTCCCTATAAGGGCAAGCCCCTATAGTTAATTACATCTTAAGTGACGGAAATCACCTAAGAAAACTCTCGATAATAATCGGTAGTTCTGCTCTCAAGGATTTGAAAGTTTAAGTTTTCGAGGATTGAATTTTGGAATTTCAATAGGGAATGGATCAAATTTAGAACAGTTTATTTTCGAAGTCCGATGGAAGAAAAGTAGGAGAAGTCGAGGATCCGAGAAGAATCTTGACAACTTCCCAGAACTATCCTATTGTGTGGTTTGAATTTAGGAAAGTCCTAATGTTTATTTAGTATCTTGATCTTGCCAATTTTAATTAGTTAGGACTTATATTTGTATGATAAAATCATACGAATAGCCTCGATGATGTGAGGGTTTATGTCGTATCGGACGACTACCTCGGAGTCCTAAGACCGGTTAGGGCTTAATTTACATGATATGATCATGCAAATGCCTAACGAAGAGTTGAGGATTTATGTTGCCCTAGGCAAACTACCTCGAAGTCCTATGGCTTGGTTATTTAATTCTAGGAAAGTTTTGCTTGATGTAGATTCAGGTTTCTGTCGATGACGATGGCCGTGCTTGCCCACCATGCTCCAAGCTCCTTGTTGTTGCGGAGATTTAGTTTTAGAAATCATAAATCGGGAGATGAGAGAAGTGTTTGGTTTTAGAGAAAGTCTTAATTTCAAGTGTTTTTTTTTATGTTTTAATTAAAACAAATCTTAAAGTTTATTATAACAACACCGGTTAAGATCCCGCGGTTCCATCCTTCGGCATCGTTATTTTTATCGGATTCACTTAGTCCGGATGAATTTGCTAAACTCAGTTGAATGAGTTCCACACTTTCATTTAGGCCGTGGGAAATCCCGTTAGCAACACGTAGGTTACATCATCCGAGGTATTCCCGATCATCCAACAAGACGTTTTAATTTAGTTGTAGTTGTAGTTTTGTGGTTTTGTTTGTGATTAAATTTTGAGTTGTTTTATATTTTGAATGTTGTGGCGGTGAATTTTATCTTGTAGTGTCTTTTAATTTAGTTATGAGTTTCAGTTTTGGTTTCTGTCCTAAAGGTGTAGGTTTTCATGCAACTGTTGTTTATCATGCAAGAAAGGTAAAATGCAACGCGATTAAATAAATTGTCGTAAGGTAAATCGCAATAAAATAAAAGCGTACCTGGAGGGTCTTCCCGTCATCCCAAGCTGCACTTAAACACAGTTAGAATATTTAAGCATTTAAAGTAAGTCCCTAGGTAAAGCTAAGGGGAAGGTTATGGTTTTCTACCATGTTCCTAATCCTATAGCTAGTCATCTCCTATGACGTCTAGGTCTTCAATTTTGGTTTTAAGGATGATTTTCTTCACCGAAAGAACAACTAAGCTCGATTTGTTCTTAAGGACATTCCATCATATTGAGGAAGTGTTTAAGACGAATCTTAAACATCTTTTCAATATTTCGGGAATTGTCTAAGTCGAAATGAATTCTATTGTTAAAGTGAATTAATCATCCAGGGTGTTTGAGTTAAGTTTTATTTCTTGCTCAGTGAATTAGGATGTTTGAATATCCTTATGAGTGAAGTGTCATTTCACTTGATACTCCATTTAGGAGTTATAATAGTAAAAGCTCCTAATGGCAAAATGATATTTAATGATTTGTGATTAAATTTGAGTTGAATTAATGATTTAAGTTTGGAATAGTGTTCAAGTTATTTTAGATTTATTTTGAATTTCTTTATGTCTTAGGTGATGTTATATTTAATTTAATTTAACTTAATTTAATTTAATGTGGTTTAATTTAATTTAATTTAACTTAAGTTAATTTAATGTAATATGATTTAGCTTAATTTAATTTAATTTGATTTAATTTGATTTAATTTAGTTTCAATTTAATTTAATTTAATTTAATTAATTTAATTTAATTTAATTTAATATAATTTAATTTAATTTAATATAATTTAATTTAATTTAATTTAATTTAATTTAATTTAATTTAATATAATTTAATTTAATTTAATTTGATTTAATTTAATTTAATTTAATTTAATTTAATTTAATTTAATTTAATTTAATTTAATTTAATTTAATATAACATAATATAATTTAATTTAATTTAATTTAATTTAATTTAATTTAATTTAATTTAATTTAATTTAGTTTAATTTAATTTAATTCTTAATTTAATTTTTTAATTTTAAAGGAATTTGTTTTAAATAATTTAACTTTAATTTAATTTAATGATTAAGTCTTTTAGCATTTTAAATCTTAAACTTGAATTATCATTTTAATTAGGAATTAAATATTATTGGGATGATTAATTTAGGGATTTTTAAATTAAAGAATAAATCTCTTCCTAATAATATCCCTATTTTAATAATTCCGATTTTATTATTCTTCCAAATTTAATTAATTATTTTATTAAGGTTTATTTCAATTATTTTAAATTATTTAGTAGGTTTCTACCCTTTAATTATCTAAATTTCAATCATCCAAATCAAGTTAAAATCAAATATTTTGCCTATTAATTTCATTAAGCCTAAAGTCTTAATTAAAGGGTTAAGATTTTAATTACCATTTTGCCCTTCAAGCCTAATAATTTCATAACTCACTAAATTGAGCTCAAATGAACTTGAAATTTTTATGTTACTTCACTCATATGTCAATAAAGACATTAGAGGAGAAAATGTGATTTTTCTGTATTTAATTTATTTATATAATTATTTTTGGTGGAAAATAAGGATTTCCAAGGAAAATTTAATAATATGACCAAGGGAAAGTTTCTGTCCTTAAGAAAATTATGGGACATTCCTAATGACCAGAGGACCACTTGGACCAATTTTTGTGATTTTTGAATTATATTTTATTTATTAGAATTATTTTAAGCTCTGGAGTATTAATTAATTTAAAAATAGAATATAAGTTGAAAAATGAATTTTATAATTTTTAAAATTCTCTCTGATATCAAGAATTCCATAGAACCAAATTTTACAATTTTCTGATTTTTCTTTGATTTATTATAATTATTTTAGTGAAAATGCTAGAAAATACATTTTTTAATTTTTAGAATTACCCTAAGGCTTTAAAATTTAATATCTCATTAAATAGACCTAAGAAAAATATGGGGTTTGTTCCTAAGTGATTAAATTTCAAAATATGACATTTTGGTGAATTTTATTATTTTTGTGATTTTTATTATTTTTAATTATTAAAATATTAAAATAATGATGAAAAATCAACTTTTTTAGAAAATTGAAATTTTGCTTTTCTTAAATTCCTCTGATATCAGAGAGGCCCCAAAACCAATTTGGTGAATTTTTGAAAGGTATTTTGAAAGTTATGAATTTTTAAAGTTTAAAATGACTAAATGGCTTAATCAACCCATTTAGTAGGGCTAACCAAGTCCAATTGACTTCAAACTTTTATGGTGGGTTCCTCTAATCCTAAAGGTCAGTGGAGAATTGATTTCAAGTCAATTTGATCTAAGGTTAACTCTAATTAATTAGGGGTCTATTTTGGGTGTTTAAGCCAATTAGGGTTATTTTGAGTGAATTAACTCAAGTCCTATTTTCCTAGGGTTCTCTGGTCATAAGGAACATCACCAAATTTTCCTAGAATTTATTTCACAACATGCTAATTTTTGGAATTAAAATACTCAAAAACGAGCAACATGCATTTGAAAAATAAATAACTTTTCACGGAGGTGGCCTCGACCTTGGAAAATTCGGGGAATGTTCCCAAGTTCGGAGGCTTCAAAAGCCACATGGTCTCATGCTATGGTGAATTGTATGAATGCATGGAGAATTAAATCAATGCAGGGAGTAAATAATTAATTAAAAATAAAATACTGGACAAAATTAATTAATTTCTTTTCCACATTATTCTCCTATGTTCACTGAGCAAGAGGGTATTTTTATTTTATTTTTGTGATTTTTCTACACAAAGATATGGATTTTTTGAAGTTTAGGGAATTAAATAAATCAGAAAATACCCTATTTTTCTACTTAAGTGACGCGGCGCCATGTCGACCTCGGCAGCTCCGAATGCACACGCGGCGCGCTCCCATTTGACGCCGCCTTCGACTCGGCGCCGCGCGGCCCGCGGTTCATGTATCATCTCCTCGTCCGACGCCATCCGAGCCGTCCGTCCGCGCGTGTATTAAATGAACGGCATCCGTTCATCGTCCCAAGCCTCCTAACCTGAGAGCCGTCCACCTTCTAGCCTCAAGATCTCACTCGATTCTCCATGGATTTTTATGTTCTTATACTCTATGGATTCGTCTTGAAGAGACGAACACATCTATACGGCTAATGTTTATTGAAATTGACTCATTTGAAATGGAGAATGTTTAGAAGCTCGGGATGAAGAATTGATCCATACCTTAGCTGCGAGAGGTGAAGCCTCGATCGGAGATGCTCGGCACGTTTGTTGGAGCTGCGGGAGGCTAGGGATGAAGCACTGGGGATGTGGTGAATTGCCAGGTGTGATTTTTACCAAGGTGATCACAACCTTTGGAGTACGGAACAAGCCGGGTGGTCACGGAGATGGGGCTTTTGCTTGGTGGACACCTTCTCTTGGTACGGTGAAGGTGTAGGACCAATCGATTTGAGGATTGATCCACTGTGGAGAAGTGTCCTGGTTTTGGGTGGAATTTCGGTTGAGAAATTGGATTTTGTCGGTGGGGATTAGGGCAAATTGACACCGGGGATCAAGCTCGCTCTAAGGGTGGAGAAGGGTTTGGAACAATTTTGGCAGAGTTTCGGCAAGGTTTGTGCAACTCTCTTCTCATGGCCGTGAGGGGGTGGTGTTTAAATAGGCATGGCTGGAGGGCCTCCCAGGGAGAGTTAGGGCTTTGGATCACCTGCTCTGGGCATGGGAAGAACAGCCATGGTGGCCATTGGGCATGGGGCGGCTCGGCGAAGGAGAATTCCAAATTTGGCTCACATGTGAGCTCTCGGCCGTGGTGTTTTCGGTGACACGGTGGTGGCCGGCCGGGCATTGGTCACCATCTTGTTCGGGTGGGTCGGGGCTGGGGTTTAGTGTAGGCAATTGGCAAATGCCATGTGTAAAAGGCTTGGATTAGAATGGAATGGGAGAGGGCTTATTTTGGCTCAAATTGGTCAACTCCTCCATTTGGGCTAGGTGCACCACCCAAGGCTTTGTTTAGGCTGAAAAGAAAGTGATTTAGGTCAGCTTAATCGGTGGGGAATGGTCACCATCCAAGTACGATTAAGCTTAAGCAAGATTTAGTGGAATCATGGGAGTGGTTAATCACCTTTAGGAATTAAGGAAAGAGTCTCCTCCTTTTGCCCAAAATGGCATGGTGACATGTAAAGAGGCTCTCATGGCTTCCATGTGGCTCATGCATGGCTTCATGGCTCACCTTTGGCTTGGGAAAAGTCGAGTCAATTTCATGGAAATGGATTTAAGAGAAATTTTGGTATTTAGGGGTGATTTAGCATGAGGCTTGATTTGGAATTATTTGATGATGGGATTATAACTTAGGGAATGGCTTTGATTAAATGGATGGCAAATGGAAATGTCATGTGGGCTTTAGGGTAGATTTTGGGCTCATTGAAATGGTTTTAGATGGGCTTTTAAATGGTTTAGGAAAGTGGGCTTTTGAATTTTAAAATGGATTTTGGGATGAAATTTTGGTAAAGACTTGGGCCAAATAATTGTTGAGTTTGGTTTAGGGATGTGTCATGAGTGATTTGAAACAAGTTTGAGGTGATTTGGGTTTGAATTGGGTTGGATATGGGCTTTTTGGTAAAGAGGCTAAGGTGGGCCAAAATGGGCTACCATGGGCCAAAGTTGGGCTAGAGTTGAAATTGATGTAAAATTAATGTTGGGAAATGTTTATGGGAGTGTTTCAAAGAGGTTTTGGCTTAGGTTAGGTTTTGATTTTGAGGTTTGGGTCTCATTTGGGCTAGGTTTAGGTTTAGGTCAAAATTGGGCTTTTTGATTTTGGGTTGAATTTGAGTGGGGTTTGGGTCTAAATTTTGGGAAAATCATGTTAGTGTTTTGTTTATGGGGATGTTAAGGAAGGTTTAGAAAAGATTTGGGGTTAATTGGGGTTGAATTGGGTGAGTTTGGGCTAAGTTTGGGTCATGGGTCCAAATTGGGCTTTAAGGCCAAAAGTGAAATTGGATCCAAATGTCAATCAAATTGGACTTGGATTGGGTCTAGATTGGTGTTGGGGATGTTGAATTGAAGTTTAGAATTGAATTGGACCAGAATTTGAGTCAATTGGGTAGGTTTGGTTTGACATTGGGTTCACTTTGGGTTAAAATGGGTCGAATTGGGGGTTTTGATAAAAGTGGGGTAAATTGGCAAAATTGGCCCATGGTGTAGTTGAACAAAATGAAATTGGGAATATTTGGGATTTTCTGGAATTTTCTGGGAATTTTCTGAATTTTTGGATTTTTGGGCTAAGAGGGGTATTTTGGGTATTTGGAGGGTATTGGGAGGTATTTTTGGAATCTTTGGTATTTTTGGCTATGAATGATCAATTTGAGTGATGTGGGAATGTTTAGGATTGATTTTGAGGAATTTTGGGTAATTTAGGTGATTTTGGAGATTTTGGGTAGTTTCGAGGACATTTGGTAGGTTAGGCGGGTGTAGGGTCCAGAGGTCAAAAATTGAAAATTTGGAAAATTGAAGATTGGGTGAATATAAGTGGAATTAAATCATTTTGGTTGAGCCATGAAGCCACATCAAGCCCATATGAGCCATGAAAGGACTCGTTTGAGGCATTCAGCTATGTTGTTCATAACCTCTTAGCGAGGGCTTAGGGGTTAAGGACCATCCATGTGAATCACTTACATGAGTCGGGAGGTCAAGTTAGGTATAGGTGTGGTTTTAGGAGGTGTATGGAAGTGTAGTGTATGAGTGTAGTGTGTGTGTAAGTCGGCCCCTTCACTAGACCGAGGCCGCCGGGCGGTCTAAGGCCAAAGAGTCCTATAGGAACTCATCCTTTAAACTTCCACATTTGATCTCGACCCTCTAGGTGATTAGGGGTCTACAATCGAGTTTGTGGAGTTTGCGGGGAGTTAAGAAGTGGTTTGAATTTCTAAGTGGTGGATCCCAATTCTAGTCCTCTAAGATAGTCAAAGGAAAAGCCTAAGGCTAGATCCTAAGTACTAAAGAGAAGAAGAGAAGACCTCATCAAAAATGAGGTCAACAGTTTTCACGGGCTTCTGTTTGTCTGTTTTATCGGTGAAACTCAATTGCTTCACCTCCTCTTGCAAGCTTCCGGCCTTGCTTAACAACTTCTCGAAAGTCTTAATAGTAAATCCCTTGAGGAGAAGTGCTTATCGGGCCATGGATGCTTTTTAGTAAAATGTCGGCTGCATGCTTGTTCTTATAGCTGTGGCTCACACTTCATACTTAGGTTCCTCCATCGAAGTATGTAGTCCACCAAGGTTTCATTCGGCTTCGTTTCTCTACCACTAAATCACCTATAGTGATGTGGTGCTTGAGCTCCGGCAAATCTCTTGATGAAGAGGTTCTCTAATTACGAAAATGTCTTCACCGAACCGTTTGGTAATTCCGCATACCAATCAAAGGTAATCCACGACGAGTCGGCGACAAATTGTCGGAAGAGTAAAGCATCACTTCGCCGGCATTGCAACAACTAGCACGAAAATGTGCAACATCTTTGCCGAGGGTTTCCGGTTCCATCGAAGGTCTTGAACGAGAGGTGGTACAAAGCCTTTCGGATATTGGACGGCATCGAATTCTTCGGGGTAAGGTCTGCCCGTCCGAATGGATGTCCCGCTCTTTGATTGTGCCAAGGCTTCTCGCACTTCTTTGTTCCACCAAGCTCTTGATATTCTTTTCGGAATCATACTTTGTGTTGTATCCTTCTTTAATTGATCATCCCCGTTGACGGATGTAATCTCCTTTCCTCCGTCTACAATGTGAATGACTTCCGGGGTGTTTCCCTTTGGGGTTGAACACGACTGCGGAGAGTGGCTAGGGCTACGGCCATCTCTTCCATCCTTTTTGCCATTTGGGCAATCGTATCGTCTTTCTCTTGAAGGCTGCCTCCTCATTACTTCGGCTCCTCTCTTCTCGCGGCTGCGAGGAGCACCTTGTGAAGGCGACGAAGCTCGTGTTTCTACCATGTTAATTTCTGCATACTCATCATCCATGAACTCTGACGAGTCAACTTCATCTCCGAACTTCTCTTCTCTTTCCCTTGCTAGTCGAAGAATATCAGTTCTTAACTTTTCCATAGCGTCTTCTAATGGCCTTTTCTGTATATCCTTGCAGGTGTCATGTGATAACTGTCGAGTTTCTTTCTCATGAGTCCCCTTTACTGCGGTAGCACTTTCTTTGGACTCAAGTCTCCTGATGAGACTTTCCTTTTCTGGTCGTTGTTTCGGTCTTAATTGGCCGGTAGTGGGACGCCATACCATCCTTCTAGCGGTAGAAGGCCTAGGAGTCGGATGGTGCGTCGGTCGAATCTTTGGAAGGTGGTATCCTCCACGATCACGTAAACCTGAAACAACAACGGGTGGACTAGCCTTCATCTTCTTATTAGGCTCTTCGCAGCGATAGCGAGTTCTACTCGTGGCCCGAGACGGGATTTGGCCGGCACCCGCCCTATCCTTCTTAAAATTTCTGATACGGGGCATTTTTCCTTCTTCGCTAACTTTTCAATCACAGTCTGTAGTCGGGCAAGTGGTGTAACCCTGGCCCTCTTTCTTCTGTTGTCGTTATAGTATGCGGGTCGAGGTAACGTAGAAGCAATCTCGCGGACATTTTCCTCGTCGATTTGCGGCGGAAAGGGGATGGAATCTACTCCCTTCCAAAAGGGGTGTATACTCGGACAATGGTATGTATTCGGGTAGTGGCATGTACTCGGGAATTTCTTCTAGGAAAGCGACTTCGGCGGCTACGGCCTTCACGGCGATCTTCCCGCCTCTGTTTCTCCTGCGAGTCCGTGTTAGGGGTGGAACCCTTGAGCTGGACCCAATTTCAAAAACGAGAAGGTCTTGCACGGAAATCTGTACCCTCCACGGTAACATGCTCGTTACAAATTTGGACTTCCTTCCCCTTCGGTTTGGCGGGAGCCGGGGTAGGTGCGAGAGACGACTAGACCAGTGGGGGTAGAGATAACGGTCCTCCTATGGACAGCGGTATTCCTCTCAGCTGGAATCCTTTGTAGAGGAGGAAACTCTTGAGTTGACTTAAGGTTGAACTCAATCATGGGTTTCTCAGTTTCTGACACTTTGTCCATTAGTGCGAAGAGAGTAACATCAGCGATCTTGACATTTGTGTTCTCAAATCCTTGTCCAAGCCGGATGATCCCATTGTCGGGCGGCTCATCCTTGTAAACGGCGAAGTCCGGTCCATTGGTGAAGGAGAAAATCGGTTTTGGGGCCTCCATTTCGCGAGGTAGATTCGATTGTCGGTCCCAAGTTATGCTCCTTCTCATCGGGACGAAAAGAAAGGAATCGAAAAGAGTCCGAACACATTCTTGTTCATGTATGTTTATTAAAAGAGTCATTCATTAGAGGGTTTGTTTATTTAGAACGGAATGTTCGAAAGGTGTAGAGAAGGTAATGAATCGATTCGAGATTAGAGAGGAAAAGAAAGTCTTATGCAAGACTTCTCGACTCGAAGGATTACTCCTAAACTAACACCTATTGGGGGTCCGCCCCACCTCGAAATGAGGTAAAAGGATCTCGAAACCTCTCTGCGTCTAGGGTGTCTAAACGAGTGGCTCCTAAATCCGAGAGAATGTTGGCCATACTCGTTCGAGGTAGAAATGAACATAATATTCCAACGGAAAGAAGGGTAGTTTGATCCATTAGGGACATGGATACACTACCGATTTTTGAAAGCAGAACTATTTGATTAAAATGGAGAGAGGAACTACTCCCCAGCGGAGTCGCCAGAAATTGTCGGCATATGTTTAGGTTATGTGTTTTATTTTGAAAAAGGGGTCGCCTACAGAAATTGTCGGCGAATTTTAATTTAATTTAAATAAATAATTTGAAAAGTAGTATTTGATTTTGAAAATAATTTTAAATTTGGAAATTTTATGAAATCAAACTGATCTCACATCCCAAATAGTTTATATAAACGAGCACCACGTCACAAACCATGTATCTATCCCGAAGAATAGATACATTGTTTGATGATGGGGCTCGATTAAATAAACTAGAAGATTTGTGACATCCGTTTGGTCTGCGAACCAATTTTATAAGCCGACAAGTTCCCCTGTTTAATATGAAAACATTAAACGGGGTTTATATTACTCGGGTTCTTAAAATTCCCTATAAGGGCAAGCCCACTATAGTTAATTACATCTTAAGTGACGAAATCACCTAAGAAAACTCTCGATAATAATCGGTAGTTCTGCTCTCAAGAATTTCAAGGTTTAAGTTTTCGAGGGATTGAGTTTTGGAATTTCGATTGGGGATGGATCAAATTTGAAACATTTTGTTTTGGGAATTCAAAGGAAGAAGGGTAGGAGAAATCACGGATTCGAAGCGAACTTCGGTAATTTCCCGACTATCCTATTGTTTGGTTTGAATTTAGGAAAGTCCTAATGTTTATTTAATGTTTTGATCTTGCCGATTTTAATCGATTAGGACTTATATTTGTATGATAAAATCATACAAATAGCCTCGAAGATGTGAGGGTTTATGTCGTATCGGACGACTACCTCGGAAATCCTAAGACCAGGTTAGGGCTTAATTTACATGATATGATCCTGCAAATGCCTAACGAAGAGTTGAGGATTTATGTTGCACTAGGCAAACTACCTCGAAGTCCTACGGCTTGGTTATTTAATTCTAAGGAAAGTTTTGCTTGAAGTAGACTCGGGTTTTGCTAATGACGATGGCCGTGCTTTGCCCACCATGCTCCGAGCTCCTTGTTGTTGCGAGAGGTTTAGTTTTAGAAGTCATAAATCGGGAGATGAGAGAAGTGTTTGGTTTTAGAGAAAGTCTTAATTTCCATGTGTCTTTAATATTTTAATTAAAACAGGTCTTAGAGTTGATTAAACGAACCGATTAAGATCCCACGGTTCCGTCATCCAGGCACCGTTATTTTCATCGAATTCACTTAGTCCGGATGAATTTGCTAATCTCAGCTGAATGAGTTCCGCACTTTCATTTAGACCGTGGGAAATCCCGTTAGCAACACGTGGGTTACATCATCAGAGGTATTCCCGATCATTCAATGAGATGTTTTAATTTAGTTGTAGTTGTAGTTTTGTTGTTCTGTTTGTGATTAAATTTTGAGTTGTCTTATATTTTGAAATGTTGTGGCGGTGAATTTTATCTTGTAGTGTCTTTTAATTTAGGTACGTGTCGCGCTGTGATTGGGCGCCGCCATCTGAGTCAGCCGTCCCGGGACCCGCGGTTCACGTATCATTCCCTGGTCCGGCGCAATCTGAATCGTCCGCTCGATACACGCGCGATTCAACGGCTCCTGGTCATCGTCTACGACTGGTGTGCACCCGTGACCGTCAACCTTCTAACCCTAATTTCTCACTCGATTCTCAACGGATTTTCGTGTTCTTATGCTCTATGGATTCATCTTGAAGAGACGAACACATCCATACGGTAAACATGTATTGAAATTTATTCAAATGAAATGGAGAATCTCTGTAAGCTCGGGAAGAAGAATGAGTTCATACCTTTGCTCGGAGAAGTGAAGCTTCGATGCGAGAGTTGTGTCACCTTCGATTGGGTCCAAGTAAGCTCCGGATGAAGTCCCTTGGCACGGTGAATTGTCTAGCTATGAAAGTGACCACAGCTCGATCACAAAGCTTGGAGGCTGGAGCAAGCTGGGTGGCACGGAGATGGGGCTTTCGGTGGGAAACTCCTCCTCTTGGTCCGGTGAAGGTGTAGGACCAATCAAATTGGGGATTGGCTCACCGTGAAGAAGTGTCCTGGTTTTTGGGCTAAAGTTTGAGCTCGAAATTGAGCTCAGTTGGAGGGAATTGAGGCCGGAATTCGATGGGGATCAAGTGCTCTATGTGTGGAGAGTGATGCGGAATGATTTTGGCGAGTTTCCTTAAGGTTAGGTTCGGCACCTCTCATGGCCGAGAGGGGTGGTGTTTAAATAGGAGAGGGTGGAGGGCCTCCCGGGGAGAGTTAGGGCTTGGGATCGAGTCTGCGTAGGTCGAGGGCGAACAGCCATGGTGGCCATTGGGCATGGGGCGACTCAACGAAGGTAGAATCCCAAAGTTGGCTCACATGTGAGCTCTCGGCCATGGTGTTTTCCGGCGACACGGTGGGCGGCCGGCCAGGCATTGGTCACCATCTTGTTCAGGTGGGTCAGGGCTGGGGTTTGGTGCATTCAATTGAGGTTTGACATGTGTAAAGTGGTTGAATCAAAGTAGAAAGGGGAAGGGGCCATGTTAGCTTATTTTGGTCAACCCATGCAAATGGGTTGGGTGCACCTCCCCAAGACCTGGTTTTGGGCTGAGGAGGTCAGGTGGGTCAATCTCCCTTGTGTGGTGGAGTCTCCATCAAGGATTAGGTGGCGAAGCATGGTTTAGAGTGTGACATGCTTAAGGTAAAAAAAGGCTTAAGAAGGATTAGGAAAGGGGGTCCTCCTTTTTCCATTAATGGCTTGATCACATGTCAAACTCTCCATGGCTTCATGTGGCTTGTCCATGGCTTGCATGGCTTGTCTTTGGCTTGAGGAAAGCTTGGTCAATTTCATGAAAATGGATTTTAGGAATTTTTTGGTAATTTGATGGAAATTTGTATGAAACTTGATTTGGAATGATTTGATGATGAATTTAGGACTTAGGTATTGAGTTTAATTGAAAGTATGATGAGGGGAAATGTCATATGGGCTTTGGGACCAATTTTGGGCCTTTGGATGTGGTAAAGGATGGGCTTTTAAAATGGTTTAAGGAATGGGCCTTTAAGTTTAAAAATGAATTTATGGATGGAAATTTTGTAAAGAGGTTGGGCCAAATAGTTGTTGAGTTTGGTTTAGGGATGTGTCATGAGTGGTTTGGAGTCAATTTGGTGTGATTTGGACTTGAATTGGTTTGAATTTGGGTTTATTTGGTAAGTGGGCCAATGTAGGTCAAATTGGGCTAACTTGGGCCAATGTTGGGCTAGAGTTGAAATTGATGTAAAATAAATGTTGGGAAATGTTTTTGGGAGTGTTTCAAAGAGGTTTTGGCTTTGGTTGGGTTTTGATTTTGGGGTTTGGGCCTATTTGGGTTAGGTTTGGGTTTAGGTCAAAATTGGGCTTTTTGATTTTGGGTTGAATTTGAGTGGGGTTTGGGTCAAAATCTTGGGCAAATCATGTTAGTGTTTTGTTTATGGGGATGTTAAGGAAGGTTTAGAAAAGATTTGGGGTTAATTGGAGTTGAATTGGGTGAGTTTGGGCTAAGTTTGGATCATGGGTCCAAATTGGGCTTTAAGGCCAAAAGTGAAATTGGATCCCAATGCCAATCAAATTGGGCTTGGATTTGGTCTAGATTGGTGTTGGGGATGTTGAATTAAAGTTTAGAATTGAATTGGACCAGAATTTGGGTCAATTGGGTAGGTTTGGTTTGACATTGGGTTTACTTTGGGTTAAAATGGGTCAAATTGGGGGTTTTGATAAAAGTGGGGTAGATTAACAAAATTGGCCCATGATGTAGTTGAACAAAATGAAATTGGGAATATTTGGGATTTTCTGGAAATTTCTGGGAATTTTCTGATTTTTTGGATTTTTTTGGCTAAGAGGGGTATTTTGGGTATTTGGAGGGTATTGAGAGGTATTTTTGGAATTTTTGGTATTTTTGGCTATGGATGATCAATTTGATTGGTGAAGACATGTTTAGGAATGATTTTGGAGAATTTTGGGTAGTTTAGGTGATTTTGCAAATTTTGGAGGGTTTCGAGGTTTTGGGTAGGCCAGGGCGGGTGTAGGGTCCGTGGGTCAAAAATTGAAATTTTGGAAAATTGAAGATTGGGTGAATGTAAGTGGAATGAAATCATTTTTGTTGAGCCATGAAGCCATATCAAGTCCACATGAGCCATGAAGGGACTCATTTGAGGCATCCACTATGTTGTTCCTAACCCTCTTGCCGAGGGCTTAGGGGTTAAGGACCATCCATGTGAACCACCTTCATGAGTCAGGAGGTCAAGTTGGGTATGGGTGTGGTTTTAGGAGGTGTTTGAAATTTTAGTGTATAGGTGTAATGTGTGTGTAAGTCAGCCCCTTCACCAGACCAGGCCACCCAGGGCAGTCCTAAGGCCAAAGAGTCCTATAGGAACTCATCCTTTAAACTTCCACATTTGATCTCGACCCTCTAGGTGATTAGGGGTCTACAATCAAGTTTGTGGAGTTTGCAGGGAGTTAAGAAGTGGTTTGAATTTCTAAGTGGTGGGTCCCAATTCTAATCCTCTAGGATAGTCAAAGGAAAAGCCTAAGGCTAGATCCTAAGTACTAAAGAGAAGAAGAGAAGACCTCATCAAAAATGAGGTCAACAGACATCCATTCGGACGGGTAGACCTTACCCCGAAGAATTTGAGGCTGTCCAATATCCAAAAGGCTTCGTACCACCTCTGTTTAAAACCTTTGATGGAACCGGAAACCCTCGGCAGCATGTTGCACATTTTTGTGCCAGTTGTTGCAATGCCGGCGGAAGTGATGCTTTACTCTTCCGACAATTTGTCAGCAGCCTGTCAGGGATCGCCTTTGATTGGTATGCGGAATTACCGAACGGTTCGGTGAAGACAATTTCGGAATTAGAGAACCTCTTCATCAAGCGATTTGCCGGAGCTTGGCACCACATCACTATAGGTGATTTAGTGGTAGAGAAGCAGAAGCCGAACGAAACTTTGGTGGACTACATACTTCAATGGAGGAATCTAAGTATGAAGTGTGAGCCACAGCTACAAGAACAGCATGCAGTTGGCATTTTACTTAAGAGCATTCATGGTCCAATAGCACTTCTCCTCAAGGGATTTACTATTAAGACTTTCGAGAAGTTGTTAAGCAAGGCCGGAAGCTTGCAAGAGGAGGCGAAGCAATTAAGTTTCACCGACAAAACGGACAAACGAAGCCCGTGAAGACTTTTGAAAAGAAGTCGGGGATCGTCGCGAGCGATCGATAAAGGCGAGCGGCCGATACAAATACGTCGAACGGCCGCAGACAAATTCAACAGAATTACCGAGCAACCCCGACCCGGCTATCGGTCATCTCAACAGGTATGAACAACCGCCTCGTCCACAACGTATGTTAAGGGAGCTTTTGAGCAGGGAGTATCCGTTCAAGAATGAGGCAGTGCCGAAAATGTTACGTAGTCTGATGAAGACTCCAGATTTCCAACTTGCCGAGCCTAAGAGACCGAAGAAGTCGAAAAGAAAGGTGATCCCAACTTTTGCCCTTACCACCGGATGCTTGGGCACAAGATAGAAGATTGTATTACCTTCAAAAGTTGGCTCAACGACAATCTTCGAAAAGGGAACATAACGATCCCGAAGGAATACATGAAGGAACCCCAGAAAGGAGGTTCCATCAATGTTATCTCAACGGATTTCATTGTTCCGATAGATCCCTATGCGACTCATGATGGATGGACTACCGCTTGGACAAAGTCTTCGAAGAAGATTTTAGATCGGATCCAAACCACTTCGGTGCGAGCCTCAGTTCAGAGTTCGAAACCTGTCGAGTCGGCACAATCACTTGCGATAGAAGAACCACCTCAACAAGAGACGATTGAAGAAAAGAAGAAAATTGATGAAGAAGAAAAGACCGAGGCTCCTGAGGCTAGACTAGGGGCTGCTTGTCCTAGGATAGTTGTTTCCGATTCGGGGGAGAAATCCAGCGAACCTCTGACTTTGTATGATTACTTGCTCACTCTGGTGGGATCTTATAATGATAAGGGTTATGGCGTTGACTACGTTTTGACTGTTTCTAACAATTATGTAACTAGCGGCAACCAACCTAATCCGGACGTTGATTCCGATACAAATAACAATTCTCAAATCATACACAATCTCGACGATCACAATGACAAAGAAGACATCCACCAAGGAGGCTACGAGAGTTCAACAATCAACGATTCTATTTGCGAGTTTCGAGGAGCTCCAGTCACAATAGAGTTAGAGCCTTCAGACTCCGAGGCTAATCCAGAAGAAACTGTCATTCCGATTCAGAAGGAGACACCAGCAAACTCAATACTAGATTCAGAAGAAATCACAGAAGTCAACTTAAGAAGTGGAAGAGTTCTACCTCCGAGAATGGGTCCAAAGGAAAAGGAAAGCGGTGGTTGTTCAAGAAGAACCAACCCCAACGAAGAAATACCCATTCGGGAAGAAATCGAGACACATGAAAATAAAGTGGACTACAACGTGCTAGCCCATCTTAGGAAACTACCAGCCAAATTGAGCATCTACGACGCTCTCATCTTATCAAAGGAGATGAGAGAAGGTCTGATCAAGGCCTTACTTGATCCAGAAATTTGCTTAGCTCAAATGACAGGAGATTCCTTAGATGAGGTTTGCTCGTTAAAGGAACAGCGAGGTGTTACCTTCACGGACAATGACCTACTACTTGGGACAGCAGACCACAACCGACCGTTGTACATTTCAGTCACAATTGGGAAGTTTACACTCTCCAGAGTATTGGTGGATCCAGGAGTATCAATCAATATAATGAATCTTCGAACGCTAGCATACTTGGAAATTGATGCTCGCGAGCTCGAAGCGGACAAAATGTTATTAAGAGGATTCAACCGAGAAAGGAGAAAGAGCCCTCGGATCGATAACACTGCTAATGAAGACCGGTGACTTAGCAAAGACAACCGCGAAATTTCACATAATTGATTCGAAACGTCATTCAACGCTCTACTGGGCCGACCATGGATACATGTAAACCGATGGTACCATCATCTCTACATCAGTGCATCAAATACTACGATAGAGGGGAACAGTGCATCAAAGGTGACTTACAACCATTCTCCGTACATGAAATTGGAATCCATGAGGATGCAGCTTATTACGCACCTCCGAAGAAAACAATCTTCTCCAGAGATACCATAACGAATGAAGCAAAGGAAGTTCGGGACGACGAAGAACCTGAAGTTCTAGTCCAACGATCACTCACCACTCCCTTACGACGAGATGGTGAAGGTTTCTCTACAACTCGCATCCAAGGACGAGGCCGGGGACGAGGTCGTGGCAGAGACGTTAGGACAGTTGGACAGAGGAAACCAGCCATCAATGTTGATTGGGAAGATAGTTCTGAAGAAGAAAAAGAAATCAAGCAAGAAGTAGCAACAATAAGTCGGAAGAAGCCGCAATTCAGGATCTCTCTCGAAGATGAAAAGAACGAGGATTATAAATCGATGTACGAGAAGATTAACCACTATGTACATACTATGACCCTGACCCCGATCCATTCTAATAAGATCGAGGGTATGGTGGTCAAAGAGGTACGTAGCGGCGGTGCAAAGACCATCAAATTCTACCGTGGTGCTCCTTCCTCCAAAACTGAAAATAATGTACAATTTGAAGATGCTACTTCATCAGAATTAATGGAATTGCCTTTTGAGTGGTATTCTCCCTGTGTTCAAAATTTAATTCAGCGTTGTTTCTTACCTCGACAATGGACAAAAGGTCAATCACAACATTTTGAAAATTTATGGAATAACTCTGGCCGTCCACCCAATTCAAAGCATGGTCTCGGATTCGGCACAGTAGGATCAGTTGACAATACTGAATTTTGCTTGGTTGTCACTTGCAAGTCTAATGAAGACTGCATGGAAGCTATAGAAGAACTTGAAGATCTACAAATTGGAAACGCTCCACCAGAGTTCGAAGAAGAGATCAAATCTACAATAGATGAGTTAACGGAAGTTAGCTTAGGTACTAGCGAAGAGCCTAGACCTACCTTTGTTAGCTCCTTACTCAATAAAGAAGACTCCGAAGAAATAATCAAGTTATTAATGGAATTTAAAGACTGTTTTGCTAGGAGCTACGATGAGATGCCAAGATTAGCTCCAGAGGTTGCAGTCCATAAGCTAGGAGTGGATCTTACTTCTGTTCCAGTCAGACAAGGTTCCAGAAGAATGCGTCTAGAAATCGAACAACATGTCATAGCTGAAGTTAAAAAGCTAATAGACGCTAAATTTGTCCGTGAAGAACAATACCCGACTTGGCTAGCCAATGTGGTACCAATCAGGAAGAAGAATGGTCAGATCAGAATTTGTGTGGATTTCAGAGATTTAAACAAGGCATGTCCAAAAGATGAATTCCTCTACCAATCCCAGAATTAATGATCGACATTGCTTCAACACATGAAATATTCTCATTCATGGATGGATCTTCGAGGATACAACCGGATAAAAATGGCTCCATAAGATGAAAAACTTACGGCATTCGGAACGCCGATCGGAGTATATTGCTACACGGTGATGCCATTCGGATCGAAGAATGCGGGAGCAACCTACCGGAGAGCGATGACAAGAATTTTTGATGATCTCATCCACAATCGAGTCGAATGCTACATGGATGATGTGGTCATCAAAAGCAAAGTAAAGGAAAACCACTCGTATGATTTGAGAATTGTTTTCGAACGATTAAGACAATTTAACCTTAAGATGAATCCCTTAAAATGCGCCTTCGGCGTCACCTCCGGGAAGTTCTTAGGATTCGTTGTCCGACATCGTGGAATTGAAATTGACCCGGAAAAGATTAAAGCTATCTTAGAAATGCCACCTCCCAGAACCTTAAAACAACTACGATCTTTTCAAGGGAAGTTGGCATATCTTCGACGCTTTATCTCGAACTTGTCAGGTAGGTGTCGGCCTTTCTCGGCATTAGTTAAAAAGGATGCCAAATTTATTTGGGAAGAGAAATGCCGAGAGGGCCTTCGAGGACATTAAACAATATTTAATGACACCTCTCGTCTTAGCAGCCCCGAGTCTCGGGTAGGCCGTTGATACTTTATACCGCGGCTTTAGACGACTCTCTCGGAGCCCTGTTAGCCTGAGTCGATGATGAGGGTAAAGAAAATGCTCTTTACTACCTAAGCCGTCGTTTACTTCCAACGGAAATAAAGTATCCCACAATTGAAAAGCACTTCGTTTAGCCACGATCTTCGCCGCTCAAAAGCTCGGGCACTACATGCTTTCTCATAAGGTCAACTCGATCTCGAAATTTAATCCATTGCAATACTTGATGACCCGTCCAACGCTTTCTGGCAGACTTGCCAGGTGGTCAATGATATTATTGCAATTCAATATAACTTTTGTGCCTCTTCGTGCCGTAAAGGGACAAGTCCTAGCAGACTTCCTCGCAGCACACCCTTTGTCGGCAGAATCTCCTCTCAATGACGACTTGCCAGATGAACAAATAATGAGCCTAGAAGACCCTGATGATCGACGTTGGGAATTACATTTCAACGGAGCATCTTCAAGCACACAAAGACGAAGAATCGCAAGTGATAGTGCCCGTAAGGCGGGAATCGGACTAATCTTTATAACACCGGAGCGGGGGATGTTAAGATACTCCTACCACTTAACAGAGCCGTGTACAAACAACGACGCAGAATACGAAGCTCTCGTAACAGGACTGGAATTAACTATTCAAATGGGGATAACAAACATCAACATCTACGGGCATTCGCAGTTAAACATTCAACAGATCGCCAGACAGTACAGAATTTTAAAGCCAAGACTCAAGCAATACTTCCAGTATGCCATGAAACTGTTGGAACAGATTCCGAATGTGACGATCTACAAAATTCCCAGAAAAGAAAACGCTTTAGCAGATGCGTTAGCCCGCCTCGCAAAAGAATTTGCCTGCTTACAAGATGAATCAGTGGAAGTGTCAGTTCACGGACGTCAGGTCCTATCACAGCTCGACATAGACACAATACACAAATCGAAAAAGAAGAAGAATTAGTTGCAACAGAGTGACGGAAAACACGAGAAGATTGGCGACAGCCATTAATGACTACCTGCAAACGGGAAAACTACCGGACGATAGGTCATTAGCCCATCGGATCAAGAAAAGAACTGCGTCCTACGCATTAATAAATAACACGTTATACGGAAGGTCTTTCGATCAAATGTGGCTAAGGTGCTTAAGCGGGTCCGAGGCCCGTGAAATTGTTAAAGAGGTGCATTCAGGACTCTGTGGCGCTCACCAGTCGGGTCCGAAGATGAAAATGAAAATTAAAAGACTAGGGTACTACTGGCCCTCGATGATGACTGACTGCATGAAAATCGCTAAGAGTTGTCACCAATGCCAAGTGCACGGAGTGGTTCTACACCAACCTCCAAATGTGCTACATCCGACAATTGCATCGTAGCCATTTGAATGTTGGGGCACAGATATAGTGAGTCAAATAGAACCACCATCTTCAAAAGGACATCGCTTCATTCTTGCGGCTACAGATTACTTTTCCAAGTGGGCAGAGGCAGTTCCACTCAGAGAAGTGAAAGCACACCACGTGCTAGCGGTTTTCAAGAACCAAGTCGTCTACCGTTTCGGAGTGCCGCGCGAGATCATCTCGGATAATGGGTCGACATTCGAAGCACGCAAATCAACAATTTTGTCAGGAGACACGGAATCGACTGGCGGTATTCAACAATTTACTACCCAAGAGCAAACGGCCTGGCTGAGTCTTTTAATAAAACTCTCGTTCAAATCTTAAAGAAAACTTTGGATGATAATAAGAGAAATTGGCACAAGAAGTTATTAGAAGCCTTATGGGCCTACCGGACAACCTTCAGAACTCCTACTCAAGCTACACCTTACGCTCCGGTGTATGGGTCCGAGGCGATGTTACCCTTAGAGGTCCAGCTTCCTTCACTCGAATTGCGAGCTTGCAAACAAAATCACGACAGAAGAGAATTCCAAATTACGACTAGAGGAATTGGAAAGCCTGGAAGGGAAAAGACTTACAGCGCAGCAGAATTTAGAACTATACCAAGCCAAGATGGTTCAAGCCCATGACAGACTGGTCCGCCCAAGAACCTTCAAAGTTGGTGACTTAGTTCTCGTTCTCAAGAGACCTATCCTTGCACACCGCAAGATAGGAGGAAAATTTGAACCCACTTGGGAAGGGCCGTTTGTGGTTGAGGCAGTCTACTCAAGAGGCTCCTACCAGCTAGTGAATTGCCAAGGAGAACGACATATGCTTCCGATCAACGGACGATACTTGAAGAAGTATTACGCTACCCGATGTTTCGAAGGAATTGATTTTTCATCCCTAGAAGCACGGGTGAAGTAATTACTTATGACTGGGTCCGAACCCAAAAATAATAAAAAATGTGCTAAAATAAATAAAATCATGATAATAAAGTTTTCCTTGTTCTCTCTTCCATATCAAAATCTTGTTCCTGATCTTTTCCCACTTCATTCTGTTGAAAAAATATATATATAAATATATACAAGAGGAATAATAAAAAAAGGAAAAAAAAGAAAACTCGTCTCTAATAACTATTTTCTTAATGTTCTTGTTCTTAGTACGGCCCTCGATCCTTTTCCTTGTCTTTTCGCAGGAAATGTCGAACGGGCGGTTGGTCCCGAACTTTAGAAATGGTGTAAGCCTTGCACTCGACGAAAAGATGGTGAAAGATGGAGCGATAATAGAGATTGACTCGGACTTCACACCAGCGAGGCTCGCAATACGAGGAGGGTGACCGGGTCCCGATTGACCGAGAGGAACCGCCTGATCGGACGATAATGAAAGTGGGTGGCCCAAGCCACCAATCCAAAGAGCAAGAAAAGGAAAACAAACACCGAAGAGGACAAGAGAATCAAGTCCGTAGTCGCTACGGCAGAGGGCAGGCTTGTCGCCGTCGCGCCCACGTAAATTCGGGAAGTACGAAGAGCTACTCTCACGACAACTCAGCGAAGAAATAAAAATCGCCGTATCCGCAAGATGTTAACTAAACTAGCAGCGGACCAGCGCAACGAGACAGTCGCTACTACTAATGCATATACTTCAAGGATACCGGTTCGCCAGGAACCTGAAGAAAGGAGGCCAGCTTCGAGGATAACAGAAGAAACTAAGGAAATCTCAAGAAGATCAGAAGAAGGAAGGCTACCACGCTACCAGATAAAGCCACCAGTAATGCATAACCTTGTTGCAGGAGCAACCCCGGAGGATGTCCCGACGGAGACCATCCCCGAGGAGACGAGGTATGCAGGAGAACGCGAAGGGATTGAGCCATATATCCCACAGTATGTCACCAGACCTCGCCATTTGCAGATTATTCCAGAATACGAGCTAGAAAGAATGCAGAATGTCGAGAAGCAAACTTTTGAATACTTCGAGAGAATCGAGGCGGGAGGATCAATATACTGAAGGCCTCGAGCTACATACAGACGTGTTCTCAGAATACGAACAACAACAAATCGTGGACTGCATCCGGGATTTGAAAAGAAAGGGTCGAGCAGGCCGCCTAAGTGAAAACACTTACTCGGAACCCCGGAGGTGGATGCCAGGGAAAGGAAGAATTACAATACAATGTGGATGCTGCTACAACTTCGCAGAAGACAGGAAGGGAAACCCACTCGGGGATACTCCATCATGGCAAGGTAGATCCAATGCCATTAGTCATCAAAAGGATGGTAAAGAGAATGATAACATGGAGGGTACTGCCAGCAGATTGCATACCCAACAGTTGCATCATTAACATTTACAAGAAGGGTGACTGCATACCCCCGCACATAGATCACCACGACTTTGTCGACCTTTCGCACAGTTTCTTTTCTGAACGAGTGTAATATCATGTTCGGATCTGACCTCCGGATAGCAGGCCCAGGTAGTTCCGAGGGCCAGTAAAGATACCATTACCGGTAGGTTCCGTCATGATACTAAAGAGCAACGGAGCAGATGTCGCTAAACATTGCATACCGGGAGTACCAATGAAGCGGATCTCAGTTACTTTCGAAGGATGGATGACGGAAAGCACCTTACCACTTCCAGCCGGACCCGGAGCTAGAGAGCCTCCGGCCTTACGAGCCGTGAGTTACATGGAAAATATCACACCTCCAACGTACATCCATACGACATTCTTGCCAAGGATGGCTTGGAAGGTAATGTTATTGACCATGTACCTCACTATTCAGACATGGATTTTTGACAGATGCCTTTTTGGATGGATCGACAAAGATCATACACAGTCTGTTTTGAGTCTACATGGATTGTATGAGATGTATTCCGGATCGAGTTGTATGATGTATCTTCAACATGATTGGAATGAAAGTGACCATGTCACATTTTTGGCCTTCACCTCTTTTGTGCAAGTTGACTGGGAAACGCCATTAAAGTTAAATGAACTTCGAACAAAGAACAGAAAAGAAACAAAAAGAATAAAAGAAAACTTTCCTTAAAAAAAATCTAAAAAAAAAATGATGAACGCCAAATTCACATGAACATTAAATGAACGATAAAATAAATTTGAATCGTTAAAGGACAAACAAAATGAACACAAATTTTAAATCAAATCTCAATCAAATTCAAATTCAACCTTCCGCATTTTAAATCAAATCTCAATCAAATTCAAACTCAACCTTCCAAATCTGAAATCCAATCCGTTCTACTCTCTCCCTTGTCTGGGATGGAAGCGGTCGATTCCATTGACACGAAGCCACGAGGTTTTCGATTCGGATCTAGTGGTGAGGAATTGTATCTAATCCAAACTAGAAACTTTCGATCAACTCTTTTGAATGGGATATGTAGCATCTACATATTCCCTCCTAATCTGTTTCTTTCCACAAAAAATCTTTTACAACTTTCATGAAATTCTCGAAACACCAAAATTCCACACTTTTCAAATCAACACTACAAATCTTTGCAAAATCAATTACCATTCAAAATCAAATGCTTGGAGTTGAGGATTTTACATCTGATACTGCATTGCTTTAGGTTCTTTCCCTATCGCAATGAAATACATCAAAATCAAACTTTTGGGGTTGAGGATTTTACATCCGATACTGCATTGCTTTAGGTTCTTTCCCTATCGCAATGAAATACATCAAAATCAAATTCTTGGGGTTGAGGATTTTACATTCGATACTGCATTGTTTTAGGTTCTTTCCCAATCGCAATGAAATACATCAAAATCAAACTTTTGGGGTTGAGGATTTTACATCTGATACTGCATTGCTTTAGGTTCTTTCCCTATCGCAATGAAATACATCAAAATCAAATTCTTGGGGTTGAGGATTTTACATCCGATACTCGCATCGCTTTAGGTTCTTTCCCTATCGCAATGAAATACATCAAAATCAAACTTTTGGGGTCGAGGATTTTACATCCGATACTGCATTGCTTTAGGTTCTTTCCTATCGCAATGAAATACATCAAAATCAAATTCTTGGGGTTGAGAATTTTACATCCGATACTGCATTGCTTTAGGTTCTTTCCCTATCGCAATGAAATACATCAAAATCAAATTCTTGGGGTTGAGGATTTTACATTCGATACTACATTGCTTTAGGTTCTTTCCCTATCACAATGAAATACATCAAAATCAAACTTTTGGGGTTGAGGATTGTACATCTGATATTGCATTGCTTTAGGTTCTTTCCCTATCGCAATGAAATACATCAAAATCAAATTCTTGGGGTTTAGGGTTTTACATCCGATACTGCATTGCTTTAGGTTCTTTCCCTATTGCAATGAAGCACACCAAATCAAGCTGTTGAGGTTAAGGATTTTACATCCAATACCGCATTGCTATGAGTTCTTTCCTCATTGTAATGGTTCAATCCAACCAATTCAAATTTTTGAGGTTGAAGATGTTACATCTAAAACCACAAAATTCCAATTTTCATTTCAAGTTCAAATCCCTTCAAATTAATTTTAACAAAACTTCAATCTAAATTAAAACTCAAAATCTAAACTTACACATCAAAACTTAAACCGAAACAAAATGAAATCTAAATCGAAATTCCCCGCATCATGTGATTTGGGATTCACCTTCTTTTCCTTTCCCCAGCGAGAGTTCAGGGATCTCCAGTCGCAGAGATATACTTGACACTCCCCAGCGGAAACTCTTCTTTGTCCTAAGTTTGTCACTTGGACATCTGTGTTGGTTTTATTGATCTTTTCGGTCAACTCCAATACGCGCGGTGTGCTTGGTTAGCACACCACACCTATTGGGGGTCCATTTGTTGACCTCATTTTTGATGAGGTCTTCTCTTTCTTTTTTTTAGTACTTAGGATCTAGCCTTAGGCTTTTCCTTTGACTATCCTAGAGGATTAGAATTGGGACCCACCATTTAGAAATTCAAACCACTTCTTAACTCCCTGCAAACTCCACAAACTTGATTGTAGACCCCTAATCACCTAGAGGGTTGAAATCAAATGTGAAAGTTTAAAGGATGAGTTCCTATAGGACTCTTTGGCCTTAGGACTGCCCTGGGTGGCCTGGTTTGGTGAGGGCTTACTTACACACACACTACACTTATACACTACACTTTCACACACCCCCTAAAACCACACCCATACCAAACTTGACCTCCTGACTCACGAAGGTGATCCACATGGATGGTCCTTAACCCCAAAGCCCTTGGCTAAGAGGGTTAGGAACAACATAGTGAATGCCTCAAATGAGTCCCTTCATGGCTCATGTGGGCTTGATATGGCTTCATGACTCAATCAAAATGATTTCATTCCACTTACATTTACCCAATCTTCAATTTTCCAAATTTTTAATTTTTGACCCCGGGGACCCTACACCCCCGCCTAGCCTACCCAAAACCATTGAAATTACCCAAATTTTCCAAAAATCTCCAAATCACCCAAAATTCCTCAAAACCAATCTCAAACATTCTCCCACCACTCAAATTGACCATTTTTACCCAAAATACCAAAAATTCCAAAAATACCCCCAATAACCTCCAAATACCCAAAATGCCATTCTTGACCCAAAAATCCAAAAAATTCAGAAAATTCCCAGAAAATTTCAGAAAATCACAAATATTACCAATTTCATTTTGTTCAACTGCACCATGGGCCAATTTTGTCAATTTACCCCACTTTTGTCAAAATCCCCAATTTGGCCCATTTTTAACCCAAAGTGAACCCAATGTCAAACCAAACCTACCCAATTGACCCAAATTCTGGTCCAATTCAATTCTAAACTTCAATTCAACATCCCCAACACCAATATAGACCAAATCCAAGCCCAATTTGATTGACATTTGAATTCAATTTCACTTTTGACCTTAAAGCCCAATTTGGACCCATGACTCAAACTTAGCCCAAACTAACCCAATTCAACTCCAATTAACCCCAAATCTTTTCTAAACCTTCCCTAACATCCCCACACAAAAAAAAAAACTAACATAATTTGCCCAAAATTTGGACCCAAACCCCACTCAAATTCAACCCAAAACCAAAAAGCCCAATTTTGAACCCAAACTTAACCCAAATAGGCCCAAACCCCAAAATCCAAACCCAACCAAAGTTGAAACCTCTTTGAAACAGCCCTAAAAACATTTCTCAACATTAATTTTACACCAATTTCAACATTAGCCCAACATTAGCCCAAGTTAACTCAATTTGGACTACTATTGGCCACTTTACCAAAAAGCCCAAATTCAACCCAATTCAAACCCAAACCACCTCAAATTTGTTTCAAACCACTCATGACATATGCCTAAACCAATTGCAACATTTATTTGACTTGGTCCTTCACAAAACTTTCATCCCAAAAGCCCATTTTAAAATCCAAAAGCCCACTTCCATGAAGCCTTTAAAAGACCACTTCCACCAAATCCAAAAGCCCAAAAATTCATACAAAGTCCATATGACACTCTTCTTCATCATGCATTCAATTAAAATCATCCCTAAGTCCTAATCCAATGAGCAAATAATTCTAAATAAAGCTTCATCCAACTTTCCACCAAAATATCCAAAATCCTTAAAATCCATTTCTATGAAATTGACCAAACTTTTTCCAAGCCAAATGTGAGCCATTGAGCCATGTACAAGCCACATGGAAGCCATGGGAGCCACTTTCCACCTCACCAAGCCATTAATGGCAAGAGGAGGGGACCCTTTCCTAATCCTTCATCAAGCCTTTTAACCATACTCATGTCACACTCTAAACCATGCTTAGCCACCTCACCATGGATGGAGACCACACCATTTTCTCTTGGCTGACCCAAGTGATCCTTTCAGCCCAAGACCAGGCCTTGGGTGGTGAACCTAGCCCAAAATCATGGGTTGACTCATTTGAACCCAAAATAGCCTTCCCCCATTCCATTTCAATCTAAGCTCATTACACATGGCATCGACAATCGCCTACACAAAACCCCAGCCCTGACCCACCTGAACTTGAGGGTGACCATTGCCTGCCGGCCAGCCGCCTGGATCGCCGGAAAACACCATGGCCGAGACCTTGGGAGGAGCCAAAAAATTTAATTCTCCCTTGCTGACTTGTCTCAACCCAAATGGACAGCATAGCTCTTCTTCTCCTCACCAGAGCAGCTGATCCCCAGCCTTAAACCCCCCTGGGAGGCCCTCCACCCTCTCCTATTTAAACACCACCCCTCTCGGCCATGAGAGGTGTTGAACCAGACCTTACTGAAACCCTGCCAAAATTGCTCCAGACCACTCTCCATACTTAGAGCAGTTGATCCCCAATGACAATTTGCCCTAATCCCCACCAACAGAGCCCAATTTCTCAGCCAAAATTCCACCCAAAATACAGGTTTTCTCCCAATTCTCCACCAAACTCAAATTAAACTCACCCACACCTGCACAAGGTCAAGAGAAGGAGTTCCCCAGTGAAACCCCCTCTCCAGGCCACCCATCTGTTCCAGACTCCAAGCTTTGTAATCGGCTGTGGTCGAAATCATACCTAGACAATTCACTGAGCCCAAGGGACTTCATCCGGAGCTTGCTTCGGACCCAATCGAAGGTGACACAACTCTCAGATTGAAGCTTCACTTCTCTGAGCAAAGGTATGGACTCACTCTTCTTCCCGAGCTTACAGAGATTCTCTATTTAATGTGAGTCAATTTCAATATATGTTTACCGTATGGATGTGTTCGTCTCCTCAAGACGAATCCATAGAGCATAAGAACTCGAAAATCCATTGAGAATCGAGTGAGAAATTAGGGTTAGAAGATTGACGGTCACGGGTGCACACCAGTCGTAGACGATGACCGGGAGCCGCTCGGATCGAGCGTGTATCGAGCGGACGGTCCGGATCGAGCCGGACGGCGCGATGGTGCATGAACCGCGGGCCCCGGAGCACCGAGTCGGATGGCGGCGCCGAATCGAAGACGACGCGTGGCCTTTCGGAGTCGCCGAGGATGGCGTGGCGCCGCGTGGATAAGTAGGAAATTAGGGTATTTTTTGATTTATTTAATTCCCTAAACTTCAAAAGTGCATAACTTTGTGTAGGAAAATCGAAAAATAAAATAAAAATACCCTCTCGCTCGGTGAACGCAGTAGAATAATGTGGAAAAAAATCATGTAATTTCATCAAGTATTTTATTTTTAATCATTTATTTACTCTCTGCACTATTTCAATTCTCCATGCATGTATACAATTCACCATGGCATGAGACCATAGGGCTTTTGAAGCCTCTGAATTTGGGAACATTTCTTGAATTTTCCAAAGTCAGAGGCCATCCCTATGAAGAGTTATTGATTTTTTAATTCTAGGTCACTATTCTGAGTATTTTAATTCCAATAATTAGCATATTGTGAAATAAATTCTAGGAAAATTTGGTGATGTTTCTTATGACCAGAGGACCTTAGGAAAAATAGTTCTTGAGTTAACTCACTTGTAATAATCCTAATTGGCTTAAACACCCAAAATGGGGCTTTAATTAATTAGAGCTAATCATACATCAAATTGACTTGAAATTAATTCTCCACTGACCTTTAGGATCAGAGGAACTGACCAAAAAAGTTTGAAGTCAATTTGACTTGGTTAGCCCTATCAAATGGGTTGATTAAGCCATTTAGCCAAAATTTAACTTCAAAAATTCATAACTTTCAAAATACTTCTCAAAAATTCACCAAATTGGTTTTGAAGCCTATCTGATATCCGGTGAATTTATGAAAATTAAAATTGCAATTTTTTAAAAAAGTTGATTTTTTGCATTATTTTAATATTTTTAATAATTAAAAAATAATAAAAATCACAAAAATACTAAAAATTCATCAAAGTGTCACATTTTGAATTTTAATCACTTAGGAATAAACCCCATATTTTTATTAAGTCTTTATGATGAGATATTAAATTTTAAAGCCCTAAGGTAATTTTAAAAATTAAAAAATGCATTTTCTAGCATTTTCACTAAACTAATTCTAATAAATCAAAGAAAAATCAGAAAATTGTAAGAATTGGTTCTCTGATTTCCTTGATATCAAAAAGATTTTTAAAAAATATAAAATTCATTTTTCAACCTTTATTTTATTTTAAAATTAATTAATACTCCAGAACTCAAAATAATTATAATAAAAAGAATATAATTCGAAAATCACCAAAATTGGTCCAAGTGGTCCTCTGGTCATTAGGAATGTCTCATAATTTTCTTAAGGACAGAAACTTTCCCTTGGTCATATTATTAAATTTTCCTTGAAAATCCCTATTTTCCATAAAAAATAATTACATAAATAAATTAAATACAGAAAAATCACATTTTCTCCTCTAATGTCTTGATTGACATATGAGTGAAGTCACATAAAAATTTCAAATTCATTTAAGCTCAATTTAGTGAGTTATGAAATTAGTAAGTTTAAAGGGTAAAGTGGTAATTAGAATTTTAACCTATAATTAAAAATTTTAGGTTTAATTAAAATGAAAGAGTAAAATATTTGATCCTAATCTGATTTGGATGATTGAAATTTAAATAATTAAAGGGTAGAAACCTACCAAATAATTTGAAAATAATTAAAATAAACCTTAATTAAATAATTAATTAAATTTTGAAGAATAATGAAAAATTGGAATTATTAAAATAGAGATATTATTAGGAAGAGATTTGTCCTTTAATTTAAGAATCCCTAAATTAATCACCTCAATAATATTTAATTCCTAATTAAAATGATAATCCAAATTTAAGATTTAAAATGCTAAAAGACTTAATCATTAAATTAAATTAAAGTTAAATTATTTAAATTAAATCCTTTTAAAATTTCAATTAAATTAATACTTTAACAATTAAAATTAAATCATCTTTAAAACATAAAAAAAAATAAAATATTAAATTAAAATTAAAATTAAAATTAAATTAAAATTTAAATTAAATTAAAATCTAAAATAAAATTAAATTAAAATTTAATTAAATTAAAGTTTAAATTAAATTAAATTAAATTAAATTAAATTAAATTAAATTAAATTAAATTAAATTAAATTAAATCACATTAAATTAAATTAAATTAAATTAAAGCATGTTAAATTACATAAAAAAATAAAATTAAATAAATTAAATTAAAATTAAAACTAAACCAAATTAAATTAAATTAAAATTAAATTAGATTAAATTGAATTAAAAATAACATCACTTAAGACATAAAGAATTCAAAAATAAACCTAAAACAACTTGAACACTATTCCAAACTTAAACCCATTAATTGAAATTAAATTAAATCACAAATCACTTGAACATCAATTTGCCCTCAAAAGCTCTTGTTGTCATAACTCCTAAACGGAGTGTTAATTGAAGTATTACTTCACTCATAGGATATTCAAATTTCCTAGTTCACTGAGCAAGATAACAAAACTTGAACTCCTTAATGATTAATTCATTTGTATAATTAAATTCTCTTGGACTTAAAACAATCCTAGAGGTATTGAAAAGATGTTTAAGACTCGTCTTAAGCACTTCCTCAATATAATAAGATATTTATAAGAACAATTGAACTTAATTGTTCTTTGATGAAGAAAATCATCCTTAAACCAAAACACAAGAACCTAGATGTCATAGGAGATGACCAGCTATAGGAGTAGGACCTTGGTAGAAAACCATAACCCTTCCCTTAGCTTTACCTAGGAACTTGCTTTAAATGCTTAAATATTCTAAATTGTGTTTAAGTGCAGCTTGGGATGACGGGAAGACCCTCCAGGTATGCTTTTGTTTTATTGCGATTTACCTTCTTGCAATTTACTTAATCGCATTGCACTTTACTTTTCTTGCATGATAAACAATTGTTGTATGAAAACCCACACCTTTAGGATAGTCCCTAAAACTGAAACCAAAACTAAATTAAAAGTCATTACAAGATAAAATTCACTATCACAACATTTCAAAATATAAAACAACTCAAAATTTAATCACAAACAGAATAACAAAACTACAACTACAACTAAATTAAAACGTCTTGTTGGATGATCGGGAATACCTCGGATGATGTAACCTACGTGTTGCTAACGGGATTTCCCACGGTCTAAATGAAAGTGTGGAACTCATTTAGTTGAGTTTAGCAAATTCATCCGGACTAAGTGAATCCGATAAAAATAACGATGCCTGGAAGGATGGAACCGTGGGATCTTAACCGGTGTTGTTATAATCAACTTTAAGATTTGTTTTAATTAAAACATAAAAAACACTTGGAAACTAAGACCTTCTCTAAACCAAAACACTTCTCTCATCTCTTGATTTATAATTTCTAAAACTAAACCTCTGCAACAACAAGGAGCTCGGAGCATGGTGGGCAGCACGGCCATCATCATCAGCAAAACCTGAGTCTACTTCAGCAAAACATTTCTTAGAATTAAATAACTAAACCATAGGACTTCGAGGTAGTTTGCCTAGTGCAACATAAATCCTCGACCTTTTGTTAGGCATTTGCATTGCAAATTAAGCCCTAACCGGTCTTAGGATTCCGAGGTAGTCGTCTGATACGACATAAACCCTTAAATCTTAGAGGCTATTTGTGTGATCACATCATACGAATATAAGTCCTAATTAATTAAAAATTGGCAAGATCAAAACATTAAATAAACATTAGAACTTTCCTAAATTCAAGCCAAACAATAGGATAGTTGGGAAATTATTGAAGTTCGCTTCTAATCTGTGATTTCTCCTACCTTTCTTCCTTTGAATTCCCAAAATAAGATGTTCCTAATTTGATCCATTCCCTATTGAAATTCCAAAATTCAATCCCTTGAAAACTTAAACTTTGAAATTCTTGAGAGCAGAACTACTGATTATTATCGAGATTTTTCTTGGGTGATTCCCGTCACTTAAGATGTAATTAACTACAGGGGCTTGCCCTTATAGGGAACTTTAAGAACCCAGGTAATATAAACCCTGCTTAATTCCTTTATATTAAGCAGGGGAACTTGTCGGCTTATAAAATTGGTTCGCAAACCAAACGGATGTCACAAATCTTCTAGTTTATTTAATCGAGCCCCATCATCGAAGCGGTGTGTCTATTCTCCGGGATAGATATACAGTTTGTGGTGCGGTGCTCGTTTATATAAACTATTCGGGATGTGAGATCAGTTTGATTTCATATCTTAAAATTTTGAAACTCAAAATTATTTTCAAAATCAAATACTACTTTCTAAATTATATATATATTTAAATTAAATTTAAAATAAAAAAATTCGCTGATAACTTCTGTAGGCGACCGCAAAACACATAACCTAAAAATATGCCGACAGCAATGATTTTGGCAGGGTTTCAGTAAGTTTTGGTTTAGCACCCCTCTTGGCCGAGAGGAGGTGGTGTTTAAATAGGCATGGCTGGAGGGCCTCCCAGGGGGAGTTAGGGCTTGGGATCAGCTGCTTAAGGTCAAGGGAAGAACAGCCATGGTGGCCATTGGGCATGGGGCAGCTCAGCAGATGGGAATTCCAAACTTTGGCTCCTCCCAAGGTCTCGGCCATGAGGTTTTCCAGCGACTGTGATGGCTGGCCGGCCAGGGTCAGGTCACCATCTTGACCAGTGAGGTCAGGGCTTGGCAATGGTGCAGTCAATTGGAGTTTGACATGTGTAAAGGGGCTGAATTGAAATGGAATGGGGAGAGGCTCATTTTGGGTTCAATTTGGTCAACCCATGCATTTGGGCTTGGTTCACCTTCCCATGGTCTGATTTTGGGCCAGGGGGATCAGTTGGGTCAGCTGCCATGGAGTGGTGAAGTCTCCATCCATGGTGAGGTGGCTAAACTTGGTTTAGTGTGTGACATGGTTATGGTTAAAAAGGCTTAATGAAGGATTAGGAAAGGGGGCCCTCCTTTTGCCATTAATGGCTTGGTCACATGTCAAACCTTCCATGGCTTCATATGGCTTGTAAATGGCTTGCTCATGGCTCCATGTGGCTTGGGACAAAGCTTGGTCATTTACATGAAAGAAGGTTTTGAATTTTTGGAACTTATGGGTGATTTTGGCATGAGGCCTAATTTAGGATTATTTGATGATTGATTTAGGACTTAAGGGATGATATCAATTAATGGGGTGATGAAAAGAATGTCATATGGGTTTTAGCATGAAGTTTGGGCCTTTGAAATTTAGTGAAGATGGACTTTTAAAATGGTTTAGGGAAGTGGGCTTTTTGGATTTTAAAAATGGATTTTAGGATGAAAGTTTGGTAATGGCTTGGGCCAAATCATTGTTGGGTTTGGTTTAGGGATGTGTCATGAGTGATTTGAAATAAATTTGAGGTGGTTTGGGCTTGAATTGGGTTGGATTTGGGTTCATTTTGGTACATGGGCCAATGTAGGTCAAATTGGGCTAATTTGGGCCAATGTTGGGCTAGGGTTGAAATTGATGTAAAATTAATGTTGGGAAATGTTTATGGGAGTGTTTGAAAGAGGTTTCAACTTTGGTTGGGTTTTGGTTTTGGGACTTGGGCTTATTTGGGTTAAGTTTGGGTTTAGGTCAAAATTGGGCTTTTTGGTTTTGGGTTGAATTTGAGTGGGGTTTGGGTCCAAATTTTTGGCAAATTATGTTAGTGTTTTATTTTTGTGGATGTTAGGGAAGGCTTAGAAAAGGTTTGGGGTCAATTGGAGTTGAATTGGTTTGGTTTGGGCTAAGTTTGGGTCATGGGTCCAAATTGGGCTTTAAGGTCAAAAGTGAAATTGGATTCAAATGTCAATCAAATTGGGCTTGGATTTGGTCTAGATTAACATTGGGGATATTGAATTGAAGTTTAGAATTGAATTGGACCAAAATTGGGGTCAATTGGGTAGATTTGATTTGACATTGGGTTCACTTGGGTTAAGAATGGGCTAAATTGGGGGTTTTCGCAAAAGTGAGGTAAATCGACAAAATTGGCCCATGGTGTAGTTGGACCAAATGAAATTGGGGATATTTGGGATTTTCTGGAATTTTCTGGGAATTTTCTGAATTTTTGGATTTTTGGCTAAGAGGGGCATTTTGGGTATTTGGAGGGTATTGGGGGGTATTTTTGGAATTTTTGGTATTTTTGGCTATGGATGCTCAATTTGATTGGTGTGGAAATGATCAAGGATAATTTTGGGGAATTTTGTGTGATTTGGACATTTTGGAGGATTTGGGCAATTTCAAGGGCTTTTAGTAGGTTTGATGGGTGTAGGGTCCCCGGGGCCAAAAATTAAAATTTTGGAAAAAAGAAGATTGATCAAATATGAGTGGAATGGAATCACTTTGATTGAGCCATGAAGCCATATTAAGCCTATATGAGCCATGAGAGGACTCATTTGAGGCATTCACTATGTTGTTCCTAACCCTCTTAACCAGGGGCTTAGGGATTAAGGTCCATCCATATGAATTACCTACATGAGTCAAGGAGTCAAGGAGTCAAGTTGGGTATGGGTGTGGTTTTAGGATTTGGATTGTGTGTGTGAGAGTGTAGAGTGTGAGTGTAGTGAGTGTGTAAGTCAACCCTCACCAGACCAAGCCACCTAGGGTGGTCCTAAGGCCAAAGAGTCCTATAGGGAACTCATCCTTTAAACCTTCACATTTGATTTCAACCCTCTAGGTGATTAGGGGTCTACAATCAAGCTTGTGGGGTTTGCAGGGAGGCAAGAAGTGGTTCAAATTTCTAAGGGATGGGTCCCAATTCTAGTCCTCTAAGATAGTCAAAGGAAAAGCCTAAGGCTAGATCCTAAACACTAAAGAGGGAAGAGAAGACCTCATCAAAAATGAGGTCAACAGGTTCATTTATGTTTCTTATAAGGGCAAGCAGCTATAGTTAACTACATCTTAGATGACCGAAGTCACCTAAAAAAAATCTCAATTTAGATCAGGAAATATATTTTTATGAATTGACTTCCAAATGCTAGGATATTTTTAATGAAAGTAAGGTAATCAGAATCCAATAGGTGAGTGGTTTCAAGTTCTGGAATAGTTGTTGGAACCTAAAGGAGGAAGAACTAGAATAGGTCATTGATTCAAGAGTAAATCTTGGTGACTTCCCAATCTATCCTATTGTTTGGCTTTAATTTGAGATACCCTTTACACATGGCCAAAGCCAATTAAACTCACCAAACCCCAGCCCTGACCTCACTGGTCAAGATGGTGACCTGACCCTGCCGGCCAGCCACCTGGGTCGCCGGAAAACACCATGGCCGAGAGCTCCATGTGAGCCAAAAATTCAAATTCTCCCTTGCTGAGCTGTCCCAACCCCAGTGGACACCATGGCTCTTCTTCTCCTCCCCTGAGCAGCTGATGCCAGCCTTCAATTGCCTCTGGGAAGCCCCATAGCCATGTCTATTTAAACCCACCACCTCCATGGCCAAACAAGGTGATGAAATTAACCTTACCAAAACTCTGTCAAAATTGCTCCAAACTCTTCTCCTAACCTAGAGCAGTTGATCCCCAGTGAAATCCAGCCCTAAAACCCCCTCTGTGAGTTCAATTTCTGAGCTCAATTTTAAGCCCAAAACCAGCACACTTCACCACAGTGAGCCAATCCTCAAATTGATTGACTCTACACCTTCACCAGACAAAGAGAAGAAGTTCCCCGGCAAAAGCCCCCTCACCAGGCCAGCCATTCTTCCTATCGGCCAAGCTTTGAAATCGGCCTTGGTCACTTTCATACCTAGGCATTTCACCACAGCTCCAGGCTTCATCCCTAGCTTCCCTGGACTCCAACGAACGTGCCAAGCCCCTCTGATTGAAGCTTCACTTCTCAGAGCCAAGGTATTGAACTCCTCCTTCCCGAGAGCTTCTTTCGATTCTCCATTTTGTTTGAGTCGATTCCAATGCATGTTAGCCATATAGATGTGTTCGTCTTGTCGAGATGAGTTCATAGAGCCCAAGATCATGTAATTTGGGGGAGTATTGAGTGAGATCTTAGGTCTAGAAGGTGGACGGTTCTCTGGTTAGGACGTCTGGGGACGATGAGCGGATGTTGTCCTTTCGCGCGTGTATTGAATGGACGGCTAGGATTGCGCCGGACGGGACCACGGGATGGAAAGTGCATGCCGAGTCAGATGGCGGCATCGAATCAAATTGTGACGTGTGGACTTCGGAGCTGCCGAGGATGAGTTGGCACCGCGTTGATAAGTAGGAAATTAGGCATTTTTCTGATTTAATTAAATTCCCTGAACTTCAAAAATCCATAACTTTGTATAGAAAAATCACAAAAATAAAAGAAAAATACCCTCTTGCTCAGTGAACAGAGGAGAATAACGTGGAAAAAGAAATAAGTTATTTTGTTAAGTATTTTATTTTTAATTAATTTAATACTGTTTTAAGTATTTCCATTCTCCATTCATGCATATAATTCACCATGGCATGAGACTATAGGGCTTTTGTAGCCTCTGTTCTTGGGAACATTCCCTAAATTTTTCAAGACCAAATGTCATATTTGTGGTAAGTTATTGATTTTCCAAGTTTATGTATTTGCTTTGATGTTTTAATTCCAGTAATTAGCATATTACTTAGAAAATTCTACGAAAATTAGGGAAAGTATTTTAGGACCAGAGGACTTTAGCAAAATTATGGTTTGACTTAATTCCTCAAAAATAACCCTAATTAGACTAAACACTCAAAACTGAACTTTAATTAATTAGGAGTAACCACACATCAAAATCACTTGAAAAAAATTCTCCACTGTCACTTAGGATGTAGAGAACCTCACATAAAAATTTCAAGTCAATTGGAAATAATTTAAGTTATTAAATGAATTATTGAAGTTGTATGGTCATTTTTAAAAATAAAAAATTCATAAAACCCAAAATACACTTTAAAAATTCACCAAATTGGTTTTGTGGGCTCTCTGATATCAGAGGAGTCTAACAAAATTAAAATTGAAATTTTCTAAAAATTTTTATTTTTAACCAAATTTTTAATATTTTAATAATTGACACGCCTAAAATATATACGCTTTTTGCTATATCATTTTACTCATTTTTTATGATATTACACTTTAAAGGAAGGTATTTTGTATGTTTTTCAGTTTTAGGTACAAGAAATGGTGATTGGAGCAAAAGGAAACAAAAACGGTGCAATTTGGAGCAAAAACAAGCAAGAAATGAAACTCTGCCCTAACACCTTTCGATAAGTCTTTTGATGTTTAATCTCTTTTACACTTCTTGCATATTTTTGAATGAGATTACAATTTAAAGAAAGGTTTTTTTTATGCTTATTTTGTAGGGCTATCTGTTACAAACGCAACGCAACTGAAACGGGGCGAATCGGAGCTAAAACGGAGCCAAACGGAGCAAAACAGTGGAGTTGCATAGAGCCTGCTCGCCGACGACGGCCACAATCTCGCCGACGGCGAGATTTTTCAGAAAACACCGAAAAGTGCCCGAAAAGCTCTTCGACAGTGAGTTCAAACCCACCGAAGGAGCCCGGAAGGTTCTTTACCGACTTTTGGCAGTTTTGGGTCTAAATTCGACGTATTTGGATGCTTTTTCGAAGGGGTGCTTGATGGAACTCTTAGAAATTCGTCCATACTCTTTAAAATGGCGAATTTATGTTAAAAATGAAGCTAGAAATAGAGGAAAAAGGTGGGAAAAAAACTTGGAGAATTTTTAGGAATTTTAGAATAGGAGTAGAAATGTAGATTTCTACCCTTTTGGAGAGATTGAAGAGGAGATTTTGAGAGAATTTGTAAGAGTTTTTGCTAGCATTACATGGATCACCGCGAGACTTTATGGGAGAGATCTTCTTCTTTCTTTCAAAAGGGAAAAAACTAAGTATTGTTCTTCTTTATCTTATGATTTTGTAAACACTTACCTAGTAGATTTACTTTGGTTACATGAAGTTTCCGTTGTGTTTTCTTCGCGCTTTGTGACGTATCTCTCTTACTTTTTCTTCTTCTTTGGAAATAGCGGCATGAGAAGATTATGCCATTAATTTCCTTTTAATTTTCTTTTGTAATGAGTAGAAATCATGTTTAGGATTTTGTGATGCATGGTAGAAATAAATTTAATTATAAATGTGATGGTTTTTACTTGCACTTAATTTACATTGCAATTAAGGCCTGTTGTAATGTTAAAATTTGTTGTGAAAACATACGATCCGAGAGGGTTATGCTTTCTACAACTAAGTATGAACCACATTTAAATTCCATGGATAGTGAAGTTCATGGGGAATGAATGCAAATAAATAGAGAAATAATATTAATCGGTCGTATAATTGGAGATTTTAGAGTGACAGGCTAAAATCCTCAATTCGATCTTATCATTTGGGTGCTGAAGTGTAGATGTTAGTCCTCAGGCGAGGGGAACGTGAGAGCTCCGAAGTGGCAGCCGGTATCCTCCCAGCCTAACCGCAGATTTAGTAACCAAGCATAGGATTAGTCAATGTTCTTTATGCCTGGACCAAAGGGTAAAGAATAGGATTGCTTCTATTTGGCACATAAAATATTAAATGCATCTCATTCCTATACATTATCTATTTCATTACATAATAATAGTAGTTTTTAATATCTCAAAATTTTCCAAACCAACTCATCCAAAAAGGGTTATCTTTAGAATTATTATTTGCATTTAGTTATAGTTATTATTACATTTAACTCTTGTATTTAGGAGTAGTTTCTAGATAAAACACAATTTTAATCGACATTCCAAACTAAGGACTATTAGTAGTAGATTAGAATTTGACTAAAGACCTCTTACTTTACTTCCTCTTGGGATCGATACTTGAGTTTTTAAAGAAAACTCTATATTACTTGAAACGATACGTATACTTGCGTAGTACCCCTAGTGTGTAAAATATTTTCTAATTTTTACATCATTTAAGATTTTGCACACTAGCCTCTATTTATAAATTGAGTCAAGTTTTTGGCTATATTTTGGAAGTTAATTTACTGCGTAATTGCGGGTCGGGTCAAGTTTTTGGCGCCGTTGCCGGGGATGCTTCGGTAAGAACTTTAGGAGAATTTTAGTTGAAGTAATTAGGCTTAAACTTGAAAAACTGTAGTATCATAAAAATTATTTTTGTGTGAAAAGTGTTTTTATATGAAAAAGGTGTTGTTAAAAGAGAAAAAAAAAATTTTATGTGAAAAATATGGTGTTTGTGAAAATGTTTGGTAGTGTTGAATATATTTTATATATTATTTATTTAATTGTTAATGTATTGTTTGTTGTGTTGTGTATGCGAAACAAAGGATTTGCAGGACTTGTGCCTTATGATCCCGAGTTTGAAGAAAATAAAAAAATAAAAATACATAAAGGACTCGAAAAACTAGAAATGGAGATGAAAAACTTTCAAGATAATAACTTAGAAAATCATCATACTTCATTGAGGGATTACCTAAATCCTACGACAGATGAAATTCACTTAAGTATCCAAAACCCTGTCGTAGAAGCTGACTCATTTGAAATAAATCTTGAGATTATCTAACTGGTGCAGAACAATTAGTTTGGGGGAACTCCTTCGGAGGATCCCTATTTACACTTATCAAATTTTCTATAACTTTGTGCTACATTTTGTTATAACGGTATGTCAGACGATGCTGTTAGACTAAGGCTTTTTCCTTTCTCACTAAGGAATAAGGCTAAAATGTGGTTATACTCATTAGCACCTAGTTCTATTAAAAATTGGGAGGAGTTAACTCAAAAATTCTTAGCTAAGTATTTTCTACCTTCAAGGACTACTCAACTTAGAAACAATATTATTTCATTTTGTAAGTATGAAGGAGAATCAATAAACGAAGCCTGGGAAAGATTTAAGGAACTTCTAAGAAAGTGTCCACACCATGCTCTGCCCAATTGGTTAATCATTCAAACTTTTTATAATAGGTTAGTAGGATCCTTTAGGTCTATAATTGATGCTGCCTCTGATGGATCATTAATGTCAAAAACATTTGATGAAGCGTATGCATTAATTGAAGAAACGACTACAAATGAATTTCAATTGCCCTCTGCAAGGGCAAATCATAAAAATGTAGCTAGTGTTCATGATACAGATGCGATTGCAATTCTTGCATCTCAGGTTGCTGCAATATCAAGGAAGTTGGACCAATTTGGAATGAACCAACCTCAATTTACTCCTGTAAGTGAGGAAAGTTCGTTAGGGCATATGATTGATTCTAAATTATCATATAAGACTTTAAATACCATAAATAACCCGTGCTCTAACTTTTACAACCCAGGTTGGGAGAACCATCCTAATTTTAACTGGAATCATATTACTAATGGTGGAAACCTAAAATGGGAAAATAATCATGCAAATCATAATGAAAGTTGGAATAATCAGGGGAACACAAACTATAGACCTTCATATCCACCGGACTCTAACAATGATCAACAATTTGAAGATAAGAAGATGTCTACAGAAGAAGTGGTATTGCAAATGGGAAACCAGTTGCAAAGTCAAATGCTGCGATTAGAAACATAGAGAATCAACTAGGACAAATTGCTAATTCACTTAGCAATAGACCCTAAGGAACACTTCCTAGAAACATTAAGATCAACCCTAAAGAGAACACTAATGAACAAGTAGAAGCTGTCTAATTAAAAAGTGGAAGAGAAATAGAGGATGTGGCTAGAAAAGCGAAAGATGTTGTGAAAGAAACAAAGAAAACTAAAAGACCTGAAAAATATGTTTATAAGGATCTGGAAAAATTAATATCTCTAACTAAAATTAATTTGGAAAGACCGCCACCTCCATTTCCTCAAAGACTTATACAGCATGAGTTGGATAAAAAATTTTCAAAATTCATGAAAGTACTTAAGAAAATAACGATAAATATTCCTTTCACTGAAGTTTTGGAACAGATGCCAAGTTATGCAAAGTTTATAAAGGATATATTAAACAAGAAAAGGAAATTTGGAGATTATGAGAGAATTTTACTAAGTGCAGTGCCTTACTTCAGAAAAAATTTCCTCGAAAACTTAAAGATCCTTGTAGCTTTACAATTCCTTGTGCAATTGGAGAAAAATTATGTGGAAAAGCTTTATGTGATTTAGGAGTGAGCGTTAATGTGATGCCTTTATCTATATTTAGAAGGTTAGGTTTAGTCGATATTTCTTCCACTACTGTAACCCTTCTGTTAGCTGATCGATCTATCATTTATCCAAAAGGAGTTATAGAAGACGTGCTTGTTAAAGTGGATAAATTTATCTTTCCTTTGGATTTTATTGTATTAGATATGGAGGAAGATAAAGAAATTCCAATTATTTTAGGGAGACCTTTCCTTGTTACTGAACAAGATATGATAGATGTGTAAAAAGGAGAGTTGACTATGAATATTAATGACCATGAAGTCACTTTTGATGTATTAAATACTATGAAATATCCAGCTGAGAGAAAAGACAATGATTGTTTTTGGATAAATGAAATTGATTATCTAAGTAAAGATCATTTACAAGAAAGTTTTGAGAGTAAGTTAACAGATGAGATTGAAATAGACTTTCATGATAATTCAAAAACGTTATTTAAAGAAGACTATATGTATGTTCAGGAGAGGTGTAAAATAATGAACGCTAAACTTTTAATTCCATCTGCTGAAAAATCTTATGAACTTAAGATGGATGTACCCCATACAATTTTAAATCCTATCTATTTAGGGAATTCATCTACACAACCAGTCTTTATATCTTTAGATTCGACTCATTCACAAGAAAAACCTGAATTAAATGATGAACAAGATAAAATTAGTGAACTAAGATTTGGAAGAGAATTTGAGGATAAATTTCAAAAGAACTTAGAGTTAAGAAAAGAGGATAAGGATATTGAAAGACCATTGGAAGAAATTCCTAGGGAATTAGAAAAACCTATTTCCTTAACTAAGATAGATCCTCCATCATTTAATAATTATAAAGGGGAAGAATTGGAAAATAACTTGAATCATAAGAGTGACATAGAAGAATTTGATTCAGAATCTGAATTATCTAGAGAGAATCTAATCCAAAATTTGGGAGATATTGAAGTATCTTATAAAGATTCACTTCTTATAAATTTCAAGGATGATATTAATATGCAATTTCAGAAAATCAATAGAAGAATATTGGATCTAGAAAGAAATATGAGAAACAATGATATAAATCCATCTAAAAAGAAAGAGCTGAATGAAAAATTAAAATTTGAGAATTCTGTAGGAATCCCTGGATTTGAAAAAGATCGGGTGATTGATCGAGGATTACTTAATTGGAATTTTGATCCAGGTGGAATCATTTGTTGGGCCCGCGACTTTAAAACCAAGCGCTTTATGGGAGGCAACCCATAGTTATCAGTGTGCTTAAGAGTCATGATTGTTAATGTTGTATTGTGCTTGCTTTAGTGTGGATTGTTCAAGTTTGATTGTTGTTGATAGATGTTTGGATTGTTTGTTGTTTTATTTGATCTTTGTGTGTCATGAGGGAGTTGATTCCTTAACTTCTTATTATGGTTAGACTTTTATGTTCTCTTGTAGTAGTTGGATTGACGAGTCCACTATGACTTGTGTCTTACCCGGATTTATGTTTTACAAGAGACATCATGAATTTAAACTGTAACAGATCCATCTTAATTTTGTTACTTCCTTTCTATGACTTTGATTTCATTTGGTAGGAGTCGCGAACCTATTTGATGAATAACATTAGGATGATCTCACACTATTTTTTATAACAGTTAGAGGTGCTTAATTAAAAAGATTAGGTGATGCCTGAGATTGGTGTCTGGAAACCAAATTATTAGGGATAATCTTATCTTTGGGATTATAATCTATAAAATCTTTTGAAGTGCCTAATTTACTATTGTAGTGATTCCGTTAGAAATTGGAAGTAAATTAGTGAGATGTGATGAGTTAAAGGAAGAATTGACCTCATTTATTATTTGTGATTATATTTGAATTGTGTGTTTATGTTTGTGTTACAACTTTATTTAGGTCTTGAAGAACATTTTTATATTCCTTTACTGATACCAACAATTCTAGTTAGACTTTGGTTTAGTTAATTTCATTCTGGCATGATTAGTTTATATTTATTTTCTGATGCATATTGTTTTATCCTAATGAATACTTGTAAATGGTTTTAATAGACAATTGTGGTAGATAGAATATCTAAATTGTTTTTTTTCCTGCTTATATTTTCTGTACTGAATGCTATATATGTTAAAAATTAAGTTTGGGGGTAGGAAGAAAAATAAAATTTTAATGTGAAAATACTTCCTTTTAGTGTAATTTTATTACAAGCATGTTTTAGGTTAGATTTACTTTCTCCTACAGTCATTTTATCCTGATTATGCATGATATGAATTTGATAGGATGTTGTAGTAGTAAGTATATTCAACCTTTACTTTTTCTTCCTTCTATATTTTATGGAATTATTTGCAAAATATTTTAACATTTAAGTTCGGGGGGAAGAAAAATATTAACTCTTATTTGTTCTCAATTATTATATTTTCAAATTTTATTAGCATAACTTCTGGCAATTGAACCTCTCTTGAGATAACTAAAACTTTTTTTTAGTTGAATATTATGGAAGGATTGGATGAAAGTTTTTAGTAATAAAAGTTAATTTTATAAGGATAAGATATTTGGTATAAAAGAATTTGATTATAGTTAACTATTTAAAGTAAAGAAAACTCGTATTTTTGAAATGTTAAGAGACTTAAAGTATTGTGTGTTAAGAAGAGATTGTGACTTTATGATGAAATAATAAAGCTCATACCTAATTATAAAGTAAGGATGTGTTTCAAGTTTGAACTTTAGAAAGAGAAGAGTGAAGTTCAAAATCATTACAGGCTCTCCAAATATAGTAATCCTCATTAAAAGAAAAAAAAAGAGAAAAAGAAAAGAGAGTGAAAAAAAAGAGGATTGAAAATGATCCCGAAATAAAAGGAAAAAAAGGAAAGAAAAATATTTATGAGGAGAAGCTTGAGGAGATGTCTAATCAAAAATTGACTTCACTTAAGTCACCCTAAAGGGAGAACTTGATTTCATTTCTGAATTTATATCTAAAGTATTGGCCTACATTCTAATGAAGTTTGCATGAACTTCTTTTTCACATAATCTTTTAAGGCATTCTTAATGTGGCAAATTATGGTTTATCTTGAAATAAATAGAAGATTAGAACCCTTAGACTTGATTGCTGAATATTCTTATACTTGTTGAGTTACTAAATTTCTTTCTAAAAGTCTAACCAATATATTCTTTTAAATGAAAAATTTTAGTGTCTTACAGGTGAAAAGTACATTTCTTTGAGTTATATTTTTATGTAGTAAAAGTGTTACTTGAGGACAAGTAACAGCTAAGTTTGAGGAATTTTGACACACCTAAAATATATACGCTTTTTGTTATATCATTTTACTCATTTTTTATGATATTAAACTTTAAAGGAAGTTATTTTGTATGTTTTTTAGTTTTAGGAACAAGAAATGATGATTGGAGTAAAAGGAAGCAAAAACGGTGCAATTTGGAGCAAAAACGAGCAAGAAATGAAATTCTACCCTGACACCTTTCGATAAGTCTTTTGATGCTTAATCTCTTTTACAATTCTTACATATTTTTTAATGAGATTACACTTTAAAGAAAGGTTGTTTTATGCTTATTTTGTAGGGTTATTTGTTACGAATGAACGCAACTCAAACGAGACGAATCAGAGCTAACACGGAGTCAAACCAAGCAAAACGGTGGAGCTGCAAGAGCCTGCTCGCCGACGGCGGCCACGATCTCACCAACGGTGAGATTTTCCATAAAACACCAAAAAGTGCTCGAAAAGCTCGCCGACAGTGAGCTCGAACCCGCCGACGTCGCCCGGAAGGTTGTTGACCGACTTTTGGCAGTTTTGGGCCTACATTCAACGTATTTGTACGCTTTTTTGAAGGGGTGCTTAAGGGAACTCTTAGAAATTTGTCCATACTCTTTAAAATAACGAATTTATGTTAGAAATGAAGAGAGAAATAGAGGAAAAAAGCGGGAAAAAAACTTGGAGAATGTTTAGGGATTTTAGAATAGGAATAGAAATGTAGATTTCTACCCTTTTGGAGAGATTGGAGAGGAGATTTTGAGAGAATTTGTAAGGGATTTCGCTAGCATTGCATGGATCGCCGCGAGACTTTATGGGAGATATCTTGTCTTTCTTTCAAAGGGAAAAAGCTAAGTATTGTTCTTCATTATCTTATGATTTTGTAAACACTTACCTAGTGGATTTACTTTGGTTACATAAAGTTTTCGTTGTGTTTTCTTTGCGCATTATGACGTATCTCTCTTACTTTTTCTTTTTCTTTTTCTTTGGAAATAGCAGCATGAGAAGATTATGTCATTAATTTCCTTTTACTTTTCTTTTGTAATGAGTAGAAATCATGTTTAGGATTTTGTGATGCATGGTAGAAGTAAATTTAATTATAAATGTGATGGTTTTTACTTGCACTTAATTTACATTGCAATTAAGGCCTGTTGTAATGTTAAAATTTATTGTGAAAACATACGATTCGAGAGGGTTATGCTTTCTAAAACTAAGTACGAAGCACATTCAAATTCCATGGATGGTGAAGTTCATGGGGATTGAATGCAAATAAATAGGGAAATAATATTAATCGGGCATAGAATTGGAGATTTTAGAGTGACAGGCTAAAATCCTAAATTCGGTCCTATCGTTTGGGTGTCGAAGTGTAGATGTTAGCCCTCAGGCGAGGGGAACGTGGGAGCTCTGAAGTGGCAGCTGGTATCCTCCCAGCCTAACCGCAGATTTAGTAACCAAGCATAGGATTAGTCAACGTTCTTTATGCCTGGACCAAAGGGTAAAGAATAGGATTGCTCTGATTTGCACATACAATATTAAATGCATCTCATTCCTATACATTATCTATTTCATTACATAAGAATAGTAGTTTTTAATTTCTCAAAATTCTCCAAACCAACTGATCCAAAAAGGGTTATCTTTAAAATTATTATTTGCATTTAGTTATAGTTACTATTACATTTAACTCTTGTATTTAGGAGTAGTTGCTAGATAAAACACAATTTCAATCGACATTCCAAACTAAGGACGATTAGTAGTATACTAGAAATTGACTAAAGACCTCTTACTTCACTTCCTCGTGGAATCGATACTGGGGTTTTTAAAGAAAACTTTATATTACTTGAAACGATACGTATACTTGCGTAGTACCCCTAGTCTGTAAAATATTTTCTAATTTTTATATCATTTAAGATTTTGCACACTAGCCGCTATTTATAAATCGAGTCAAATTTTTTGTAATCTTTTGAAAGTTAATTTACTGCGTAATTGCGGGTCGGGTCAATAATTAAAAAATTAAAAAAATCACAAAAACATTAAAATTCATAAATGTCATGTTTGGTCCCCTAATCACTTAGGAACCAACCAAATATTTTTCCTAAGTCCCTAGGTTAAGATATTGAATTTTAAAGGCTTAAGACAATTTTTAATATTAAAAAATAGATTTTCCAAAATTTTCACCAAATTAATTCTAATAAATAAAAAAAATCAGAAAAATATAAAAATTTGTTTCTCTGGATTCCTTGAGGTCAAAGAGACTTAAGAAAAATATAAAATCCATTTTTAAACTTTAATTTTATTTTATGATTAATTAATACCCCAAAATTCAAAATAATTATAATAAATAAAATATAATTCAAAAAATCACCAAAATTGGTCTAAATGGTCCTCTGGTTAGTAAGGACATCCCTTAATTTTCTTAAGGACGGAAACCTTACCTTGGTCATGTTATTGAATTTTCATTGAAAACCCTTATTTTTCATGAAAATAATTATTAAAATTAAATTAAAAATAGAAAAAACATATTTTCTCCTCTGATATTTTAATTGATCCATGAGTATGGTGAAATAAAAATTCCAAAGTCATTTGAGTTATATTTAATGAATTATGAAGTGAACAAGCCTAAGGGGCAAAATGGTAATTATTGAACTTTAGCCTTAATCAATATTTAGGCTTAATTATGGGTAATGGGTAATGAATGATCCTAATTAATCTCCTTAGATGATTGAAACATGAGGAATTAAAGGGTAAAAACCCATTTACACTTTTCCAATATAAACAAAATGATTATAATTTCTTAAATTATTAAAAATTTGAAGTTAATTAAAAAAGAATGTATTAAGTGAAGGGGTTTAATCTTGGAAGATATTAATTTATTAATCTTAACCCCTAATTAATAATAGAAATCAAGTATCACTTAATGTTAATTTAATAACTCATTAATGAAAACTAAGATAAATTAAATAACCAAATTAAAATAATTTCTAAGATAGTTTAATAAAAAAATAATTTTAAAATAATATAATTAATTAAATTAAAAGTAATTTTAAAATGACATGATTAACTCAAAACAATTCACATTAAATTTAATTAAATTAAAACAATTTTAAAATAATTTAATCAACTTTAAATCAAAATTAAATTAATGAAATTAAATTAAAATCAACTTCAAATCAACACAATTAAATTAAATATAACTAAAATTAAAGTTAAGACAATTTTAAAATAGCCAAGTCAACTTTTGAAATCACACAACCAAATTGAAATAACTTAAGACAGTTATAATTAAATTAAAATATTACAATTAATTTGAATCAATCTTAAAAAACCAACCTAAATCTAAATAAGATGGTTAAGTTTCTTAATAACCTAACCTGCTCTAAAGCCTTCCACCCACATAATTCTTAAATGGAGTATCAAGTGAAATGTCACTTCACTCGTCAGATAATCAAATGTCTAAATTCACTGAGCAAGAAGCAAAACTTTACTAGATTTTTGGATGATTGATTCACCTATACAATGAAATTCATTTGGACTCAAAATAATCTCAGAAGTATTGAAAAGATGTTTAGGACTCGTCCTAAGAACTTCCTCAATATGATGTGATGTTTTAGAAGAATAATTGAACATAATTATTCTTTGGCGAAGAAAATCATCCATAAAACACAAGAACCTAGACGTCATAGGAATTGACTAGCAATAGGATTAGGATTTTGGTAGACAACCAGAACCTTTCCTTAGCCTTACCTAGGTGCTTTCCTTGAAATGTTTAAATGCTCTGACATGTGTTTTAAGTGCAACTTGGAGTGACGGGAAGACCCTCCATGTACGCTTTTACTTTATTACAATTTACTTACCTATACTGCACTTTACTTTTCTTGCATGTTAAACAAGAATGTCACCCTGCATGAAAACTGAAACTTTTAGGATAGCCACAAAACTGAAACCCAAAAATAAATTTAAAATCACAACAAGATAAAATTCACCGCCACAACATTTAAAATATAAAATAACTCAAAATTTAATCACAAACAGAACAACAAAACTACAACTACAACTAAATTAAAACGTCTTCTTGAATGATCAGGAATACCTCGGATGATGTAACATACGTGTTGTTAACGGGATTTCCCACTGTCTAAATGAAAGTGTGGAACTCATTTAGTTGAGTTTAGCAAATTCATTTGGACTAAGTGAATCCGATAAAAATAACGGTGCCGGAATGATGGAACCGTGAGATCTTAACCAGTGTTGTTATAACCAACATTAAGATTCTCCTAACAAAATGTTAAAAACACCTGAACCTTAAGACTTTTCTAAATCAAAACACTTCTCTCATCTCCTGATTTTCACTTTCCAAAACTAAACCTTCTGTAACAACAAGGAGCTTGGAGCATAGTGGGTAGCACGACCATCGTCATCAGCAAAACTCGGATCTACATCAGGAAAACCTTTCTTAGCATTAAATAACAAAGCTATAGGATTTCGAGGTAGTTTTCTTAGTGCAACATAAATCCTCAAATTTTCGTTAGGCATTTGCATAATCATATTATGCAAATTAAGCCCTAACCCGTCTTAGGACTTCGAGGTAGTCTCTTGGTACGACATAAACCCTCATATCTTCGAGGCCGTTTGTATGATTATATCAAAAAATATAAGTCCTAATTAATTAAAATTGGCAGGATTGAAACATTAAATAAAATTCTCAAATTGAAGCCAAATAATAGGATAGTTTGAGAAGTTGTCAAGATTCCTCTTGGATCCTCAACTTCTCCTACCTTTCTTCCATTGGATTCCCAAAACAAATTGTTCCAAATTTGAGCTATTCCCTATTGAATTTTCCAAAATCTAATTTGTTTGAAAGCTTAAACTTTGAAATTTTTTAGAGCAAAACCACTTGTTATTATCGAGTGTTTTCTTAAATGTCTTCGGACAGTTAAGATGTAATTAAGTATAGGGGCTTGCCCTTATAGGGAACTTTAAGAACCCAGGTAATATAAACCCTGCTTAATTCCTTTATATTAAGTAGGGGAACTTGTCGGCTTATAAAATTGGTTCACAGACTAGACGGATGTTACAAATCTTATAGTTTATTTAATCGAGCCTCATCATTAAGCAGTGTGTTTATTCTTCGGGATAGATACATGGTTTGTGGTGTGGTGCTCGTTTATGTAAACTATTTGGGATGTGAGATCGGTTTAATTTCATATCTTAAAATTTTCAAACTTAAAAATTATTTTCAAAATCAAATGCTACTTTCAAATTATATATATTTAAATTAAATTTAAAATCTAAAATTCGCCGACAACTTCTGTAGGCGACCCTTTTTCAAAATGCAACACACACAACCTAAAAAAATATGCCGACAACTTCTGGAGACTCCACTGAAGACTAGTTCCTCTCTCCATTTTGATCAGATGGTTTTGCTTTCATAAATTGGTAGCAAGTCCATGTCCCTAGTGGACTAAGCTATCATTCTTCCGTTGATATACCACGTTCATTTCTATCTTGAACGGGTATAATCAACTCTCTCTCGGATTTTGGAGCCACTGTTTAGACACCCCTAAACATAGAGATTCCAAAATCCTTTTACCTCTTTGAGGTGGGGTGGACCCCCAATAGGTGTTAGCTTAGGAGCGGTTCCTCAGATCGAGAAGTCTTGTGAGACTCTCCCTTCCTTTCCAATTTCTGGATTGGGTCTCGTACCTTTCCTTTAGCCTCTCCCTTTTTAATTTGTTTTGTTCTTAATGAACAAACCTTCTAATAAACAAACCCTTTAATAAATAAACTTTCTGTTAAACCACAAATACACAAATAAAACAAAATCCAAAAATATCTTGTAAATAAAATTAAGAAAATAAAAAGATAAATGGAAATGTGTTCGAACTCGTTTAGAGAAATTTCCTCTCTTTCTTCGTCCCGACGAAAAGAAGCATAAATCGGAACTGACGCTTAGAATCTACCCTGCAGAAAATGTCTGCACCGAAGCTGATTTTCTTCTTCACCAATGGGATAGACTTAGCTGTTTACAAGGAAGAGCTGCCTAATGATGTTGTCATTTGCTTTGGACAAAGGTTCAACAATACAGACATTAAGTTCGCCGATGTCACTCTTTTCACGCTAATGAACAAAGTACCTGAAACTAAGGAGCCCATGATTGAGTTCAACCTGAAGTCGACTCAAGAGTTTCCTCCCCTGCAAAGGGTTCCAACTGAAACAAACACTGTTGTTCATAGGAGGACTGTTATCTCTACCCCCACCAGTCTGGTCATCACTGCACCTACCTTAGCTCCCGCCAAACTGAAAGGAAAAGAAGTCCAAGTCGGTGATGAGCCTGTTACCGTAGAGGGTTCAGATTTTGCTACAATACCGTCTGTCTTTGAGATAGGGTCCAGTTCAAAAGTTGCACCCTTAACTCGGACTCAAAGAAGAAATAGGAGCAGAAAGATTGCCAGGGTCGAGAAGGCCAAGGCTGCTGAAGTTGCTTTTCTAGAAGAGATTCCTGAGGAAGAAGAAGAACTGCCTGAGATTTCACCGCTGTTGGGAGGAAGTAGATTCCACCCTCTCTCTGCTGCATCGGATGAAGAAGATGTCCGGAGGATCGCCGCTGCATTACCCCTATCTGCATACTACAGTGACTGTAAGAGGAAAAGGGCCAAGACTACGCCGCTTACCCGACTGTGAGTCGTAGTAGAGAAACTAGCTAAGAAAGAAGGGTGCCCCGTATCAGAGATCCTAAGAAGGATGGGACGAGTTCCAATCAAATCCCGCCTCGGACCGCGAGTAGACCCTGTCACTGCTCCAGAGAGGTCAAGGAAGGAAGTGCGAGCTAGTGAAAGAAGTTTGCCTGTTGTTGTATCAGGTCACCATATTAGGGAGGATACCACCTACCGACGTATAGCCGACAGACCATCTGGTCCTAGGCCTTCTACTGCAAGAAGGATGGTGTGGCAACCTATTATTGCTGAACCGATACCGACAGAACACTCTGGGAAGAGGAGTCTCGTCAGAAAGCCTGAATCTGAAGAAAGTGTTACTCCATTAAAATAAACTCCTGAAAAAGAAGTTCAACAGTCATCACATGACAACCGCGAAACCGTTTGGAAGAGACCACTTGAGGACGCTATAGGAAAGCTAAGGACCGACATCCGACGGTTGGCAAGGGAAAGAGGAGAAGAATTGAGAAATGAAGTGGATTCATCAGAATTCATGGATGAAGAATGTGTTGAGATCAACATGGTCGAGACCCGAGCGTCGTTAGCTTTGCAGGGAGCTCTGTCAGCCTCAAAAAGAGATGAACTAGAAGTAATGAGAGTGTATCTTCAAGAAAAATATGATACGATTTCTCAGATGGCAAAGAGGATGGAAGAGATGGCAGCCGCCTTAGCCACTCTCCAGAGTCAGCTTCAACCTCAAAAGGAAACACCCCCAGAGATCATTCACATTGCAGATGGAGGAAAAGAAGTTTCATCCGTCAATGGAGATGAACAACTAAAGAAGGATTCTGCACAGAGCATGATTCCCGAGAAGGATATTAAGAACATAGTAGAACAGCAGGTGCGAGAAGCCTTAGCTCAGTCTAAGAGTGGAGCATCTATCCAGATGGGTAGACCTTATCCTGAGGAGTTTGATGCAGTCCAATACCCGAAGGGCTTCTGATCCACTTTAAAAAGTACCTATTTTTAGTGTGCATTTCATGCCCACTTTATGCACATTTTTAAAGATATTACACTATAAAGGAAGGAATTTTGCATATTTTTGTCTTCAAGTATAAAAATATGATTTTAGAGAAAATGAAGCAAAAACTATGCAAAATTGAGCCAAAAATGAGCAAAGAAGAAAATTCTAACTTAGCACATATCGATATGTCTTTCTATGCTTAATATATTTTATATTTCTCACATATTTTTAAATGAAATTATACTTTTGAGAAAGGTTGTTTTTATATTTATCTTATAGGTGAAGATGTTAGGAACGCAACGCAACTGAAATGGGGAGAAATGAAGTTGAAATGGAGTCAAACGGAGCAAACAGTGGAGCTGCGCACAAGGTGGCGCCTAGGCGCCAAACCCGGCGCCCAGGCGCCAGTGACGACGAGAAAACGGTGCCTAGGCGCCATAATCAAGGCCTAGGCGCCAGAATCATCCAGAAACTGACGTTGTTAAGTAGTTTCTAGACCTTCTAGAAGTCTGGAAGTTATTCCTAATATATAGGACAGGTGATACAATGAATCTAGACACATTGGGGCAGTTTAAATCACGAAGAGGTGCAAACCAAAGTGAAGGGGTGCGACTATTTTGGGCACGAAGTCTGGTTCCTAGGTGCCAGAATTGTTTCTAGAAGATTCAATGTATCTAGACCGAATTTTAAAGAGGTGCCTAAAGCAACCCTTGGTCATTTTCAAAGCTCTATAAATATGGACCAATTCTACAGCAAGGGGGTGTCTCTTCTTTCTCTCTCTCTCTCTCTCTCTCTCTCTCTCTCTCTCTCTCTCTCTCTCTCTTTTCCCGTTGAGTCATTTTAGAGTCATGAAGATGTAGATTTTTACATCTTATGGAGATATTGGTGAGGGATTTTAAGATATTTATGTAAGGAATGTATGAGCGGCGCATGGATTGATGAGACTTTGGTGGAGATATCTTTTTCTTTCCTTCAGAGGGAAAAAGCTAAGTATTGTGCTCTTCATTCTCTTGTAATTGTTGTAAACACTTTCTAGTAGATTTTATTTATTTTAAACTGAGTTTTCTGTCGTAATTAATCCATGCTTCGTGAGTGATTTTCTTTACTCTTTCTTTTAATATGAAGTAGTGGCATGTGTAGGAAAATTATTTTTATGATGGAATTATCTATTAAATGCTTCTAGGTGACAGATAGTTGCATAAATAGAATAGAATACCAATGAAATAAGTTCCTTGTTGTCACTTAATTTATTACACAATTCCATCAAGTCTTTTACTTCTTATGCTATTATTCTCATTACTTTTGTTTTGTAATGAAATAGATGTATGTTTAGGAATTAAGATTTACTTAGATACTCTCTTATTAAATTATGGTGATGATATTCATACAGGATCTTTGTTTACTTTACAAATTGATCACTTATTGTCGGCATATTTTTAGATTGAATGTTGTATTTTTGAAAAGGGGTCGCCTACAGAAATTGTCGGTGAATTTTAGGTTTTAAATTTAATTTAAATATATATATTACTTGGAAAGTAGTTTTTTGATTTTGAAAATAATTTTAAATATTTTAAGATATGAAATCAAACTGATCTCACATCTCAAATAGTTTATATAAACGAGTACGACACTACAAACCGCGTGTCTATCCCGAAGAATAGGCACACTGTTTGGTGGTGGGGCTCGATTAAATAAACTAGAAGGTTTGTGACATTCGTTTGGTCTGCGAAACCATTTTATTTGCCGACAAGTTCCCTCGCTTAATATGAAAGCATTAAACAGGGTTTATATTACTCAGGTTCTTAAAATTCCCTATAAGGGCAAGCCCCTATAGTTAATTACATCTTAAGTGACGGGAATCACCTAAGAAAACTCTCGATAATAATCAGTATTTCTGCTCTCAAGAATTTCAAAGTTTAAGTTTTCAAGAGATTGAATTTTGGAATTTCAATAGGGAATGGATCAAATTTGGAACATTTTATTTTGGGAATTCAAAGGAAGAAAGGTAGGAGAAATCACATATTCGAAGCGAACTTCGGTAATTTCTCGACTATCCTATTGTTTGGCTTGAATTTAGGAAGGCCCTAATGTTTATTTAATGTTTTGATCTTGCCAATTTTTAATTAATTAGGACTTATATTCGTATGATGTGATCACACAAATAGCCTCGAAGATGTGAGGGTTTATGTCGTATCGGACGACTACCTCGGAATCCTAAGACCGGTTAGGGCTTAATTTGCAATGCAAATGCCTAACAAAAGGTCAAGGATTTATGTTGCACTAGGCAAACTACCTCGAAGTCCTATGGTTTAGTTATTTAATTCTAAGAAATGTTTTTGCTGAAGTAGACTCAGGTTTTGCTGATGACGATGGTCGTGTTGCCCACTATGCTCCGAGCTCCTTGTTGTTGCAGAGGTTTAGTTTTAGAAGTCATAAATCAGGAGTTGAGAGAAGTGTTTTGGTTTAGAGAAGGTCTTAATTTCCAAGTGTTTTTTATGTTTTAATTAAAACAAATCTTAAAGTTGATTATAACAACACCGGTTAAGATCTCACGGTTCCATCCTTCCGGCATCGTTATTTTTATCGGATTCACTTAGTCCAGATGAATTTGCTAAACTCAACTAAATGAGTTCCACACTTTCATTTAGACCGTGGGAAATCCCGTTAGCAACACGTAGGTTACATCATCTGAGGTATTCCCGTTCATCCAACAAGACGTTTTGATTTAGTTGTAGTTGTAGTTTTGTTGTTCTGTTTGTGATTAAATTTTGAGTTGTTTTATATTTTGAAATGTTGTGGCGATGAATTTTATCTTGTAATGACTTTTAATTTAGTTTTGGTTTCAGTTTAGGGGCTATCCTAAAGGTTTGGTTTTCATGCAACACTTGTTTATCATGCAAGAAAAGTAAGTGCGATGCGATTAAGTAAATTGTAATAAAGTAAATTATAAATAAAATAAAAACATTCCTTGAGGGTCTTCCCGTCATCCCAAGCTGCACTTAAAACACATATCAGAGCATTTAAGTATTCCAACAGGCACCTAGGTAAAGCTAAGGGTAAAGGTTTTGGTTGTCTACCAAAGTCATAATCCTATAGCTAGTCATCTCCTATGACGTCTAGGTTCTTGTGTTTTGGTTTAAGGATGATTTTCTTCATCAAAGAAAAATTAAGTTCAATTGTTCTTATAAATATCCTATCATATTGAGGAAGTCCTTAAGACGAGTCTTAAACATCTTTTCAATACCTCTAGGATTGTTTTAAGTCCAAGAGAATTTAATTATACAAATGAATCAATCATCCAGGAGTTCAAGTTTTGTTCTCTTGCTCAGTGAACTAAGACATTTGAATATCCTATAAGTGAAGTAATACTTCACTTAATACTCTGTTTAGGAGTTATGACAACAAGAGCTTTTGAGGGCAAATTGATGTTCAAGTGATTTGTGATTTAATTTAATTTCAATTAATGGTTTTAAGTTTGGAATAGTGTTCAAGTTGTTTTAGATTTATTTTGAATTCTTTATGTCTTTGGTGATGTTATATTTAATTCAATTTAATTTAATTTAATTTTAGTTTAATTTAGTTTGGTTTAGTTTTAATTTTAATTTATTTTTATTATTTTTAATTTAATTTAATATGTTTTAATTTAATTTAATTTATTTAGTTAAATATGATTTAATTTAATTTAATTTAATTTAATTTAATTCAATTTAAATTTAATTTAATTTAATTTAAATTTAAATTTAATTTTATTTTAATTTTAATTTAATTTAAATTTTATTTTAATTTTATTTTAATTTTAATTTTAATTTAATATTTTATTTTTTATGCTTTAAGGATGATTTAATTTAATTGTTAAAGTATTAATTTAATTGAAATTTTAGAAGGATTTAATTTAAATGTTTTAACTTTAATTTAATTTAATGAAAAAGTCTTTTAGCATTTTAAATCTTGAATTTGGATTATCATTTTAATTAGGAATTAAATATTATTGAGGTGATTAATTTAGGGATTCTTAAATTAAAGAACAAATCTCCTCCTAATGGTATCCTTATTTTAATAATTCCAATTTTTCATTATTCTTCCAAATTAAATTAATTATTTAATTAAGGTTTATTTTAATTATTTTCAAATTGTTTGGTAGGTTTCTACCCTTTAACTACCTAAGTTTCAAACATCCAAAATCAACTTAGTATCAAATATTTTACCCACCCTTTTAATTAAACCTAAAAAATTTTAATTATGGGTTAAAATTTTAATTACCATTTTGCCCTTTAAACTTACTAATTCCATAACTCGCTAAATTGAGCTTAAATGAATTTGAAATTTTTATGTGACTTCACTCATATATCAATCAAGACATTAGAGGAGAAAATGTGATTTTTCTGTATTTAATTTATTTATGTAATTATTTTTTGTGGAAAATAGGGATTTTCAAGGAAAATTCAATAACATGACCAAGGGAAATTTTCTGTCCTTAAGAAAATTATGGGACATTCCTAATGACCAGACGACTACTTGGACCAATTTTGGTGATTTTTTGAATTATATTTTCTTTATTATAATTATTTTGAGTTTTGGAGTATTAATTAATTTAAAAATAAAATAAATGTTGAAAAATGAATTTTATATTTTTTTAAAATCTCTCTGATATCAAGGAAACTAGAGAACCAATTTTTACAATTTTCTAATTTTTCTTTGATTTATTAGAATTATTTTAGTGGAACTGCTAGAAAATACATTTTTTTAATTTTAAAATTACCTTAGGGCTTTAAAATTTAATATCTCATCATAGAGACTTAAAAAAAATATGGGGTTTGTTCCTAAGTGATTAAAATTCAAAATGTGACATTTTGGTGAATTTTATTATTTTTTAATTATTAAAAATATTAAAATAATGCGAAAAATCAACTTTTTTGGAAAATTACAATTTTAATTTTCTTAAATTTCTCTGATATCAGAGAGGCTCCAAAACTAATTTTGTGAATTTTTGAAAAGTATTTTGAAAGTTATAAATTTTTTAAGTTTAATTTTGGCTAAATGGCTTAATCAACCCATTTGATAAGGCTAACCAAGTCCAATTGACTTCAAACTTTTATGGTGGGTTCCTCTAATCCTAAAGGTCAGTGGAGAGTTAAATTCAAGTCAATTTGATGTATGATTATCTCTAATTAATTAAAGCTCCATTTTGGGTGTTTAAGCCAATTAGGGTTATTACAAGTGAGTTAACTCAAAACCTATTTTCCCTAGGGTCCTCTAGTCATAAGAAACATCACCCAATTTTCCTAGAATTTATTTCACAACATGCTAATTATTGGAATTAAAATACTCAGAATAGTGACCTAGAATTGAAAAATCAATAACTCTTCATACAGATGGCCTCTGACTTTGGAAAATTCAGGGAATGCCCCCAAATTCAGAGACTTCAAAAGCCCTATGGTCTCATGTCATGGTGAATTGTATACATGCATGGAGAATTGAAAATGTGCAGAGAGTAAATAAATTATTAAAAATCAAATATTCAATGAAATTAAATGATTTCTTTTCCACATTATTCTCCTCTGTTCACTCAGTAAGAGGGTATTTTTATTTTATTTTTAGGATTTTCCTACACAAAGTTATGAATTTTCTAAGTTCTGGTAATTAAATAAGTAAGAAAAATCCCTATTTTCCTACTTATCCACGCGGCGCCACGCCATCTTCGGCAGCTCCGAAAGGCCACGCGGCGCGCTCTGATTCGGCGCCGCCATCCGACTCAGCGCTCCAGGGGCCCGCGGTTCATGTACCATCGCGCTGTCCGGCTCGATCCCGACCGTCCGCTCGATACACGCTCGATCCGATGGCTCCTAGTCATCGTCTACGAATGGTGTGCACCCGTGACCGTCAACCTTCTAACCCTAATTCCTCACTCGATTCTCAATGGATTTTTGTGTTCTTATGCTCTATGGATTCGTCTTGAGGAGACGAACACATCCATACGATAAACATGCATTGAAATTGATTCAAATTAAATGGATAATCTCTGTAAGCTCGTGAAGAAGAGTGAGTCCATACCTTTGCTCAGAGAAGTGAAGCTTCGATCTGAGATTTGTGTCACCTTCGATTGGGTCCAAGGAAGCTCCAGATGAAGTCCCTTGGCCTGGTGAATTGTCCAGGTGTGATTTCGACCACAGCCGATTACAAAGCTTGGAGTCTGGAACAGATGGGTGGCCTGGAGAGGGGGCTTTCACTTGGGGAACTCCTTCTCTTGGTCTTGTGCAGGTGTGGGTGAGTTTAATTTGACTTTGGTGGAGGATTTGGGAGTGTCCCGTTCGGCTCGAGAATCGAGCTCCAAAATTGAGCTCAATTAGTGGGGATTAGGGCAAGAGAACAAGTGGGGATCAAATGCTCTAAGTGTGGGGGAGAGTCTGGAGTGATTTTGGCAGAGTTTCCTTAAGGTTGGTTCAGCACCTCTCATGGCCGAGAGGAGGTGGTGTTTAAATAGGAGAGGGTGGAGGGCCTCCCAGGGGGGTTTAAGGCTGGGGATCAGCTGCTCTATGCAAGAGAAGAACAGCCATGGTGGCCACTGGACTTGGGACAGCTCAGCAAGGGGGAATTTCAATGTTGGCTCACATGTGAGCTTTCGGCCATGGTGTTTTCCGGCGGCCTGGTGGCTAGCCGGCCAGGCATGGGTCACCCTTAGGTTCAGGTGGGTCAGGGCTGGGGTTTAGTGCAGTCAATTGGCCATGGACATGTGTAAAGGGGTTTGATTTAAATGGAATGGGAGAAAGCTCATTTTGGCTTGGTTTGGTTCAACTCATGCATTTGGGCTAGGTTCACCATCCAAGGCTTGACCTTGGGCTGAGGGAGAATCATTTGGGTCAGCTGAATTGGGGTAGTGAAGTCCCCATCCATGGTGAGGTGGCTAAGCATGGTATAGTGTGTGACATGCTTAAGGTAAAAAGGTTTAAGGGAGGTTAAGAAAGAACCCCCTCTTCTTGCCATAAATGGACTAATGACAAGTCAAAGCCCCCATGGCTTCATGTGGCTTGAGAATGGCTTGCCTATGGCTTAGGATAAAGCTTGGTCAATTTCATGGAAGTAGAATTTAGGAATTTTGGTATTTTGGTGGAGAATTTTCATGAAGCTTGATTTTGAATGGTTTAATGATGAATTTGAAACTTAGGGGGTGATTTTGATTAGATGGATGATACGGAGAAATGTCATGTGGGCTTTGGATTGAAAACTTGGGCTTTTGAAATAGTCTTGGGTGGGCTTTTAAAGTGGTTTAAGGAAGTGGGCCTTTAGGTTAGAAAATGGGCTTTTGAATAGAAAAATTTGCAATGGGCCATGCCAAATAAATGTTGAGTTTTGTCTAAGGATGTGTCATGATTGATTTGAAACAAGTTTGGAGTGATTTGGGTTTGAATTGGGTTGGATTTGGGCTTCTTTGGTAAAGGGCCAATGTAGGTCAAATTGGGCTAATTTGGGCCAATGTTGGGTTAGGGTTGAAATTGATGTAAAACTAATGTTGGGAAATGTCTATGGGAGTGTTTCAAAGAGGTTTCAACTTTTTTTGGGGTTGGATTTTGGGGTTTGGGTCTATTTGGGCTAAGTTTGGGTTTAGGTCAAAATTGGGCTTTTTCGTTTTGGGTTGAAATTGAGTGGGGTTTGGGTCCAAATTTTGGGCAAATTATGTTAGTGTTTTGTTTGTGGGGATGTTAGGGAAGGTTTAGAAAAGGTTTGGGGTCAATTGGAGTTGTATTGATTTGGTTTGGGCTAAGTTTGGGTCAAGGGTCCAAATTAGGCTTTAAGTTCAAAAGTAAAATTGGATTCAAATTCCAATCAAATTGGGCTTAGATTTGGTCTAGATTGGTGCTGTGGAAGTTGAATTGAAGTTTAGAATTGAATTGGACCAGAATTTGAGTCAATTGGGTAGGTTTGGTTTGACATTGGGTTCACTTTGGGTTAAAATGGGTCAAATTGGGGATTTTGACAAAAGTGGGGTAAATTGACAAAATTGGCCCATAGTGTAGTTGGAAAAAATGAAATTAGGAATATTTGGGATTTTTTGGAATTTTTTGGGAATTTTCTAAATTTTTAGATTTTTGGGTCAAGAGGGGCATTTTGGTAATTTGGAGGGTATTGTGGGTATTTTTGGAATTTTTGGTATATTTGGCTATGGATTATCAATTTGAGTGATGTGGGAATGTTTGGGATTGGTTTTGAGGAATTTTGGGTGATTTGAAGATTTTTGAAAATTTTGGGTAATTTCAAGGGTTTTGGGTAGGGTAGGGTAGGCTAGGCGGGTCTGGGGTCCCGGGGGTCAAAAATTGAAAATTTGGAAAATTGAAGATTGGGTGAATGTAAGTGGAATGAAATCATTTTGATTGAGCCATGAAGCCATATCAAGCCCACATGAGCCATGAAGGGACTCATTTGAGGCATTCACTATGTTGTTCCTAACCCTCTTAGCCAAGGGCTTAGGGGTTAAGGACCATCCATGTGAATCACCTTCATGAGTCGGGAGGCCAAGTTGGGTATGGGTGTGGTTTTATGAGGTGTGTGAAAGTGTAGTGTATAAGTGTAGTGTGTGTGTAAGTCAGCCCTTCACCGGACCAGTGCCACCAGAGGCGATCCTAAGGCCAAAGAGTCCTATAGGAACTCATCCTTTAAACTTCCACATTTGATTTCAACCCTCTAGGTGATTAGGGGTCTACAATCAAGTTTGTGGAGTTTGCAGGGAGTTAAGAAGTGGTTTGAATTTCTAAGTGGTGGGTCCCAATTCTAATCCTCTAGGATAGTCAAAGGAAAAGCCTAAGGCTAGATCCTAAGTACTAAAAAAAGGAAGAGAAGACCTCATAAAAAATGAGGTCAACAAATGGACCCCCAATAGGTGTGGTGAGCTGACGGAGCACACCGCGCATATTGGTGTTGACCAAAGCGATCAACAAAACCAACACAGATGTCCAAGTGACAAACTTGGGACAGAGTAGAAGAGTTTCCGCTGGGGAGTATCAGGTATGTTTCCAAGACCGGAGATTCCTGAACTCTCGCTGGGGAATGGAAAAGGAGGTGAATCCTAAATCACATGATCTGGGGGAATTTTGATTTAGATTTCATTTTGTTTCAGTTTAAGTTTTGATGTGTGAGCTCAGATTTTAGTTTGAGTTTCAATTTAGATTGAAGTTTTGTTAAAATTAATTTGAAGGGATTTGAACTTGAAATGAAAATTGGAATTTTGTGGTTTTAGATGTAACATCTTCAACCTCAAAAATTTGAATTGATTGGATTGAATCATTACAATGAGGAAAGAACTCAGAGCAATGCGGTATTGGATGTAAAATCCTTAACCTCAATAGCTTGATTTGGTGTGCTTCATTGCAATAGGGAGAGAATCTAAAGCAATGCGGTATTGGATGTAAAATCCTTAACCTCAACAGCTTGATTTTGATGTATTTCATTGCGATAGGGAAAGAATCTAAAGCAATGCAGTATCAGATGTAAAATCCTCAACCCCAAGAATTTGATTTTGATGTATTTCATTGCGATAGGGAAAGAACCTAAAGCAATGCAGTATCGGATGTAAAATCCTCAACCCCAAAAGTTTGATTTTGATGTATTTCATTACGATAGGGAAAAAACCTAAAGCAATGCGGCTTCGGATGTAAAATCCTCAACCCCAAAAGTTTGATTTTGATGTATTTCATTGCGATAGGGAAAGAACCTAAAGCAATGCAAGTATCGGATGTAAAATCCTCAACCCCAAAAGTTTGATTTTGATGTATTTCATTACGATATGGAAAGAACCTAAAGCAATGCGGCTTCGGATGTAAAATCCTCAACCCCAAAAGTTTGATTTTGATGTATTTCATTGCGATAGGGAAAGAACCTAAAGCAATGCGAGTATCGGATGTAAAATCCTCAACCCCAAGAATTTGATTTTGATGTATTTCATTGCGATAGGGAAAGAACCTAAAGCAATGCAGTATCGGATGTAAAATCCTCAACCCCAAAAGTTTGATTTTGATGTATTTCATTGCGATAGGGAAAGAACCTAAAGCAATGCAGTGTCGGATGTAAAATCCTCAACCTCAAAAGTTTGATTTTGATGTATTTCATTGCGATAAGGAAAGAACCTAAAACAATGCAGTATCGTATGTAAAATCCTCAACCCTAAGAATTTGATTTTGATGTATTTCATTGCGATAGGGAAAGAACCTAAAGCAATGCAGTATTGGATGTAAAATCCTCAACCCCAAAAGTTTGATTTTGATGTATTTCATTGTGATAGGGAAAGAACCTAAAGCAATGCAGTATCGGATGTAAAATCCTCAACCTGAAAAGTTTGATTTTGATGTATTTCATTGCGATAGGGAAAGAACCTAAAGCAATGCAGTATCGGATGTAAAATCCTCAACCCCAAGAATTTGATTTTGATGTATTTCATTGCGATAGGGAAAGAACCTAAAGCAATGCAGAATCAGATGTAAAATCCTCAACCCCAAGAATTTGATTTTGTTGTATTTCATTGTGATAGTGGAAAGAACCTAAAGCAATGCGAGTATCGGATGTAAAATCCTCAACCCCAAAAGTTTGATTTTGATGTATTTCATTGCGATAGGGAAAGAACCTAAAGCAATGCAGTATCGGATGTAAAATCCTCAACCCCAAAAGTTTGATTTTGATGTATTTCATTGCTATAGGGAAAGAACCTAAAGCAATGCAGTATCGGATGTAAAATCCTCAACTCCAAAAGTTTGATTTTGATGTATTTCATTGCGATAGGGAAAGAACCTAAAGCAATGCAGTATTGGATGTAAAATCCTCAACCCCAAAAGTTTGATTTTGATGGTAATTGATTTTGCAAAGATTTGTAGTGTTGATTTGAAAAGTGTGGAATTTTAGTGTTTCGAGAATTTCATGAAAGTTGTAAAAGATTTTTGTGGAAAGAAACAGATTAGGATGGAATATGTAGATGCTACGTATCCCATTCAAAAGAGTTGATCGAAAGTTGCTGGTTTTGATTGGATACAATTCCTCGCCACTAGATCCGAATCGAAAACCTCGTGGCCCCGTGTCAATGGAATCGACCGCTTCCATCCCAGACAAGGGAGAGAGTAGAACGGATTGGATTTATGATTTGGAAGGTTGAATTTGAATTTGATTGAGATTTGATTTGAGATTTGTGTTCATTTTGTTTGTGCTTTAACGATTCAAATTTATTTTATCGTTCATTTACTGTTTATGTGAATTCGACGTTCATCATTTTTTAGATTTTTAAGGAAAGTTTTCTTTTATTCTTTTTGTTTCTTTTATGTTCTTTGTTCGAAGTTCATTTAACTTTAATGGCGTTTCCCAGTCAACTTGCACAAAAGAGGTGAAGGCCAAAAATGTGACATGGTCACTTTCATTCCAATCATGTTGAAGATACATCATACAACTCGATCTGGAATACATCTCATACAATCCATGTAGACTCAAAACGGACTGTGTATGATCTTTGTCGATCCATCCAAAAAGGCATCTGTCAAAAATCCATGTCTGAATAGTGAGGTACATGGTCAATAACAACACCTTCCAAGCCATCCTTGACAAGGATATCGTATGGATGTACGTTGGAGGTGTGATATTTTCCATGTAACTCACAGCTCGTAAGGCCGAAGGCTCTCAAGCTCTGGGTCTGGCTGGAAGTGGTAAGGTGCTTTCCGTCATCCATCCTTTTGAAAGTAACCGAGATCCGCTTCATTGGTACTCCCGTATGCAATGTTTAGCGACATCTCGCTCCGTTGCCTTTTAGTATCATGACGGAACCTACCGGTAATGGTATCTTTACCGGCCCTCGGAACTCACCCGGGCCTCGCTATCCGGAGGTCGGATCCGAACATGATATTACACTCGTTCGAAAAGAAACCGTGCGTAAAGGTCCGATAAAGTCGTGGTGATCTATGTGCGGGGGTATGCGATCACCCTTCTTGTAAATGTTAATGATGCAACCGTTGGGTATGCAATCTGCTGGCAGTACCCTCCATGTTATCATTCTCTTTACCATCCTTTTGAAGACTAATGGCATTGGATCTACCTTGCCATGATGGAGTATCCCCGGTGGGTTTCCCTTCCTGTCTTCTGCGAAGTTGTAGCAGCATCCACATTGTATTGTAATTCTCCTTTCCCTGGCATCCACCTCCGGGGTTCCGAGTAAGTGTTTTCTCTTAGGCGGCCTGCTCGACCCATTCTTTTCAAATCCCGGATGCAGTCCACGATTTGTTGTTGTTCGTATTCTGAGAACACGTCTGTATGTAGCTCGAGGCCTTCTAGTATATTGATCCTCCCCGCCTCCGATTCTCTCGAAGTATTCAAAAGTTTTCTTCTCGACATTTTGCATTCTTTCTAGCTCGTATTCTGGAATAATCCGCAAATGGCGAGGCCTCGGTGACGTACTCGTGGGATATATGGCTCAATCCCTTCGCGTTCTCCCCGCATACCTCGGCTCCTCGGGGATGGTCTCCGTCGGGACATCCTCCGGGGTTGCTTCGCAACAAGGTCATGCATTACCGGTGGCTTTATCCGGTGGCGTGGTAGCCTTCCTTCTTCCGATCTTCTTGAGATTTCCCCGGTCTCTTCGTTATCCTCGGAGCCGGCCTCCTTTCTTCGGGTTCTTGGCGAACCGGTATCCTTGAAGTATATGCACCGGTAGTAGCGATCGCCTCGTTGCGCCGGTCCGTCGCTAGTTTAGTTAACATCTTGCGGATACGGCGATTTTTATTTCTTCGCCGAGTTGTCGTGAGAGTAGCTCTTCGTACTTCCTGAATTTACGTGCGCCGACAAGCCTGCCCTCTCGTCGTAGCGACTACGGACTTGATTCTCTTGTCCTCCTCGGTGTTTGTTTTCCTTTTCTTGCTCGTCTGGATTGGTGGCTTGGGCCACCCACTTTCATTACTCGTCGGATCGGGCGGTTCCTCTCGGTCAACTGGGACCCAGTCACCTTCCTCGTATTGCAGGCCTGCTTGTGCGAAGTCTGAGTCAATCTCTATTATCGCTCCATCTTTCACCCTCTTTTCGTCGAGTGCAAGGCTTACGCCATTTCTAAAGTTCAGGACCAACCGCCCGTTCGACATTTCCCTGCGAAAAGACAAGGAAAAGGATCAGGGGCTATACTAAGAACAAGAACATTAAGAAAATGTTTATTAGAGACAGAGTTTTCTTCTTCTTTTTTTTATTATTACTTTTGTATTTTTGAATTTAACAGAAATGAAGTGGGAAAAGATCGGGAAAAAGATTTTGATTTGGGAGAGAGAACAAGGAAAACTTTATTATCATGATTTTATTTATTTTAGCACATTTTTTATTATTTTTGGGTTCAGACCCAGTCATAAGTAATTACTTCACCCGTGCTTCTAGGGATGAAAAATCCATTCCTTCGAAACATCAGGTAGCGTAATACTTTTTCAAGTATCGTCCGTTGATTGGAAGCATATGTCGTTCTCCTTGGCAATTCACTAGCTGGTAGGAGCCTCCTGAGTAGACTGCCTCGACCACAAACGGCCCTTCCCAAGTGGGTTCAAATTTTCCTCCTATCTTGCGGTGTGCAAGGATAGGTCTCCTGAGAACGAGAACTAAGTCACCAACTTTGAAGGTTCTTGGGCGGACCGATCTGTCATGGGCTTGAACCATCTTGGCTTGGTATAGTTCTAAATTCACGTCGCGCTGCAAGTCTTTTCCCTTCCGAGGCTTTCCAATTCCTCTAGTCGTAATTTGGCATTCTCTTCTCTCGTGATTTTGTTTTCAATCGCAATTCCGAGTGAAGGAAGCCGGACCTCTAAGGGTAACACTTGCCTCGGACCCATACACCGGATCGTAAGGTGTAGCTTGAGTAGGAGTTCTGAAGGTTGTCCGGTAGGCCCATAAGGCTTCTAATAACTTCTTGTGCCAATTTCTCTTATTATCGTCCAAAATTTTCTTTAAAATTTGAACGAGGGTTTTATTAAAAGCCTCAGCCAGGCCGTTTTCTCTTGGGTAGTAAATTGTTGAATACCGCCAGTCGATTTCGTGTCTCCTGACAAAATTGTTGATTTGCGTGCTTCCGAATGCCGACCCATTATCCGAGATGATCTGCCGCGGCACTCCGAAACGGTAGACAACTTGGTTCTTGAAAAACTGTAGCACGTGGTGTGCTTTCACTTCTCTAAGTGAAACTGCCTCTGCCCACTTGAAAAAGTAATCTGTAGCCGCAAGAATGAAGCAATGTCCTTTTGAAGATGGTGGTTCTTTTGGACCCACTATATTTGTGCCCCAACATTCAAATGGCCATGACGCAATTGTCGGATGTAGCACATTTGGAGGTTGGTGTAGAACCACTCCGTGCACTTGGCATTGGTGACAGCTCTTGGCGATTTTCATGCAGTTGGTCATCATCGAGGGCCAGTAGTACCCTAGTCTTTTAATTTTCATTTTCATCTTTGGACCCAATTGGTGAGCTCCACAGAGTCCTGAATGCACCTCTTTAACAATTTCACGGGCTTCGGAATCGCTTAGGCACCTTAGCCACATTTGATCGAAAGACCTTCTGTATAACGTGTTATTTATTAATGCGTAGGACAGAGTTCTTTTCTTGATCTGATGGGCTAACGACCTATCGTTTGGTAGTTTTCTCGTTTGCGGGTAGTCTATTAATGGCCGTCGCCAATCTTCTATGTTTTCACGTCACTTGTTGCAACCGATTCTTCTTCTTTTTCAAATTTGTGTATTGTGTCTATGTCGAGTCGTGATAGGACCCGACGTCCGTGAACCGACACTTCCACCGATTCATCTTGCAAGCGAGCAAATTCTTTTGCGAGGCGGGCTAACGCATCTCGCTAAAGCATTTTCTTTTACGGGAATTTTGTAGATCGTCACATTCGAATCTGTTCCAACAACGCGTATGGCATACTTGGAAGTATTGCTCGAGTCTTGGCTTTAAAATTCTGTCTTGTCCGGCGATCCGTTGAATGATTAACTGCGAATCCCCGTAGATGTTAATGTTTGTTATCCCCATTTGAATAGTTAATTCCGGTCTCGTTACGAGAGCTTCATATTCCGCTCGTTGTTTGTACACGGCTCGTTAAGTGGTAGGAGTATCTTAACATCCCCTCTCCGGTGTTATAAAGATTAGTCGATTCTGCCTTACCGGGCACTTATCACTTGCGATTCTTCGTCTTTGTGTGTTGAAGATGCTCCGTCGGAATATAATTCCCAACGTCGATCATCAGGGTCTTCTAGTCTCATTATTTGTTCATCTGGCAAGTTGTCATTGAGAGGAGATTCTGCCGGCAAAGGGCGAGGAAGTCTGCTACGACTTGTCCCTTTACAGCACGAAGAGGCACGAAAGTTATATCGAATTGCAATAATATCATTGACCACCTGGCAAGTCTGCCAGAAAGCATTGGACGGGTCATCAAGTATTGCAATGGATTAAATTTCGAGATCAGGTTGACCTTATGAGAAAGCATGTAGTGCCTGAGCTTTTGAGCGGAGAAGATCAGGGCCGAACAGAGCTTTTCAATGTGGGATACTTTACTTCCGTCGGAAGTAAACGACGGCTTAGGTAGTAAAGAGCATTTTCTTTACCCTCATCATTGACACAGGCTAACGAGCTCCGAGAGAGTCGTCTAAAGCCACGGTATAAAGTATCAACGGTCTACACCGAGACCGGGGTCGCTAAGACAGGAGGTGTCATTAAATATTGTTTAATGTCCTCGAAGGCCCTCTGGCATTTCTCTTCCCGAAATAAATTTGGTGTCCTTTTTAACTAATGCCGAGAAAGGCCGACACCTACCGACAAGTTCGAGATAAAGCGTCGAAGATATGCCAACTTCCCTTGAAAAAATCATAGTTGTTTTAAGGTTCTGGGAGGTGGCATTTCTAAGATAGCTTTAATCTTTTCTGGGTCGATTTCAATTCCACGATGTTGGACAATGAATCCTAAGAATTTCCCGGAGGTGACGCCGAAGGCGCATTTTAAGGGATTCATCTTAAGGTTAAATTATCTTAATCGTTCGAAAACAATTCTCAAATCATACGAAGTGGTTTTCCTTTACTTTGCTTTTGATGACCACATCATCCACATAGCATTCGACTTGATTGTGGATGAGATCATAAAAAATTCTTGTCATCGCTCTCTGGTAGGTTGCTCTGCGTTCTTCGATCCGAATGGCATCACTTGTGTAGCAATATACTCCGATCGGCGTTACGAATGCTCGTAAGTTTTTCATCTTACGGAGCCATTTTTATCCGGTTGTATCTTGAAGATCCATCCATGAATGAGAATATTTCATGTGTTGAAGCAATGTTGATCATTAATTCGGGATCGGTAGAGGAATTCATCTTTTGGACATGCCTTGTTTAAATCTCCGAAATCCACACAAATTCCGATCTAACCATTCTTCTTCCGATCGGTACCACATTGGCTAGCCAAGTCGGGTATTGTTCTTCACGGACAAAGTTAGCGTCTATTAGCTTTTTAACTTCAGCTATGACTTGTTGTTCGATTTCTAGACGCATTCTTTCGGAACCTTGTCTAACTGGAGTAGAAGTAGGATCCACTCTTAGCTTATAGACTGCAACCTCTGGAGCTAATCCTGGCATCTCATCGTAGCTCCAAGCAAAACAGTCTTTAAATTCCATTAATAACTTGATTATTTCTTCGGAGTCTTCTTTATTGAGTAAGGAGCTAACAAAGGTAGGTCTAGGTTCTTCTCTAGTACCTAAGTTAACTTCCGTTAACTCATCTATTGTAGATTTGATCTCTTCTTTGAACTCTGGTGGAGCGTTTCCAATTTGTAAATCTTCAAGTTCTTCTGTAGCTTCCATGCATTTTTCATTAGACTCGCAAGTGACAACCAAGCAAAATTCAGTATCGTCAACTGATCCTACTGTGCCAAATCCGAGACCATGCTTTAAATTGGGTGGACGACCGGAGTTATTCCATAATTTTTCAAAATGTTGTGATTGACCTTTTGTCCATTGTCGAGGTAAGAAACCACGCTGAATTAAATTTTGAACACAGGGAGAGTACCACTCAACAGGTAATTCCATTAATTCTGATGAAGTAGCATCTCAAATTGTACATTATTTTCAGTTTTGGAGGAAGGAGCACCGCGGTAGAATTTGATGGGCTTTGCACCGCCGCTACGTACCTCTTTGACCACCATACCCTCGATCTTATTAGAATGGATCGGGGTCAGGGTCATAGTATGTACATAGTGGATAATCTTCTCGTACATCGATTTATATTCCTCGTTCTTTTCATCTTCGAGAGAGATCCTGAATTGCGGCTTCTTCCGACTTATTGTCGTCGCTTCTTGCTTGATTTCTTTTTCTTCTTCGAACTATCTTCTCAATCAACATTGATGGTTGGTTTCCTCTCGTCCAACCGTCCCGACGTCTCTGCCACGACCTCGTCCCCGACCTCGACCTCGGATGCGAGTTGTGGAGAAACCTTCACCATCTCGCCGTAAGGGAGTGGTGAGTGATCGTTGGACTAGAACTTCGAGCTCTTCGTCGTCCCGAACTTCCTTTGTTTCATTCGTTATGGTATCTCTGGAGAAGATTTTTTTCTTCGGGTGTGCGTAATAAGCTGCATCTTCATGGATTCCAATTTCATGTACGGAGAAGGGTTGTAAGTCACCTTTGATGCACTGTTCCCCTCCATCGTAGTATTTGTTGCACTGATGTAGAGATGATGGTACCATCCAGTTTTCATGTATCCATGGTCGGCCCAGTAGAGCGTTGAATGACGTTTCTGAATCAATTATGTGAATTTTCGCGGTTGTCTTTCCTAAGTCACCGGTCTTCATTAGCAGTGTTATTGATCCGATGGCTCTTTCTCCCTTCTGGTTGAATCCTCTTAATAACATTTTGTCCGCTTCGAGCTCGCGAGCATCAATTTCGAAGTATGCTAGCGTTCGAAGATTCATTATATTGATTGATGCTCCCGGATCCACCAATACTCCGGAGAGTGTAAACTTCCCAATTGTGACTCGAAATGTACAACGGTCGGTTGTGGTCCGTCGTCCCAAGTAGTAGGTCATTGTCCGTGAAGGTAACACCTCGTCGTTCCTTTAACGAGCAAACCTCATCTAAGGAATCTCCGGTCATTTGAGCTAAGCAAATTTCCGGATCAAGTAAGGCCTCGATCGAGCTTCTCTCATCTCCTTTGATAAAATGAGAGCGTCGTAGAAGCTCGGCTTGGTCGGTAGTTTCCTAAGATGGGCTAGCACATTGTAGTCCACTTTATTTTCATGTGTCTTGATTTCTTCCCGAATGGGTATTTCTCCTGCCGGGGTTGGTTCTTCTCGAACAACCACCTCGCTTTCCTTTGTCCTTTGGACCCATTCTCGGAGGTAAAACTCTTCCACTTCTTAAGTTGACTTCGTAATTTCTTCCGAATCTAGTATTGAGTTTGCTCGGTGTCTCCTTCGAATCGGAATGACGGGTTCTTCTCGGATTAGCTTCGGAGTCTGAAGGCTCTAACTCTATTGTGACCGGAGCTCCTCGAAACTCGCAAATAGATTCGTTGCTTGTTGAACTCTCATAGCCTCCTTGGTGGATGTCTTCTTTGTCATTGTGATCGTCGAGATTGTGTATGATTTGAGAATTGTTATTTGTATCGGAATCGACGTCCGGATTGAGGTTGGTTGTCGCTAGTTACGTAATCGTTAGAAACGACTCAAAACGTAGCCAACGCCATAACCCTTATCATTATAAGATCCCACCGGAGTGAGCAAATAATCATACAGAGTCAGAGGTTCGAGGGATTTCTCCCCCGAATCGGAAACAACTATCCTAGGATAAGCAGCCCCTAGTCTAGCCTTACGAGCCTCGGTCTTTTCTTCTTCATCAATTTTCTTCTTTTCTTCAATCGTCTCTTGTTGGGGTTGTTCTTCTATCGCAAGTGATAGTGCCAACTTGACAGGTTTCGAACTCTAAATTGAGGCTCACACCGAAGTGGTTTGGATGCGATCCAAAATCTTCTTTGAAGACTTTGTCCAAGCGGTAGTCCATCCATCATCAGTCACATAGGGATCTATCGGAACAATGAGATCAGTCGAGATAACATTGACGGAACCTCCTTTCTGGGGTTCCTTCATGTATTCCTTCGGGATCGTTATGTTCCCTTTTCGAAGATTGTCGTTGAGCCAACTTTTGAAGGTAATACAATCTTCTATCTTGTGCCCAAGCATCCGGTGGTAAGGGCAAAAGTTGGGATCACCTTTCTTGTCGACTTCTTCGGTCTCTTAGGCTCCGGCAGTTGGAAATCCGGAGTCTTCATCGATCTGCGGAACATTTTCGGCACTCGCCTCATTCTTGAATGGATACTCTCGCTCGAAGCTCCCTTAATGTACGTTGTGGACGAGGCGGTTGTTCATATTGTTGAGATGATCGATAGCTGGGTCGGGGTTGCTTCGGTAATTCCGTTGAATTCTGTCGCGGCCGTTCGTGCGGTATTTGTATTGGTCGCTTGCCTTTATCGACTCGTTGCGACGATCCCGGACTTCTTTTCAAAAGTTTTCACGGGCTTCGTTTGTCCGTTTTGTCGGTGAAACTTAATTGCTTCGCCTCCTCTTGCAAGCTTCCGGCCTTGCTTAACAACTTCTCGAAAGTCTTAATAGTAAATCCCTTGAGGAGAAGTGTTATCGGGCCATGAATGCTCTTAAGTAAAATGCCGATTGCATGCTGTTCTTGTAGTTGTGGCTCACACTTCATACTTATATTCCTCCATCAAAGTATGTAGTCCACCAAAGTTTCGTTCGGCTTCTGCTTCTCTACCACTAAATCACCTATAGTGATGTGGTGCGAGCTCCGGCAAATCGCTTGATGAAGAGGTTCTCTAATTCCGAAAATGTCTTCACCGAACCGTTCGGTAATTCCGCATACCAATCAAAGGCGATCCACGACGAGTCGTCGACAAATTGTCGGAAGAGTAAAGCATCACTTCCGCCGGCATTGCAACAACTGGCACGAAAATGTGCAACATGCTGCCAAGGGTTTCCGGTTCCATAAAAGGTCTTGAACAGAGGTGGTACAAAGCCTTTCGGATATTGGACAGCGTCGAATTCTTCGGGGTAAGGTCTACCCGTCCGAATGGATGTCCCGCTCTTTGATTGTGTCAAGGCTTCTCGCACCTGCTATTCCACCATGCTCTTGATATCCTTTTCCGGAATCATGCTTTGTATTGCATCCTTTTTTAACTGATCATCCCCGTTGACGGATGTAATCTCCTTTCCTCCGTCTACAATGTGAATAACTTCTGGGGGTGTTTCTCTTTGGGGTTGAACCCGACTGCGGAGAGTGGCTAGAGCTGCGACCATCTCTTTTATCCTCTTTGCCATTTGGGATATCGTATCATCTTTCTCTTGAAGCTGTATCCTCATCACTTCCGGCTCCTCTCTTTCTACGGCTGCAGGAACACCTTGTGAAGCTGACGAAGCTCGTGTTTCAATCATGTTAATTTCTGCATATTCATCTTCCATGAACTCTGACGAGTCGACTTCATCTCCGAATTTTTCTTCTCTTTCTCTTGCTAATCGCCGAATATCAGTTCTTAGCTTTTCCATAGCATCTTCTAATGGTCTTTTCTGTACATCTTTGCAGTTGTCATGCGATAACTGTCGGGTTTCCTTCTCATGAGTCCCCTTCATTGCGGTAGCGCTTTCTTCGGACTCAAGTCTCCTGACGAGACTTTCCTTTTCAGGTTGTTGTTTTAATCTTAATTGTCCGATAGTGGGACGCTATACCATCCTTCTAGCAGCAGAAGGTCTAGGACCGGATGGTGCCGTCGACCCAAATGCTTTGGAAGGTGGTATCCTCCCTAATTTGTAGTCCTGAAACAACGACAGGTGGACTAGCTTTCATTCTCTTATTTGGCTTTTCTGCAGCGATAGCAGGTTCTACTCGCGGCCCAAGACGGGATTTGGCCGGCACCCGCCCTATCCTTCTAAAAATCTCTGATACATGGCATTTTTCTTTCTTTGCTAACTTCTCTATCAGGGTCTGCAGTCGAGCAAATGGCATAATTCTAGCCCTTTTGTTATGGCCGTCGTTGTAATATGCGGGTTGAGGCAATGCGGAAGCAATCTTGCGGACGTTTTCCTCGTCGTCGGCGGCGGAGAGGGGATGGAACCTACTTCCTCCCAAAAGTGGTATGTATTCAGGCAGCGGTGTATACTCGGGCAGTTCTGGGATTTCCTCCAGGAAAGCAACTTCAGCAGCTCTAGCTTCTGCAGCAATCCTTCTACTTCGTTCCTCTTCCGAGTCCGTGTCGAGGTGGAATTCTCGAGCCGGACCCGATCTCGAAAACGGAAGGTCTCACAGGAAGATCCGTACCCTCCACGCGATTCACCACGGTTCCGAATTTTCTTCCCCTTTAGTCCGGCGAAGCCGGGGTAGGTGCGAGAGACAACTAGACCGGTGGGAGTAGCAACAACGAATCCTTCGCGAACAACGAGTACTACTCTCAGTTGGAATCTTTTGCAGAGGCGGGAATTCATGAGTTTACTTGAGGTTAAACTCAATCAACGGCTTCTCAGTTTTCGGTACTTTGCTTGTGAGTGAAAAGAGAGTGACGTCGGGGATTTTGATGTCGGTGTCCCCGAATCCTTGTCTGAATCGAATGATTCCATTATTAGGCAGCTCGTTTTTGAAAACAGCCAGGTCCAGTCCGTTGACGAAGGAGAAGATCAGTTTTGGGGCTTCCATTTCTTTAGGGCAGATTCCAAGTGTTAGTCCCCGAATCGTGCTTCCTCTTGTTGTAAAACTTATGACGAAAAAGAAAGAGTCCGAACACATTTCCGTTTATAATAATGTATTTGTGGTATTAAAAGAAAATTTATTTAGATAATTATTTTTTGAAAAGATTTGTTCGTTAGGACGGAGAATTATTAAAAGGAGAGTTGTAGGAAGGGTAAAGGAATTGATTAGGAACTGGAAAAGGAAGAGAAAGTCTTGTAGAAACTTCTCGACCCGCAAGACCGCTCCTAAACTAATACCTATTGGGGGTCCACCCCACCTCAAAAATGAGGTAAAAGGATCTCGGAACCTCTCTGTTTAGGGGTGTCTAAACAGTGGCTCCTAAATCCGAGAGAATGTTGGCTATACTTGTTCAAGGTAGAAATGAACATAGTATTCCAATGGAAAGAAGGGTAGTTTGATCCACTAGGGACATGGATACACTACCGATTTTTTGAAAGCAGAACTATCTGATTAAAAATGGAGAGAGGAATTTTCCCCGGCGGAGTCGCCAGAAGTTGTCGGCATATTTTTAGGTTGAATGTTGTATTTTTGAAAAGGGGTCGCCTACAGAAATTATCGGCGAATTTTAGGTTTTAAATTTAATTTAAATATATAAATTACTTGGAAAGTAGTTTTTTGATTTTGAAAATAATTTTAAATATTTTAAGATATGAAATCAAACTGATCTCACATCTCAAATAGTTTATATAAACGAGCACCACACTACAAACCGCGTGTCTATCCCGAAGAATAGGCACACTTGTTTGGTGGTGGGGTTCGATTAAATAAACTAGAAGGTTTGTGACATCCGTTTGGTCCGCGAAACCATTTTATTTGCCCACAAGTTCCCCTCGCTTAATATGAAAGCATTAAACGGGGTTTATATTTCTGGGTTCTTAAAATTCCCTATAAGGGCAAGCCCCTATAGTTAATTACATCTTAAGTGACGGGAATCACCTAAGAAAACTCTCAATAATAATCAGTAGTTCTGCTCTCAAGAATTCAAAGGTTAAGTTTTCAAGAGATTGAATTTTGGAATTTCAATAGGGAATGGATCAAATTTGGAACATTTTATTTTGGGAATTCAAAGGAAGAAAGGTAGGAGAAATAACAGATTCGAAGCGAACTTCGGTAATTTCCCGACTATCCTATTGTTTGGCTTGAATATAGGAAGGCCCTAATGTTTATTTAATGTTTTGATCTTGCCAATTTTTAATTAATTAGGACTTATATTCGTATGATGTGATCACACAAATAGCCTCGAAGATGTGAGGGTTTATGTCGTATCAGACGACTACCTCAAAATCCTAAGACCGGTTAGGGCTTAATTTGCAATGCAAATGCCTAACAAAAGGTCGAGGATTTATGTTGCACTAGGCAAACTACCTCGAAGTCCTATGGTTTAGTTATTTAATTCTAAGAAATGTTTTTGTTGAAGTAGACTCAGGTTTTGCTGATGACGATGGCCGTGCTGCCCACTATGCTCCGAGCTCCTTGTTGTTGCAGAGGTTTAGTTTTAGAAGTCATAAATCAGGAGATGAGAGAAGTGTTTTGGTTTAGAGAAGGTCTTAATTTCCAAGTGTTTTTTATGTTTTAATTAAAACAAATCTTAAAGTTGATTATAACAACACCGGTTAAGATCCCACGGTTCCATCCTTCCGGCATCGTTATTTTTATCGGATTCACTTAGTCCAGATGAATTTGTTAAACTCAACTAAATGAGTTCCACACTTTCATTTAGACCGTGGGAAATCCCGTTAGCAACACGTAGGTTACATCATCCGAGGTATTCCCGATCATCCAACAAGACGTTTTGATTTAGTTGTAGTTGTAGTTTTGTTGTTCTGTTTGTGATTAAATTTTGAGTTGTTTTATATTTTGAAATGTTGTGGCGGTGAATTTTATCTTGTAATGACTTTTAATTTAGTTTTGGTTTCAGTTTAGGGGCTATCCTAAAGGTTTTGGTTTTCATGCAACAGTTGTTTATCATGCAAGTAAATTAAGTGCGATGTGATTAAGTAAATTGCAATAAAATAAAAGCGTACCTGTAGGGTCTTCCCGTCATCCCAAGCTGCACTTAAAACATATATCAGAGCATTTAAGTAATCCAAAATGCACCTAGGTAAAGCTAAGGGTAAAGGTTTTAGTTGTCTACCAAAGTCCTAATCCTATAGCTAGTCATCTCCTATGATGTCTAGGTTCTTGTGTTTTGGTTTAAGGACGATTTTCTTCATCAAAGAACAATTAAGTTCAATTGTTCTTATAAATATCCTATCATATTGAGGAAGTGCTTAAGACGAGTCTTAAACATCTTTTCAATACCTCTAGGATTGTTTTAAGTCCAAGAGAATTTAATTATACAAATGAATCAATAATCCAGGAGTTCAAGTTTTGTTCTCTTGCTCAGTGAACTAGGACATTTGAATATCCTATAAGTGAAGTAACATTTCACTTAATACTCTGTTTAGGAGTTATGACAACAAGAGCTTTTGAGGGCAAATTGATGTTCAAGTGATTTGTGATTTAATTTAATTTCAATTAATGGTTTTAAGTTTGGAATAGTGTTCAAGTTGTTTTAGATTTATTTTGAATTCTTTATGTCTTTGGTGATGTCATATTTAATTCAATTTAATTTAATTTAATTTTAATTTAATTTAGTTTGGTTTAGTTTTAATTTTAATTTAATTTTATTATTTTTAATTTAATTTAATATGTTTTAATTTAATTTAATTTAATTTAGTTTAATATGATTTAATTTATTTAATTCAATTTAAATTTAATTAAATTCAATTTAATTTAATTTATTTAATTTTTAATTTAATTTTATTTTAATTTTAATTTAATTTTATTTTAATTTTAATTTAATATTTTATTTTTTATGCTTTAAGGATGATTTAATTTAATTGTTAAAGTATTAATTTAATTGAAATTTTAGAAGGATTTAATTTAAATGTTTTAACTTTAATTTAATTTAATGATTAAGTCTTTTAGCATTTTAAATCTTGAATTTGGATTATCATTTTAATTAGGAATTAAATATTATTGAGGTGATTAATTTAGGGATTCGTAAATTAAAGAACAAATCTCCTCCTAATGGTATCCATATTTTAATAATTCCAATTTTTCATTATTCTTCCAAATTTAATTAATTATTTAATTAAGGTTTATTTTAATTATTTTCAAATTGTTTGGTAGGTTTCTACCCTTTAACTACCTAAGTTTCAAACATCCAAAATCAACTTAGTATCAAATATTTTACCCACCCTTTTAATTAAACCTAAAAATTTTTAATTATGGGTTAAAATTTTAATTACCATTTTGCCCTTTAAACTTACTAATTCCATAACTAACTAAATTTAGCTTAAATGAATTTGAAATTTTTATGTGACTTCACTCATATATCAATCAAGACATTAGAGGAGAAAATGTGATTTTTTTGTATTTAATTTATTTATGTAATTATTTTTGGTGTAAAATAGGGATTTTCAAGGAAAATTCAATAACATGACCAAGGGAAAGTTTCTGTCCTTAAGAAACTTATGGGACATTCCTAATGACCAAAGGACTACTTGGACCAATGTTGGTCATTTTTTGAATTATATTTTCTTTATTATAATTATTTTGAGTTTTGGAGCATTAATTAATTTAAAAATAAAATAAATGTTGAAAAATGAATTTTATATTTTTCAAAAATCTCTCTGATATCAAGGAAACCATAGAACCAATTTTTACAATTTTCTGATTTATCTTTTATTTATTATAATTATTTTAGTGGAAATGCTAGAAAATACATTTTTTTAATTTTAAAATTACCTTAGGGCTTTAAAATTTAATATCTCATCATAGAGACTTAAGAAAAATATGGGGTTTGTTCCTAAGTGATTAAAATTCAAAATGTGACATTTTGGTGAATTTTATTATTTTTGTAATTTTTATTATTTTTTAATTATTAAAAATATTAAAATAATGCAAAAAATCAACTTTTTTGGAAAATTACAATTTTAATTTTCTTAAATTTCCCAGATATCAGAGAGGCTCCAAAACCAATTTGGTGAATTTTTTAAAAGTATTTTGAAAGTTATGAATTTTTGAAGTTTAATTTTGGCTAAATGGCTTAATCAACCCATTTGATAGGGCTAACCAAGTCCAATTGACTTCAAACTTTTATGGTGGGTTCCTCTGATCCTAAAGGTCAGTGGAGAATTGATTTCAAGTCAATTTGATGTATGATTAGCTCTAATTAATTAAAGCTTCATTTTGGGTGTTTAAGCCAATTAGGGTTATTACAAGTAAGTTAACTCAAAACCTATTTTCCCTAGGGTCATCTGGTCATAAGAAACATCACCAAATTTTCCTAGAATTTATTTCACAACATGCTAATTATTGGAATTAAAATACTCAGAATAGTGACCTAGAATTGAAAAATCAATAACTCTTCATAGGGATGGCCTCTGACTTTTGAAAATTCAGGGAATGTCCCCAAATTCAGAGGCTTCAAAAGCCCTATGGTCTCATGCCATGGTGAATTGTATACATGCATGGAGAATTGAAAATGTTTAGAGAGTAAATAAATTATTAAAAATCAAATATTCAATGAAATTAAATGATTTCTTTTCCACATTATTCTCCTCTGTTCACTGAGCAAGAGGGTATTTTTATTTTATTTTTAGGATTTTCCTACACAAAGTTATGCATTTTCTAAGTTCTGGTAATTAAATAAATAAGAAAAATCCCTATTTTCCTACTTATCCACGCGGCGCCACGCCATCCTCGGCAGCTCCGAAAGGCCACGCGGCGCGCTCTGATTCGGCGCCGCCATCCGACTCAGCGCTCCAGGGGCCCGCGGTTCATGTACCATCGCGCTGTCCGGCTCGATCCCGACCGTCCGCTCGATACACGCTCGATCCGACGGCTCCCAGTCATGGTCTACGACTGGTGTGCACCCGTGACCGTCAACCTTCTAACCCTAATTCCTCACTCGATTCTCAACGGATTTTTGTGTTCTTATGCTCTATGGATTCGTCTTGAGGAGACGAACACATCCATATGGTAAACATGCATTGAAATTGATTCAAATTAAATGGAGAATCTCTGTAAGCTCGGGAAGAAGAGTGAGTCCATACCTTTGCTCAGAGAAGTGAAGCTTCGATCTGAGAGTTGTGTCACCTTCGATTAGGTCCAAGCAAGCTCCAGATGAAGTCCCTTGGCCTGGTGAATTGTCCAGGTGTGATTTCGATCACAGCCGATTACAAAGCTTGGAGTCTGGAACAGATGGGTGGCCTGGAGAGGGGACTTTCACTCTGGGAACTCCTTCTCTTGGTCTTGTGCAGGTGTGGGTGAGTTTAATTTGACTTTGGTGGAGGATTTGGGAGTGTCCTGTTCGGCTCGAGAATCGAGCTCCAAAATCGAGCTCAATTAGTGGGGATTAGTGGCAAGAGAACAGTGGGGATCAAATGCTCTAAGTGTGGGGGAAAGTCTGGAGTGATTTTGGCAGAGTTTCCTTAAGGTTGGTTCAGCACCTCTCATGGCCGAGAGGAGGTGGTGTTTAAATAGGAGAGGGTGGAGGGCCTCCCAGGGGGGTTTAAGGTCTGGGGATCGGCTGCTCCATGTAAGAGAAGAACGACCATGGTGGCCACTGGACTTGGGGCGGCTCAGAAGGGGAATTTCAATGTCGGCTCACATGTGAGCTTTCGGCCATGGTGTTTTCCGGCGGCTGGTGGCTGGCCGGCCGGGCATGGGTCACCCTCGGGTTCGGGTGGGTCGGTCGGGGTTTAGTGCGATCAATCGGTCATGGACATGTGTAAAGGAGTTTGATTTAAATGGAATGGGAGAAGGCTCATTTTGGCTTGGTTTGGTTCAACTCATGCATTTGGGCTAGGTTCACCATCCAAGGCTTGACCTTAGGCTGAGGGAGAATCATTTGGGTCAGCTGAATTGGGGTAGTGAAGTCCCCATCCATGGTGAGGTGGCTAAGCATGGTATAGTGTGTGACATGCTTAAGGTAAAAAAGGTTTAAGGGAGGTTTAAGAAAGAACCCCTCTTCTTGCCATAAATGGACTAATGACAATTCAAAGCCCCCAAGACTTCATGTGGCTTGAGAATGGCTTGCCTATGGCTTAGGATAAAGCTTGGTCAATTTCATGGAAGTAGAATTTAGGAATTTTGGTATTTTGGTGGAGAATTTTCATGAAGCTTGATTTTGAATGGTTTAATGATGACTTTGAAACTTAGGGGGTTGAAATTGATGTAAAATTAATCTTGGGAAATGTCTATGGGAGTGTTTCAAAGAGGTTTCAACTTTTTTTGGGGTTGGATTTTGGGGTTTGGGTCTATTTGGGTTAAGTTTGGGTTTAGGTCAAAATTGGGCTTTTTGGTTTTGGGTTGAAATTGAGTGGGGTTTGGGTCCAAATTTTGGGCAAATTATGTTAGTGTTTTGTTTGTGGGGATGTTAGGGAAGGTTTAGAAAAGGTTTGGGGTCAATTGGAGTTGAATTGATTTGGTTTGGGCTAAGTTTGGGTCATGGGTCCAAATTAGGTTTTAAGTTCAAAAGTAAAATTGGATTCAAATGCCAATCAAATTGGGCTTGGATTTGGCCTAGATTGGTGCTGGGGATGTTGAATTGAAGTTTAGAATTGAATTGGACCAGAATTTGGGTCAATTGGGTAGGTTTGGTTTGACATTGGGTTCACTTTGGGTTAAAATGGGTCAAATTGGGGATTCTGACAAAAGTGGGGTAAATTGACAAAATTGGCCCATGGTGTAGTTGGACAAAATGACATTGGAAATATTTGGGATTTTTTGGAATTTTCTTGGAATTTTCTGAATTTTTGGATTTTTGGGTCAAGAGGGGCATTTTGGTAATTTGGAGGGTACTGGGGGTATGTTTGGAATTTTTGGTATATTTGGCTATGGATTATCAATTTGAGTGATGTGGGAATGTTTGGGATTGGTTTTGAGGAATTTTGGGTGATTTGGAGATTTTTGGAAAATTTGGGTATTTCAAGGGTTTTGGGTAGGCTAGGCGGGTCTGGGGTCCCAGGGGTCAAAAATTGAAAATTTGAAAAATTGAAGATTTGGTGAATGTAAGTGGAATGACATCATTTTGGTTGAGCCATGAAGCCATATCAAGCCCACATGAGCCATGAAGGGACTCATTTGAGGCATTCACTATGTTGTTCCGAACCCTCTGCCCAAGGGCTTAGTGGGTTAAGGACCATCCATGTGAATCACCTTCATGAGTCAGGAGGTCAAGTTGGGTATGGGTGTGGTTTTAGTAGGTGTGTGAAAGTTTAGTGTATAAGTGTAGTGTGTGTGTAAGTCGGCCCTTCACTGCACCAGTGCCACCTGTGAGCGGTCCTAAGGCCAAAGAGTCCTATAAGAACTCATCCTTTAAACTTCCACATTTGATTTCAACCCTCTAGGTGATTAGGGGTCTACAATCAAGTTTGTGGAGTTTGCAGGGAGTTAAGAAGTGGTTTGAATTTCTAAGTGGTGGGTCCCAATTCTAATCCTCTAAAATAGTCAAAGGAAAAGCCTAAGGCTAGATCCTAAGTACTAAAAAAAAGGAAGAGAAGACCTCATCAAAAATGAGGTCAACACTTATATTGTTAAAATCTGTTGAAGAATTTTGAGACCTAGAAGGAGATAAATTTTTAACTAGTAGATATCACATGAATCCTTGGGTAGTCGAAGGCCTTGTGTGGGTTATTCAAGGTGAAGTGCAAATAAATAGGAAAATATTATTCAATAGGCGTAGAATTAATTAGTTTTTAGAGTGACAGACTAAATTCTAATAATTTGGTCTATAGAAAGGGAACAGGTCACTGGTAGGGCCGACCATAGCGACCCTTGGACATCTAGTAGTGTGAGCCTAGATTAACTCATTCTACTAATAAAACATCCCGAACCGATCTATAGATTAGCCAATGTTCTTTACACTCGACTAAAGGGTAAAGAATAGGATCGTTTCTATTCGGCATTACTACATAAAATTCTAAGCATTTCTTTTTTACACATTATCTATGTAATTGCAAGAGAAAGGTAGTCTTTAACATCTCAAAAATCTGTAAACCAATTTATCCATAAGTTATCTTTATTTAAGAACTTTATTTAGGATTAGTTATTAAAAAACCATTTTAATCGAAATTCCAAATTTAGGCCTTATAGAAATAGACTGGAATTAGCCTAAAGGATTGCTTACCTCGCTTCTATGTGGGATCGATACCGGGGTTATAAAAGAAAACTCTATATTACTTGAAACGATACGTATACTTGTGTAGTACCCCTAGTGGTAAAATATTTTCTAAAACTTTACAATATTTTAATTTTATACACTAGCTGCTATTTATAAATTGGCTCAAGTTTTTGTAAATCTTTTGGAAGCAAAAATCACTGCGTTATTATGGGTCGGGTCAGCTTCATACAACCTCTGTTCAAGACTTTCGATGGTACGGGAAACCCCCGGCAGCATGTAGCACACTTTCGTGCCAGTTGTTGCAATGCCGGTGGGAGCGACGCCTTGCTCTTTCGTCAGTTCGTGAGCAGTTTGTCAGGGATTGCCTTCGACTGGTATGTAGAATTGTCGAACAGTTCAATTAAGACCTTTTCAGAATTGGAAAACCTTTTCGTTAAGCGTTTTGCCGGGGCTCGGCACCACATCACTATCGGTGATCTAGTGGTGGAGCAACAGAAACCGAACAAAACCCTGGTAGATTACATACTTCGATGGAGGAATTTAAGCATGAAGTGTGAACGTCAGCTTTAGGAACAGTAAGCAGTCGGTATCCTGTTGAAAAGTATCCATGGCCCGATAGCACTTCTCCTTAAAGGATTCACAATTAAGACTTTCGAGAAGTTCTTAGCAGGGCCAGGAGGTTGCAGGAGGAGGCAAAGCAGCTAAGTTTCATTGACAAGACTGATAAGCAGAAGCCCGTAAAGGCATTTGAAAAGAAATCCAGGATCATCGCGGCAGTAGATAAAGGTAAGCAGCCAATGCAAATACAGCTAGAGCGGCCACAGCCTAGTTATCAACCACCACAACGGATTTATCAGCAACCTCAACAGAACTATCAACAGCCTCGACCGAGCTATCAATCATGGCAGCACGATCAGCCGCCGCCTCGTCCACAGCATGCCCTAAAAGAACTCATGAATAGAGAATATCCCTTCAAGACTGAAGCAGTGGTAAAGATGTTTCGCAGTTTGATGAAGACACCTGCTTTTCAACTACCATAGCCCAAAAGGCGAGAAGAAGTCGACAAGAAGGATCATCCGAACTACTGTTCCTACCACAGGATTCTCAGACATAAGATAGAAGACTGTTTCACCTTTAAGAATTGACTCGATGATCATCTCTGGAAAGGGAACATAACGATCCCGAAGGAATACATGAAGGAGCCCCAAAAAGGAGGTTCCGTCAATGTTATTTCAATGGATCCTATTGTTCCGATAGACCCGTACACGACCGATAATGGATGGAGTACTGTCTGGACAAAGTCTTCAAAGAAAATTTTGGATCACATCCAGACAGCTTCGGTGCGTGTTTCAACTCAGAGTTTGAAACCTGCTGAGCCGGCACTATTGCTTTTGATTGAAGAACCGCCCCAGAAGGAGGAGAAGATCGTGAAAGAAGAAAAGACCGAGGCTCCGAAGGGTAGACAAGGGGCTGCTTATCCCAGGATGGTTCTTTCTGATTCGGGGGAGAAATCCCTCGGACCTCTGACTCTGTATGATTATTTGCTCACCTCGGCGGGATCTTATAATGATAAGATTTTTGGTGTTAGCTACGCTTTGACTGTTTCTAACGATTACGTAACTAACGACAACCAACCTAATCTCGATTTCGATTTCGATACAAATAAAGATTCTCAAATCATACTAAACCTCGATGACCACGACAAAAGAGAAGACGTTCACAAGGATGGCTACGAAAGCTCAACGAGCGACTAGTCCGTTTGTGAATTCCGAGGAGCTCCAATCATGATAGAATTAGACCTATCAGATTCTGAAGCAACTGCAGAAAAGCCAGTCATTCCAATTCAAGGGAAGACACAGGCAGGTTCAGCACCAGAAGCAGAAGAGATAACAGAAGTCAATTTAAAAAGTGGAAAAGTTCTACCCCCGAGAATGGGTCCAAAGGATAAAGGAAAGCATGTGGTTGCTCAGGAAGAGCCAACCCCAACGGAAGAATTGCCCATTCAGGAAGAGACTGAAGAGCCTGGTAATAAAGTGGATTATAACGTGCTAGCCCATCTTAGGAAGCTACCAGCCAAACTGAGCATCTATGACGCTCAGATCCTGTCAAAGGAGATGAGGGAAACTCTGATCAAGGCCTTACTTGATCCAGAAATTTGCTTAGCTCAAATGGCCGGTAATTCCTCAGACGAGGTTTGCTCTTTAAAAGAACAGTGTGGTGTTACCTTCACGGACAATGATCTACTACTTGGAACAGCTGATCACAATCAACCGTTGTACATCTCAATCACTATCGGAAAGTTTACGTTCTCCAGGGTGTTGGTTGATCCAGGAGCATCAATCAACATAATGAGCCTTCGAACGTTAGCATATTTGGAAATTGATGCTCGTGACCTCGAAGCAGACAAGATGTTATTAAGAGGCTTCAATCAGAAAGGAGAAAGAGCTCTTGGATCGATAACACTATTAATGAAGATCGGCGATTTAGCAAAGACAACCGCAAAATTCCATATAATTGATTCTGAGACATTGTTCAACGCTCTACTGGGTCAGCCGTGGATCCATGAAGACCGGATGGTACCGTCATCTCTGCACCAGTGCATAAAATATTACAGAGGAGGAGAACAGTGTATCAAAGGTGATTTGCAACCATTCTCCGTGCATGAAATCAGGATTCACAAAGATGCAGCCTACTACGTGCCTCCGAAGAAAATAATCTTCTCCAAAAATATCATACCAAATGAAGCAAAAGAAGTTCGAGACGATGAAGAACCTGAAATTCTTGTTCAACAGTTACTCACCACTCCCTTACGGCGAGATGGTGAAGGTTTCTCTAGAACTCGCACCCGAGGTCGAGGCCGGGGACGAGGTCGAGGAAGAAGCGGTGGAACAGTTGAACAAAAGAAACCGGTCATCGAAGTTGATTGGGAGAATAGTTACGAAGAAGAAGAAATCAAGAAAGAAGCAGCGACAATAAGTCAGAAGAAACCCCAATTCAAGATCTCTCTCGAAAAAGAAAAGAATGAAGAATACAAATCAATGTACGAGAAGATTAATCACTATGTGCATACTATGACCATGACCCCGATCCATTCTAATAAGGTCGAGGGTATGGTGGTCAAGGAAGTGCTTGGTGGCGGTACTAAACCGATCAAATTCTACTGTGGCGCTTCTTCTTCCAAAACTGAAAATGATGTACAATTTGAAGATGTTACTTCATCTGAATTAATGGAACTGCCTTTTGAGTGGTATTCTCCCTTTGTTCAGAATTTAATCCAACGTGGTGTCCTACCTAAACAATGGACAAAAGGTCAATCACAACACTTTGAAAAATTATGGAATAATGCAAGTCGGCCTCCCAATTCAAAGCACGGTCTCGGATTCGGCACAGTATGATCAGTTGATCATATGGGATATTGCTTGGTTGTCACTTGCGAGCCTAATGAAGACTGCTTGGAAGCTTCAGATAATCTCGAGGATCTACCAATCGGAGATGCTCCACCAGAATTTGAAGAAGAAATTAAATCTATAATAGACGAGTTAATGGAAGTTAACTTAGGTACTAGCGAAGAGCCTAGGCCGACCTTTGTTAGCTCCTTACTCAATAAAGAAGATTCTGAAAACATGATCAAGCTATTAATGAAATTCAAGGACTGTTTTGCTTGGAGTTATGATTAAATGCCAGGATTAGCTCCAGATGTTGCAGTTCACAAACTAGGAGTGGATCATGCTACCGTTCCAGTCAGACAAGCTCCCAGAAGAATGCGTCTAGAGATTGAATAATAAGTAATAGCTGAAGTTAAGAAGCTAATAGACGCTAAATTTTTCCGTGAAGAGCAATATCCAAATTGGTTAGCCAACGTGGTACCAGTCAGAAAGAAGAATGGACAGATCAGAATCTGCATGGATTTCAAAGATTTGAATAAAGCATGTCCAAAAGATGAGTTTCTGCTACCAATTCCAGAATTAATGATCGACATCACTTCGACACACAAAGTCTTCTCTTTCATGGATGGATCATCAAGATACAATCAGATAAAGATGGCACTAGAAGATGAGAAGCTCACAGCCTTCAGAACGCCGATCGGAATATACTGCTACACAGTGATGCCTTTTGGATTGAAGAACGCAGGAGCAACCTACCAAAGAGTGATGACGAGGATTTTTGATGATCTCATTCACAACCAAGTCGAGTGCTACATGGATGATGTGGTCATCAAAAGCAAACTGAAGGAAGATCACCTGTATGATTTGAGAATTGTTTTCGAGCGATTAAGGCAATTTAACTTTAAGATGAATCCCTTGAAATGCGCCTTCAGTGTTACCTCCGGGAAATTATTAGGGTTTGTTGTCCGACTTCATGGAATTGAAATCAATCCGGAGAAGATTAAAGCTATCTTAGAAATGTCACCTCCCAAAACTTTGAAACAACTACGATCCTTTCAAGGGAAATTGGCATATCTTCGACGCTTTATCTCGAATTTGTCAGGTAGGTGTCAGCCTTTCTCGGCATTAATTAAAAAGGACGCCAAATTATTTGGGAAGAGAAATGTCAGCGGGCCTTTGAGGACATTAAGCAGTATTTAATAACACCTCCTGTTTTAGCAGCCCCAGTCTCGGAAAGACCGTTGATACTTTATACCGCAGCTTTAGACGACTCTCTTGGAGCCCTGCAAGCCCAGGTCAATGACGAGGGGAAAGAAAATGCTCTCTACTACTTAAGTCATCGCCTAATTTCGACGGAAGTAAAGTATCCCCCGATTGAGAAGTATTGTTTGGCCCTGATCTTTGCCGCTCAAAAGCTCAGGCATTACATGCTTTCTCATAAGGTCAACCTTATTTCAAAGTTTAATGCATTGCAATATTTGATGACCCGACCGATGCTTTCTGGCAGACTTGCCAGGTGGTCGATGATACTATTACAATTCGATATAACGTTTGTTCCTCTTCGTGCCGTAAAGGGACAAGTTCTAGCAGACTTTCTCGCAGCACACCCCTTACTGGCAGTATTGTCGCTCAACGACGACTTGCTCGACGAGCAGATAATGAGCCTAGAAGACCCCGATGATCAGTGTTGGGAATTGCACTTCGACGGAGCATCCTCAGCACAGAAAGATAAAGAATTGCAAATGATAGTGCCCGGTAAGGCAGGAATTGGACTAATATTTATAACACTAGAGCGGGGGATGTTAAGATACTCCTACCATCTAACAGATTCGTGTACGAACAAAGAAGCAGAATACAAAGCTCTAATAATTGGACTGGAATTGACCATTCAGATGGGTATAACGGATATGAATATCTACGGAGATTCACAGTTGATCATTCAACAGGTCGTCGGACAGTACAGAATTTTAAAGTCAAGACTCGAGCACTACATTCAGTATGCCATGAAGTTGTTAGAACAGATTCTGATTGTAACGATCTATAAGATTCCCAGAAGAGAAAATGCTCCTGTGGATGCGCTAGCCTGCCTTGCGAAAGAGTTTGCCTGCTTACAGGATGAGTCAGTTGAAATGTCAGTTCAGGGACAACAGGTCCTCTCACAACTCGACATGGATGCAATACACAAGTCAGGAAAAGAAGAAGAAACAGTTGTAGCAGTAACAGAAAATACAGAAGATTGGCGACAGCTATTAATATACTACCTGCAAACAGGATACCTACCGGACAATAAATCATTAGCCCATCAAATCAAGAAAAGAACTCTGTCTTACGCATTAATAAACAATATGTTATACCGAAGGTCTTTTGACCAGATGTGGCTAAGGTGCCTAAGCGAGTCTGAGGCCCGTGAAATTGTTAAAGAAGTGCACTCATTACTTTATGGCGCTCATCAGTCAGGTCCAAAAATGAAAATAAAGATTAAGAGACTAGGGTACTACTAGCCCTCTATAATAACCGACTGCATGAAAGTTGCAAAGAGTTATCACCAATGCCAAGTGCATGGAGTGGTTCTACATCAACCTCCAAATGTGCTGCATCTGACAATCGCGTCGTGGCCGTTTGAGTGTTGGGGCACAGATATCTTGGGTCCGATAGAACCGCCTTCTTCAGGAGGACATCGTTTCATTCTTGCAGCGACAGATTACTTTTCCAAATGGGCAGAAGCTATACCACTCAGAGAAGTGAAAGCGCACCATGTGCTACAGTTCTTCAAAAATCAAGTCGTCTACCATTTTGGGGTACCGCGCAGAATTATTTCAGATAACGGGTCCGCGTTCAGAAGTACAAGGATCAATAGTTTTGTCAAAAGACACGGGATTGATTGGCGCTATTCGACGATCTACTACCCAAGAGCAAAGGCTTGGCTGAGGCTTTTAATAAAACTCTCGTCCAAATATTAAAGAAAATTTTGGATAAAAATAAAAGAAATTGGCACGAGAAGTTTTTAGAAGCCTTATGGGCTTACAGAACGACTTTCAGAACTTCTACTCAGTCTACGCCCTACGCTCTAGTGTACGGGTCTGACCGTGACTTTATATATTAAGCAAGAATTTATGAAGTCAAATTTATATATTTAGAATGATTTAGTAAAGTCACAAATTCAACGCAAGTATACGTATCGTATCAAGTAATACAGGGCTCTAATGGAGTCCTGGTTATCGATCCCACAGGGAGGTGAACGTTCTTTAAATCAGATAATATAGCACTAAAATCCAATACCCAATGTAACAATTACTTAAGTGTACTACCACTAGTTAATGCAAAGTATAATAAAGCTACTACAATTACTTCTAATTACTGAACTATATTAACTAAAAAACACACTAACTTATGTGATTTATAAGTTACTTCTATATGAAAAATGTCTTTCTTCCTGCATAAAGATTATTATGTGTGGATGATGAAGAATGGTAATTATTTGTGTTGTTCCAAATAGGAGCATATTTTCTTCTTTACCTTTAAAAGAGAACCCCTCTTCCAAGAAAGTAAAGAACATTGCCATATCTTAAGTTTAGTTACTAAATTTAAGGCTAGGCTGGGAGGATACCGGCTCTCACTTCGGAGCTCCCACTCACCCTTCACCCGAAGGCTAACCATAGGCTTTAGTTACCAATCTTAAGACCAAATTGGGGATCCCATTCTGTCACCATGAAACCTCCAATTTCAAGACCATCAAAACTCATTTCCTTATTTATTTGCACTTAATCCCCATGAACTACGCAATTCATTCACGGACACTAAATGGTTTCTTCATTCTTGTTGTAGAACATTCAATTCTTTTGGAATTAATGTTTCTCAACATATTTTAACAATTCAATTGGCCGGATTGAAAAGTAAATTAAGTTCCAAATTAAAGAAACATCACAACTTTTATAACTCTTAAAGGGCGCATCATTTCCACATCACCACATCATAATTACTTCATAAAAGAAGAAAGGCAAGGGAGACTACTCACTAACCATGGAGAAGATATAAAAACACATGGATTTTATATATAAAAGAAGAGTCCTAGAAACTACAATAGTAAATACAACTTATCTCTTTCTCTTCCCCAAGCAAATTCCTTCAAAGTCCCCTTGACCCCTTTTCTCTTCCTTGCAACACTTGATTCTCTTCTTGGAACAAAGATGAAGAAGCAATCTCTCACTTTACTCCCGCTTCTCCCCTCCTTAGAGAAGAATCTCTCTTAAAATCACAAACCCTAACTCTCTCTCACACTTTCCTCACACTCTCTACAGCAATTCTCTTCTCTTCCTCCTCTTTATTTTCATTTTGGACACTTAATTTAATGTTAGGAACGAATTCCCTGAGAGTTTCTTCAAGCACCTCTTCAAAAATCTGCCAAAAATTTTGAATTCGAAGTGAACCGACATAGGGCGCCGGCGGCGCCCTATCGTTCCAATTAATTCTAGAGTCTCTGGAATAGGGCGCCGGCGGCTCCATGGTTGTTTTCCTCGAAATTGCTCCATTTTGCTCCAAATTCGTTCCTTTTTGCATCTTTTCGCTCCAATCACCATAATCATCATACCTGCAACAAATCATGAAAAATACATTCCTTTAAAGTGCAATATCACCAAAAATAGGTAAAGACATATAGCTAAAAGAGTATATATTTTTGGTACATCAGGGTCTGAAGCCGTCTTACCCTTAGAGGTTCAGCTTCCGTCTCTCAGAATTGCAATTGCAAAAAAAATTACTACAGAAGAGAATGCCAAATTATGACTAGAAGAATTGGAAAGCTTGGAAGGAAAACGACTTTCCACGCAGCAGAATTTGGAACTGTATCAAGCTAAGATGATCCAGGTCCACAATAAACTGGTCCGCCCAAGGACATTCAAAGTCGGTGACTTGGTTCTAGTTCTTAAGAGACCTATTCTTGCACACCGCAAGATAGGAAGTAAATTTGAACGGACTTAGGAGGGGCCGTTCGTGGTCGAGACAGTCTACTCTAGAGGTTCCTCCCAACTTGTGAATGGCCGTGGAGAACGACCTATGCTTCCAATTAATGGACGATATCTGAAGAAGTATTATGCAACCTGATGTTTCGAAGGATAAACTTTAAAAAATGGAGTCTCATTCCTAGAAGCACGGGTGAAGTAATCATTTGTAACTAGGTCCGAACCCAAAACATAAAAATGGATGATAAAAAAATCATTAAAAAAAAGGAAATGAATAAAAGCTTTCCATTAATAAGTAAATTTTCTTATTGTTCTTGTTCTTAGTACAGCCCTGATCCTTTCCTTATTTTCGCAGGGAAATTTTGAATGGGCGGTTGGTTCTGAACTTTAAGAATGGCGTGAGTCCAGCAATCGATGAAAAGAAGATGAAGGATGGGGCCGTGATTGAGATCGGCTCTGATTTCACACCGGATGCGCTACAGTACGAAGAAACTGATTGGACTCCAATTGACCGGGAGGAGTTCCACATCTAGAGAGTGATGAAATTGGGTGGCCTAAGCCAGCAGTCCACCAGCAAGAAAAGAAAAGCAAACGCCGCTCACGCAACAGGAGAGGACAAGAAAGTCAAGATCGTGGTTGCTACAGCAGAGGGCAGGCTTGTCAGCGCCATGCCCACAGAAGTTCAAGAAGTAAGGAGAGCTACTCTCACTCCTACCCAACAAAGAAACAAGAACCATCGCATTCGCAAGATGCTGACCAAGATAGTAGTGGATCAACATGAAGAGACAGTTGCTACCATCAGTGCAAGTACTTCAAAGAAATCAGTTCAACAGAAGCCAGAAAAGAGGAGATCAACTCCAAGAAAAGCAGAAAGGATGAAAGAAATTCCAAGAAGAACAGAAACATAATCGGTGCCACGACGCCAGACAAATGCACCGGTTTTGAAGAGTCTTATTACGAAAGCAACCCTGGAGGATGTCCTAACAGAGACTATCCCCGAGAAGCTAAGACATGCAGGAGAGCGTGCTGGGGTTGAACCATACATCCCACAGTACGTTACCAGACCTCGCCAGTTGCAAATAATTCTGGAATACGAACTGGAAAGGATGCAGAATGTTGAAAAGAAAACTTTTGAATATTTTGAGAGAATCCGAGGCAAGAGAATAAACATCCTGGAGGGCCTTGAGCTGCATACAGATGTGTTCTCAGACTACGAGCAACAACAAATTGTGGACTGTGTCGTCGAGCTTCAGAAAATGGGTCGAGCTGGTTGTTTGAGAGAGAAGACCTACTCAGAACCTCGAAGGTGGATGAAAGGAAAAGGAAGAGTTACAATCCAATGTGGGTGTTGCTACAACTTTGTTGAAGACAGAAAGGGAAGTCCACCAGGGATACTCCGTCGTAGTGAGGTGGATCTGATGCCAAGAATTTTCAAGAGAATGGTAAAAAGGATGGTGACATGGAGGGTATTGCCTGCATATTGCATACCCAATAGCTGTATCATTAACATATACAGGGAGGGCGATTGCATACCGCCACACATTGATCATCATGACTTCGTCAGACCTTTCTGCATAGTGTCTTTCGTCAACCAATGTAACATCATGTTCGGATCTGACCTCCGGATAGCAGGCCCCGGAAAATTCGGAGGCCGGTGGAGATACCTCTACCGGTAGGTTCCGTCTTGGTGTTAAAAAGAAATGGAGCGGACATAGCAAAACATTGCATTTCAGGAGTGCCTGTTGAGCGGATCTCCGTCACTTTCAGAAGGATGGATGACAAAAAAATGTCTTTCCACTTTCAGCCAGATCCAGAGTTAGAGAGTCTTCGGCCCTATGAGCTGTGAGCTACATGGGAGATAGCTCACCTCCAATGCACATCCGAACGGCATTTCCTGCCAAGGATGGCTTGGAAGGTGATGTTATTGTCCATGTACCTCACTATTCAGACATGGATTCCGACAGATGCTTTTGGAAACAACTTGCAAGAAACTTACACAATCCATTTTGGATTTATGTGGATTGTATGAGATATTGAATTTTTAAGGGAAATATCATTATGTTTTGGATCAAGCTATATGATGTATTTTCAACAAATTGGAATGGAAATGACCATGTCGTATTTTGCTTTCATCTCTTTTGTGCAAATTTACTAGGAAATGCCATTAAGTTAAATGAACTTCGAACAAAGAACGAAAGAAAATAAAATAAATAAAGAACTCTTTTTAAGAATCCAAATGTCAAAACAAACTCTAAATTAACACGAACTCTAAATAAACAAAAATAAAATTGAATCACTAAACAAACGAAACGAATCTAAATCTCAAATTGAATTCCGATCTGAATCCGTCGATTTGAATCTTTCGACTAAAATCCATTTGAAGCTCCTTTGAGCCCTCTTTTGAGTTGATTCTTCCCCGCAGAAGACTTCAACTTTAGTTTCAAACTTCAAAACTCCGAATCTGAGATTCCCAGCCTCAGGTTGTTTTCAAATTTCTTCCGATTCTCCGTGATTTCCTCCCTCTTTTGAGAAGGTCGACTGAGTCTACTGACACAGAACCATGAATTTTTGATTTGGTTCTGATGGCATGGATTCATATCCTTCGCCAAACAATCAAAATTCGATCAACTCTCCTGGGATGTGAAACACTTTCAAGTCTCATTCCAATCTTTCACTAAACTAAAATTTCCACAGAATCTTCAAAACTAAATCAAAAACAAACTTCTGGGATTGGTACCTAACTTCCAATTCCCATCCTTCTGAGGCTGGTACCTAACTTCCAATTCCCATCCTTCTGAAGCTGTCTCATTCATTTCGAGATCGACACTTAAATTTCGATTCTCCTAAATGAATTTTCACCAAGTTCGCATTCCTTCCAAGAAATTTTTCCGCATTCTAATCCTCCGACTCGGGTATGAGACCAACAAGGCATCCTGATCTCGGTGCCCGCCAAGTTCGCATTCATTCCGAGAAATTTTTCTGCACTCTAATCCTCCGACTCGGGTATAAGACCAACAAGGCATCCTGATCTCGGTGTCCGCCAAGTTAGCATTCCTTCTGAGAAATTTTTCCGCATTATAATCCTCCGACTCGGGTATGAGACCTACAAGGCTTCCTGATCTCGGTGTCTGCCAAGTTCGCATTCCTACCGAGAAGTTTTTCCGCACACTAATCCTCCGACTCGGGTATGAGACCAACAAGGCATCCTGATCTCGGTGTCCGCCAAGTTCGCACTCCTTCCGAGAAATTTTTCCGCACTCTAATCCTCCGACTCGGGTATGAGACCAACAAGCCATCCTGATCTCGATGTCCACTAAAATTGCATTTTATCCAAAAAAAATCTCTCGCACTCTTGAAATTTTGAGGTCGGTACCTAACTTCCGACTCTCTTTCGAGACTGGTACTTAACTCCTAGTTCTCACCTTTTTCTCGATCGGTATTTGATTGCCGATTTCTTCTCGAGGCTACAGCCTAAAATCTAGTTCTCTTTGCAATCTTGAGGTTGGAATCTAATTTCCAATTCTCATTTTAAATCCAAAATCTCTGTAAAATTCATCTTGAAATTAATCTCAAATAAATCTCAAATTAAATCAAAATTCTGATTAAGTCAAATTGCAACCGAAATTAAAACTTGAATAAAAAATTCAAACTCAAAATTGAAACTTGAAATAAAAATGAAACGGATCTAAAATCCAATCTATCCCTCTCCAGATCTTGTGATTTGGAATTCACCTCTTCTTCCCCAGTGAGAGTTCTGGAAACTTCATTCTTGGAAGTTTACTTGATACTCCCCAGTGGAAATTTCTTACACTTTGTTCTGAGTTTGTCACTCGAACATTTGTGTTGGCTTTGTTGATTTCTTTGGTGAACGCCAATACGTGCGGTGTGCTTGGTTAGCACATCACACCTATTGGCGGTTCATTTGTTGACCTCATTTTTGGTGAGGTCTGATCTCTCTCCTTAATACTTAGGATCTAGTCATAGGTTATCCCTTCGACTATCCTAGAGGACTAGAAATGGGACCCACCACTTAGAAATTCAAACACTTCTTGACTCCCTTCAAACCCCACAATTTTGACTGTAAACCCCCAGGTCACTTGGAGGGTTGGAATCAGTATGTGGAGGTTTAAAGGATGAGTTTTCTATAGGATTCTTTGGCCTTAGGATCACCCTGAGTGGCCTGGTCTTGGTGAGGGAAAGCATGCACACACCACACTCTCACACACATTCTAAACCCTAAAACCACACTCTCACGCAACTCAACTCCCTGACTCATGTAAGTAACTCATATGGATGGACCTCAACCCCTAAGTCCCTGGCTAAGAGGGTTAGGAACAACATATTGAGTGTCTAAAATGAGTCCTCTCATTGCTCTTGTGAGCTTATTATGGCTTCATGGCTCAACCAAAATGGTCTCATTTTACTCACACCTAATTAATCTTCATTTTCCCCAAATTTCAATTTTTAATCCCCGGGGCCCTAAGCCCACCAAACCTACCAAATGCCCTTGAAATTGCCCAAAATTTGCAAAATTGCCTAAATTACCCAAAATTCCTCAAAATCAATCCTAAATATTCTCCACCACTCAAATTGATCATCCATGGACAAATATACCAAAATTTCTGAAAATACCCCACAATACCCTCCAAATACCCAAAATGCCCTTTTGGCCCAAAAATCCAAAAAATTCTAAAAATTCTCAAAAAAATTCCAGAAAATCTCAAATATTCCCAATTTCATTTTTTTTAACTGCCACATACCCCAATTTTTGTCAATTTAATCCAATTTGATCAAAAAGTCCAAAATGGGCCCTTAAGGCCCAAAATGACCAAAAAACCCAATCCATTCCAAATTTAACCCAAATGTCACCAAATTTTCCTCATATTTGTTTTTAAATCTTCCTAACATCCCCAAAAATAAAAATCTAACTTAATTTACCCAATATTTGAACCCAAACTCCACCCAAACCTAACTCAAACCAAAATTTCCCAAATTGGCCTAAACCAATCATGAACCCAAACAAGCCCAAATCCCAATATTAAGACCCAACAAAAATTGAAAACTCTTTTCCACACTCCCATAAACCTTTTGCAACATTAATTTCACATCAAAACCAACTTTAGCCCAACCTTAGCTCAAGTTAGCCCAATTTGACCCACTTTGACTCTATTATTAAAAGACCCAAATTAAACCCAATTCAACTCCAAATGACACCAATTTTTTTCTAAAATTCTCATGACACATTCTTAAGCCAAATGAAACATTTATTTGACACAACCCTTTACCAAATTTTTATCCAAAAGTTCATTTTTAAAATCTAAAAGCCCACCTCCATAAAACATTTAAAAGCCTATTTTCACTAAATTTAAAAAAGCCCAAAATTGACTCTAATGCCCACATGACAATTTCTTCTCATCATCCCTTTAATTGATATCATCCCTAAGTTTTGAATCCATGATCAAATGATTCCAAATCAAGATTCATACAAATTTTCATCAAAATATCCAAAATTCATAAAACCCATTTTCATGCAAGTGAGCTAATTTTTTCCCAAGCCAAATGGAGCCAATGAAGCCATGCACAAGCCACATGAAAGCCATGAAGAACCCTTTCCACCTCACCATGCCATTAGTGACAAAAAAGAGAGCCTCTTTCTTAACCCTTCACTAAACTTTTTTAACCCCATTTATGTTACACTCTAATCCAAGTTAGCCACCTCACCATAGATGGAGACTTCACCAACCTTTTCTAGTCGACCCAACCGATTCCATCAGCCCAAAACCAGGTCATGGGGGTGCACCCAACCCATTTGCATGAGTTGACCAAACCAAGCCCAAAATGAGCTCTCCCCCATACCATTTAAATCAAACCCCTTTACACATGGCCAAAGCCAATTGAACTCACCAAACCCCAGCCCTGACCTCACTGGTCAAGATGGTGACCTGACCCTGCCTGCGCCCACCTGGGTCACCGGAAAACACCATGGCCGAGAGCTCCATGTGAGCCAAAAATTCAAATTCTTCCTTGTTGAGCTGTCTCAACCCCAGTGGACACCATGGCTCTTCTTCTCCTCCCCTGAGCAGCTGATTCCAACCTTCAATTGCCTCCGGGAAGCCCCATAGCAATGTCTATTTAAACCCACCACCTCCACGACCAAACGAGGTGATGAAATTAACCTTACCAAAACTCTATCAAAATTGCTCCAAACTCTTCTCCTAACCTAGAGCAGTTGATCCCCGGTGAAATCCGACCCTTAAACCCCCTATGTGAGTTCAATTTCTGAGCTCAATTTTAAGCCCAAAACCAGGACACTTCACCACAGTGAGCCAATCCTCAAATTGATTGACTCTACACCTTCACCAGACCAAGAGAAGAAGTTCCCCAGCAAAAGCTCCCTCACCAGGCCAGCCATTCTTCCTATCAGCCAAGCTTTGAAATCGGCCTTGGTCACTTTCAAACCTAGGCATTTCACCACTGCTCGCTAGCTTCCCTGGACTCCAAAGAACATGCCAAGCCCCTTTGATTGAAGCTTCACTTCTCAGAGCCAAGGTATTAAACTCCTCCTTCCCGAGAGCTTCTTTCGATTCTCCATTTTGTTTAAGTCGATTCCAATGCATGTTAGTCATATAGATGTGTTCATCTTGTCGAGACAATTTCATAGAGCCCAAGATCATGTAATTTGGTGGAGTATTGAGCGAGATCTTAGGTCTAGAAGGTGGACGGTTCTTGGGTTAGGACGTCTGAGGACAATGAGCGGATGTCATCCATTCGCGCGTGTATTGAATGAACCGCTAGGATTACGTTGGACGGGACCAAGGGATGGAAAGCGCGAGCCGATTCAAATGGTAGTGCTGAATTAAATCACGACGCGTGGACTTCGTAACTGCCGAGGATGAGTTGGCGCCGCGTGGATAAGTAGGAAGTTAGGCTTTTTCTGATTTAATTAAATGCCCTGAACTTCAAAAATCCATAACTTTGCATAGAAAAATCACAAAAATAAAAGAAAAATACCCTCTTGCTCGGTGAACGAGAGGAGAATAATGTGAAAAAAGAATTAAGTTGTTTTGTTAAGCATTTTATTTTTAATTAATTTAACACTATTTTAAGTATTTCAATTCTCCATTCATGCATATAATTCACCATAGCATGAGACCATAGGGCTTTGTAGCCTCTCGTTCTTGGGAACATTCACTCGAATTTTTCAAGACCGGAGGCCATATCTCGTGGCAAGTTATTGATTTTCCAAGTTTATTTATCTGCTTTGAAGTTTTAATTCCAGTAATTAGCATATTACTAAGAAAATTCTTGGAAAATTAGAAGAAGTATCTTAGGACCAAAGGACCCTAGGAAAATTATGGTTTGACTTAATTCCTCAAAAATAGCTCTAATTAGCTCTAAACACTCAAAACTGAACTTTAATTAATTAGGAGTAACCACACATCAAAATCACTTGAAAACAATTCTCCACTCGTCACTTAGGATGTAGAGAACCTCATATAAAAATTTCAAGTCAATTGAAAATAATTTAAGCCATTAAATGAATTATTTACGTTATATGGTCATTTTTAAAATTAAAAGATTCATACAACCCAAAATACACTTTAAAAATTCACTAAATTGAATTTGTGGGCTCTCTGATATTAGAGGAGTCTAAAAAAATTAAAATTGGAATTTTCTAAAAATTTTCATTTTTAACCATATTTTTAATATTTTAATAATTAAAAAATTAAAAAATCACAAAAATCATTAAAATTCATAAAAATGTCATGTTTAGTCCCCTAATCACTTAGGAACCAACCAAATATTTTTCCTAAGCCCCTAGGTTAAGATATTGAATTTTAAAGGCTTAAGACAATTTTTAATATTAAAAAATGGATTTTCCAATATTTTCGCCAAATTAATTTTAATAAATCAAAGAAAAATTATAAAAATATAAAATTTGTTTCTTTGGACTCCTTGAGGTCAGAGGGACTTAAAAAAAATATAAAATCCATTTTTAAACTTTAATTTTTATTTTATAATTAATTAATACTCCAAAACTCAAAATAATCATAATAAATAAAATATAATTCAAAAAATCACCAAATATAGTCCAAATGGTCCTCTAGTTAGTAAGGACATCCCATAATTTTTTTAAGGATAGAAACCTTACCTTAGTCATGTTATTGAATTTTCATTGAAAACCCTTATTTTCCATAAAAATAATTATTAAAATTAAATTAAAAATAGAAAAATCATTTTTTCTCCTCTCATATTTTAATTGACCCATGAGTATGGTGACATAAAAATTCCAAAGTCATTTGAGTTATATTTAATGAATTATGAAGTGAACAAGCCTAAAGGGCAAAATGGTAATTATTGAAATTTAGCCTTAATCAATATTTAGGCTTAATTATGGGTAATGGGTAATGAATGATCCTAATTAATCTCCTTAGATGATTGAAACATGAGGAATTAAAGGGTAGAAACCCATTTATCACTTTTCTAACATACACAAAATGATTATATTTTCTTAAATTATTAAAAATTTGAAGTTAATTAAAAAAGAATGTATTAAGTGAAGGGGTTTAATCTTGGAAGATATTAATTTATTAATCTTAACCCCTAATTAATAATAGAAATCAAATATCACTTAATGTTAATTTAATAACTCATTAATGAAAACTAAGATAAATTAAATAACCAAATTAAAATAATTTCTAAGATAGTTTAATAAAAAAAAGGTTTAAATAATATAATTAATTAAATTAAAAGTAATTTTAAAATGACATGATTAATTAAAAACAATTAACATTAAATATAATTAAATTAAAACAATTTTAAAATAATTTAATCAACTTTAAATCAAAATTAAATTAATGCAACTAAATTAAAATCAAATTCAAATCAACACAATTAAATTAAATATAACTAAAATTAAAGTTAAGACAATTTTAAAATAGCTAAGTCAACTTTTGAAATCACACAATCAAATTGAAATAACATAAGACAGTTATAATTAAACTAAAATATTACAATTAATTTGAATCAATCTTAAAAAACCAACTTAAATCTAAATAAGATGGTTAAGTTTCTAAATAACTTAACCTGCCCTAAAGGCTTCTACCCACATAATTCTTAAATGGAGTATCAAGTGAAATGTCACTTCACTCGTCGGATAATCAAATGTCTAAATCATTGAGCAAGGAGCAAAACTTAACTAGATTTTTGGATGATTGATTCACCTGTACAATGAAATTCATTTGGACTCAAAATAATATCAGAAGTATTGAAAAGATGTTTAGGACTCGTCCTAAGCACTTCCTCAATATGATGGGATGTTTTAGAAGAAAAATTGAACATAATAATTCTTTGGTGAAGAAAATCATCCATAAAACACAAGAACCTAGACGTCATAGAATTGAATAAGCAATAGGATTAGGATTTTGGTAGACAACCAAAACCTTTCTTTAGCCTTACCTATGTGCTTTCCTTGAAATGTTTAAATGCTCTGACATGTGTTTTAAGTGCAGCTTGGAGTGACGGGAAGACCCTCCAGGTACGCTTTTACTTTATTGCAATTTACTTACCTGTACTGCACTTTACTTTTCTTGCATGTTAAACAAGAATGTCACCCTGCATGAAAACTGAAACTTTTAGGATAGCCACAAAACTGAAACCCAAAACTAAATTAAAAGTCACAACAAGATAAAATTCACCGCCACAACATTTAAAATATAAAACAACTCAAAATTTAATCACAAACAGAACAACAAAACCACAACTACAACTAAATTAAAACGTCTTGTTGGATGATCGGGAATACCTCGGATGATGTAACCTACGTGTTGCTAACGGGATTTCCCACGGTTTAAATGAAAGTCTGGAACTCATTTAGTTGAGTTTAGAAAATTCATTTGGACTAAGTGAATCTGATAAAAATAATAGTGTCGGAATGATGGAACCGTGAGATCTTAACCGGTGTTGTTATAACCAACTTTAAGATTCCCCTAACGTAATTTTAAAAGCACCTGAACCTTAAGACTTTTCTAAACCGAACACTTCTCTCATCTCTTGATTTTCACTTTCCAAAACTAAACCTTTCGCAACAACAAGGAGCTTGTAGCATAGTGGGCAGCACGGCCATCGTCGTCAGCAAAACTCGGATCTACATCAGCAAAACCTTTCTTAGCATTAAATAACAAAGCCATAGAATTTCGAGGTAGTTTTCTTAGTGCAACATAAATCCTCAACTTTTCGTTAGGCATTTGCATAATCATATTATGCAAATTAAGCCCTAACCGGTCTTAGGACTCCGAGGTAGTCTCTTGGTATGACATAAACCCTCATATTTTTTATTGTTTGTATGATTATGTCATATAAATATAAGTCCTAATTAATTAAAATTGGTAGGATTGAAACATTAAATAAAATTCTCAAATTGAAGCCAAACAATAGGATAGTTTGGGAAATTGTCAAGATTCCTCTTGGATCCTCAACTTCTCATACCTTTCTTCCATTGGATTCCCAAAACAAACTGTTCCAAATTTGAGCTATTCCCTATTGAATTTTCCAAAATCTAATTTGTTTGAAACCTTAAACTTTGAAATTCTTGAGAGCAAAACCACTGATCATTATCGAGAGTTTTTCTTAAGTGTTTTCGGACATTTAAGATGTAATTAACTATAGGGGCTTGCCCTTATAGGGAACTTTAAGAACCCAGGTAATATAAACCCTGCTTAATTCCTTTATATTAAGCAGGGGAACTTGTCAGCTTATAAAATTGTTTCGTGGACCAAATGGATTTTACAAATCTTCTAGTTTATTTAATCGATCCTCATCATTAAGCAATGTGTCTATTCTTCGGGATAGATACACGGTTTGTGGTGTGGTGCTCGTTTATATAAACTATTTGGGATGTGAGATCGGTTTGATTTCATATCTTAAAATTTTCAAACTTAAAAATTATTTTCAAAATCAAATGCAGCTTTTCAAATTATATATATTTAAATTAAATTTAAAATCTAAAATTCGCTGACAACTTCTGTAGGCGACCCTTTTTTAAAATACAACACACACAACCTAAAAAAATATGCCGACAGTCAACAGGATAAATAAACTTATCAACCTTGACCAAAACATCTTCTACAATTCCCTTAGGATGTGTAATAGATCGATCAGCTAACTATAAAGTTATAGAAGTTGGTGCAATCTCTCCAATTTCTAACCTTTTAAAAGTTGATCAATCCTAAATATTCTCCACCACTCAAATTGATCATCCATGGACAAATATACCAAAATTTACGAAAATACCCCACAATACCCTCCAAATACCCAAAATGCCCTTTTGGCCCAAAAATCCAAAAAATTCTAAAAATTCTCAAAAAAATTCCAGAAAATCTCAAATATTCCCAATTTCATTTTTTTTAACTGCCACATACCCCAATTTTGTCAATTTAATCCAATTTGATCAAAAAGTCCAAAATGGGCCCTTAAGGCCCAAAATGACCAAAAAACCCAATCCATTCCAAATTTAACCCAAATGTCACCAAATTTTCCTCATATTTGTTTTTAAATCTTCCTAACATCCCCAAAAATAAAAATCTAACTTAATTTACCCAATATTTGAACCCAAACTCCACCCAAACCTAACTCAAACCAAAATTTCCCAAATTGGCCTAAACCAATCATGAACCCAAACAAGCCCAAATCCCAATATTAAGACCCAACAAAAATTGAAAACTCTTTTCCACACTCCCATAAACCTTTTGCAACATTAATTTCACATCAAAACCAACTTTAGCCCAACCTTAGCTCAAGTTAGCCCAATTTGACCCACTTTGACTCTATTATTAAAAGACCCAAATTAAACCCAATTCAACTCCAAATGACACCAATTTTTTTCTAAAATTCTCATGACACATTCTTAAGCCAAATGCAACATTTATTTGACACAACCCTTTACCAAATTTTTATCCAAAAGTTCATTTTTAAAATCTAAAAGCCCACCTCCATAAAACATTTAAAAGCCTATTTTCACTAAATTTAAAAAAGCCCAAAATTGACTCTAATGCCCACATGACAATTTCTTCTCATCATCCCTTTAATTGATATCATCCCTAAGTTTTGAATCCATGATCAAATGATTCCAAATCAAGATTCATACAAATTTTCATCAAAATATCCAAAATTCATAAAACCCATTTTCATGCAAGTGAGCTAATTTTTTCCCAAGCCAAATGGAGCCAATGAAGCCATGCACAAGCCACATGAAAGCCATGAAGAACCCTTTCCACCTCACCATGCCATTAGTGACAAAAAAGAGAGCCTCTTTCTTAACCCTTCACTAAACTTTTTTAACCCCATTTATGTTACACTCTAATCCAAGTTAGCCACCTCACCATAGATGGAGACTTCACCAACCTTTTCTAGCTGACCCAACTGATTCCATCAGCCCAAAACCAGGTCATGGGGGGTGCACCCAACCCATTTGCATGAGTTGACCAAACCAAGCCCAAAATGAGCTCTCCCCCATACCATTTAAATCAAACCCCTTTACACATGGCCAAAGCCAATTGAACTCACCAAACCCCAGCCCTGACCTCACTGGTCAAGATGGTGACCTGACCCCCGCCCGCCACCACCCAGGTCACCGGAAAACACCATGGCCGAGAGCTCCATGTGAGCCGAAAATTCAAATTCTTCCTTGTTGAGCTGTCTCAACCCCGAGTGGACACCATGGCTCTTCTTCTCCTCCCCGAGCAGCTGATTCCAACCTTCAATTGCCTCCGGGAAGCCCCATAGCAATGTCTATTTAAACCCACCACCTCCACGACCAAACGAGGTGATGAAATTAACCTTACCAAAACTCTGCCAAAATTGCTCCAAACTCTTCTCCTAACCTAGAGCAGTTGATCCCCAGTGAAATCCAGCCCTAAAACCCCCTCTGTGAGTTCAATTTCTGAGCTCAATTTTAAGCCCAAAACCAGGACACTTCACCACAGTGAGCCAATCCTCAAATTGATTGACTCTACACCTTCACCAGACCAAGAGAAGAAGTTCCCCAGCAAAAGCTCCCTCACCAGGGCCAGCCATTCTTCCTATCGACCAAGCTTTGAAATCGGCCTTGGTCACTTTCAAACCTAGGCATTTCACCACTGCTCGCTAGCTTCCCTGGACTCCAAAGAACATGCCAAGCCCCTTTGATTGAAGCTTCACTTCTCAGAGCCAAGGTATTAAACTCCTCCTTCCCGAGAGCTTCTTTCGATTCTCCATTTTGTTTAAGTCGATTCCAATGCATGTTAGTCATATAGATGTGTTCATCTTGTCGAGACAATTTCATAGAGCCCAAGATCATGTAATTTGGTGGAGTATTGAGCGAGATCTTAGGTCTAGAAGGTGGACGGTTCTTGGGTTAGGACGTCTGAGGACAATGAGCGGATGTCATCCATTCGCGCGTGTATTGAATGAACCGCTAGGATTACGTTGGACGGGACCAAGGGATGGAAAGCGCGAGCCGATTCAAATGGTAGTGCTGAATTAAATCACGACGCGTGGACTTCGTAACTGCCGAGGATGAGTTGGCGCCGCGTGGATAAGTAGGAAGTTAGGCTTTTTCTGATTTAATTAAATGCCCTGAACTTCAAAAATCCATAACTTTGCATAGAAAAATCACAAAAATAAAAGAAAAATACCCTCTTGCTCAGTGAACAGAGGAGAATAATGTGAAAAAAGAATTAAGTTGTTTTGTTAAGCATTTTATTTTTAATTAATTTAACACTATTTTAAGTATTTCAATTCTCCATTCATGCATATAATTCACCATAGCATGAGACCATAGGGCTTTTGTAGCCTCTGTTCTTGGGAACATTCACTGAATTTTTCAAGACCAGAGGCCATATCTGTGGTAAGTTATTGATTTTCCAAGTTTATGTGTCTGCTTTGATGTTTTAATTCCAGTAATTATCATATTGCTTAGAAAATTCTAGGAAAATTAGAAGAAGTATCTTAGGACCAAAGGACCCTAGGAAAATTATGGTTTGACTCAATTCCTCAAAAATAGCCCTAATTAGCCTAAACACTCAAAACTGAACTTTAATTAATTAGGAGTAACCACACATCAAAATCACTTGAAAACAATTCTCCACTGTCACTTAGGATGTAGAGAACCTCATATAAAAATTTCAAGTCAATTGAAAATAATTTAAGCCATTAAATGAATTATTTACGTTATATGGTCATTTTTAAAATTAAAAGATTCATACAACCCAAAATACACTTTAAAAATTCACTAAATTGAATTTGTGGGCTCTCTGATATTAGAGGAGTCTAAAAAAATTAAAATTGGAATTTTCTAAAAATTTTCATTTTTAACCATATTTTTAATATTTTAATAATTAAAAAATTAAAAAATCACAAAAATCATTAAAATTCATAAAAATGTCATGTTTAGTCCCCTAATCACTTAGGAACCAACCAAATATTTTTCCTAAGCCCCTAGGTTAAGATATTGAATTTTAAAGGCTTAAGACAATTTTTAATATTAAAAAATGGATTTTCCAATATTTTCGCCAAATTAATTTTAATAAATCAAAGAAAAATTATAAAAATATAAAATTTGTTTCTTTGGACTCCTTGAGGTCAGAGGGACTTAAAAAAAATATAAAATCCATTTTTAAACTTTAATTTTTATTTTATAATTAATTAATACTCCAAAACTCAAAATAATCATAATAAATAAAATATAATTCAAAAAATCACCAAATATAGTCCAAATGGTCCTCTAGTTAGTAAGGACATCCCATAATTTTTTTAAGGATAGAAACCTTACCTTAGTCATGTTATTGAATTTTCATTGAAAACCCTTATTTTCCATAAAAATAATTATTAAAATTAAATTAAAAATAGAAAAATCATTTTTTCTCCTCTCATATTTTAATTGACCCATGAGTATGGTGACATAAAAATTCCAAAGTCATTTGAGTTATATTTAATGAATTATGAAGTGAACAAGCCTAAGGGGCAAAATGGTAATTATTGAAATTTAGCCTTAATCAATATTTAGGCTTAATTATGGGTAATGGGTAATGAATGATCCTAATTAATCTCCTTAGATGATTGAAACATGAGGAATTAAAGGGTAGAAACCCATTTATCACTTTTCTAACATACACAAAATGATTATATTTTCTTAAATTATTAAAAATTTGAAGTTAATTAAAAAAGAATGTATTAAGTGAAGGGGTTTAATCTTGGAAGATATTAATTTATTAATCTTAACCCCTAATTAATAATAGAAATCAAATATCACTTAATGTTAATTTAATAACTCATTAATGAAAACTAAGATAAATTAAATAACCAAATTAAAATAATTTCTAAGATAGTTTAATAAAAAAAAGGTTTAAATAATATAATTAATTAAATTAAAAGTAATTTTAAAATGACATGATTAATTAAAAACAATTAACATTAAATATAATTAAATTAAAACAATTTTAAAATAATTTAATCAACTTTAAATCAAAATTAAATTAATGCAACTAAATTAAAATCAAATTCAAATCAACACAATTAAATTAAATATAACTAAAATTAAAGTTAAGAAAATTTTAAAATAGCTAAGTCAACTTTTGAAATCACACAATCAAATTGAAATAACATAAGACAGTTATAATTAAACTAAAATATTACAATTAATTTGAATCAATCTTAAAAAACCAACTTAAATCTAAATAAGATGGTTAAGTTTCTAAATAACTTAACCTGCCCTAAAGGCTTCTACCCACATAATTCTTAAATGGAGTATCAAGTGAAATGTCACTTCACTCGTCGGATAATCAAATGTCTAAATCATTGAGCAAGGAGCAAAACTTAACTAGATTTTGGATGATTGATTCACCTGTACAATGAAATTCATTTGGACTCAAAATAATATCAGAAGTATTGAAAAGATGTTTAGGACTCGTCCTAAGCACTTCCTCAATATGATGGGATGTTTTAGAAGAAAAATTGAACATAATAATTCTTTGGTGAAGAAAATCATCCATAAAACACAAGAACCTAGACGTCATAGGAATTGAATAGCAATAGGATTAGGATTTTGGTAGACAACCAAAACCTTTCTTTAGCCTTACCTATGTGCTTTTCTTGAAATGTTTAAATGCTCTGACATGTGTTTTAAGTGCAGCTTGGAGTGACGGGAAGACCCTCCAGGTACGCTTTTACTTTATTGCAATTTACTTACGTGTACTGCACTTTACTTTTCTTGCATGTTAAACAAGAATGTCACCCTGCATGAAAACGGAAACTTTTAGGATAGCCACAAAACCGAAACCCAAAACTAAATTAAAAATCACAACAAGATAAAATTCACCGCCACAACATTTAAAATATAAAACAACTCAAAATTTAATCACAAACAGAACAACAAAACCACAACTACAACTAAATTAAAACGTCTTGTTGGATGATCGGGAATACCTCGGATGATGTAACCTACGTGTTGCTAACGGGATTTCCCACGGTTTAAATGAAAGTCTGGAACTCATTTAGTTGAGTTTAGAAAATTCATTTGGACTAAGTGAATCTGATAAAAATAATAGTGTCGGAATGATGGAACCGTGAGATCTTAACCGGTGTTGTTATAACCAACTTTAAGATTCCCCTAACGTAATTTTAAAAGCACCTGAACCTTAAGACTTTTCTAAACCAGAACACTTCTCTCATCTCTTGATTTTCACTTTCCAAAACTAAACCTTCTGCAACAACAAGGAGCTTTGAGCATAGTGGGCAGCACGGCCATCGTCGTCAGCAAAACTCGGATCTACATCAGCAAAACCTTTCTTAGCATTAAATAACAAAGCCATAGAATTTCGAGGTAGTTTTCTTAGTGCAACATAAATCCTCAACTTTTCGTTAGGCATTTGCATAATCATATTATGCAAATTAAGCCCTAACCGGTCTTAGGACTCCGAGGTAGTCTCTTGGTATGACATAAACCCTCATATTTTTTATTGTTTGTATGATTATGTCATATAAATATAAGTCCTAATTAATTAAAATTGGTAGGATTGAAACATTAAATAAAATTCTCAAATTGAAGCCAAACAATAGGATAGTTTGGGAAATTGTCAAGATTCCTCTTGGATCCTCAACTTCTCATACCTTTCTTCCATTGGATTCCCAAAACAAACTGTTCCAAATTTGAGCTATTCCCTATTGAATTTTCCAAAATCTAATTTGTTTGAAACCTTAAACTTTGAAATTCTTGAGAGCAAAACCACTGATCATTATCGAGAGTTTTTCTTAAGTGTTTTCGGACATTTAAGATGTAATTAACTATAGGGGCTTGCCCTTATAGGGAACTTTAAGAACCCAGGTAATATAAACCCTGCTTAATTCCTTTATATTAAGCAGGGGAACTTGTCAGCTTATAAAATTGTTTCGCAGACCAAATGGATTTTACAAATCTTCTAGTTTATTTAATCGATCCTCATCATTAAGCAATGTGTCTATTCTTCGGGATAGATACACGGTTTGTGGTGTGGTGCTCGTTTATATAAACTATTTAGGATGTGAGATCGGTTTGATTTCATATCTTAAAATTTTCAAACTTAAAAATTATTTTCAAAATCAAATGCTAGTTTTCAAATTATATATATTTAAATTAAATTTAAAATCTAAAATTCGCTGACAACTTCTGTAGGCGACCCTTTTTTAAAATACAACACACACAACCTAAAAAAATATGCCGACAGTCAACAGGATAAATAAACTTATCAACCTTGACCAAAACATCTTCTACAATTCCCTTAGGATGTGTAATAGATCGATCAGCTAACTATAAAGTTATAGAAGTTGGTGCAATCTCTCCAATTTCTAACCTTTTAAAAGTTGATAGAGGCATCAAATTTATGCTAGCTCCCAAATCACATAATGCTCGCCCATAAAATTTTTCACCAATAGCATACAAAGTAGTGAAACTACCAAGATCTTTTAATTTTTCAGGAAGTTTTCTTTGAATTATAGCACTACACTCTTCACTGAGTGCAACAGTCTCATGATCTAATAACTTCCTCTTTTTGTTGAGTATATCCTTCATAAATTTAAAATAATCAGATATTTGTTTTAAAGCTTCAACAAAAGGAATATTTATTGACCTAAAAAATTAGCAAATATTTTTACTTTATCTTGTTGGTTCAGTCTTTGAGGAAATGGTGGAGGTGGTTTTTCAATAGTAATTTTCATAGGTTTTAGAGGAAATCAGGATATAAACTTTCATTTTCTCCTTCAGTTTCTTCTTTTTCATTTTCAATTACAGCTTCTTTTTGAACTATTTTTTCCAACTCTTTTCCACTTCTTAATTGAATAGCTTTGACTTGTTCTTTTCCTTGATCTTTAGGATTTACTTCAACATTGCTAGGTAAAGTTCCAACAGGTCTATTGCTTAGTGCAGAAGCAATTTACCCTAATTGGTTTTCTATGTTTTTAATAGCATTTCCTTGATTTTGTAATTGATTACTCATATTCAAAACAATTTCTTCCATAGACAACTTATTCTCCTTAAATTGTGAATTGTTATAAAAACCTAGTGGATTAGAAGGTCTATAATTGGAATTACGTGGATTATTTATATTTCTCAATGGGTTCACAGGATTGTTCCCCCATTGAGGATTATTATTATTATTTTGGTCATTCTAATTAAAATTTGGATGATTCTTCCAACCTGGATTATAATTTTTTGAATAAGGATTATTTTGTCTATTATTTATTGTATTTATTATTTCATATGAAGATTGAGCATCTATGATTTGTCCTAATGAATTTTCTTCTAACACTTGAGGTGTTTGAGAACGATTCATTCCATATTGATCTATTTTCTTTGAAAGAGCAGCAATTTGAGAAACTATCATGGTTAGAGCATCATAATCATGAATACTAGCTACTTTCTTAGGATTTATCCTTTCAGCAGGCCATTGAAAATTATTAGTAGTCATTTCTTCTATTAAAGCATGAGCTTCTTCAAAAGGTTTAGACATCAGTGATCCACCAGCAGCAGCGTCTATTATAGATCTAAGAGATCCTACTTATCCATTATAAAATGTTTGAATAATTAACTAATCTGGTAAAGCATGATGTGGACATTTCCGAAGAAGTTCTTTAAATCTTTCCCAAGATTCATATATCGATTCTCCCTTATACTGACTGAAAGATGTTATATAGTTTCTAAGCTTAGCAGTCTTAGATGGTAGAAAATATATAGGAATTTTTGTGAAAGTTCTCCCAAGTTCTTATAGATCCAGGTGCTAACGAATTTAACCAAGCCTTAGCCTTATCCCTTAATGAAAAAGGAAAAAGTCTAAGTCTGACAGCATCATCAGACACTCTGTCGTACTTAAAAGTAGCACAAAGTTCTAAGAAACTTGCAAGATGTAAATTAGGATCTTCATTTGAAGTTCCACCAAATTGATTGTTTTGTACCATTTGGATAATTACAGGTTTAAGCTCAAATGAATTAGCAGCTACATCAGGGTTTTGAATAGTTAAGTGAATTTCATCTAATGTAGGGTTAGCATAATCTCTTAATGGTCTAGATTGTTGTTCATTTTCTATTCTTTGATTATTTACATTAATTTCCATTGTTTCAGAAGTTATAGGTTCTTTTCTTAGTTTTCTAATTCTCCTAATAGTGCGTTCTAATTCCGAATCTTATGGTATAAGATTTTCAGAACTAAATTTGCGCATACACTCGAAATCAGTACACAACAAAAGCAGTGAACTAAATAAGTTGCAATTCTAAAAAGGTTTTCTAACAGTCCTAAATTGTTGTCTGTTACTCTAATTATGTTATATTTCTATAACAAATCTATCTATCCCCGGCAACGATGCCAAAAACTTGAACCGACCTTGCGCTTTTAATCCAATTCTAATTTACTTTAGTAACAATTAAATATTTTAATCTTTTAATCACAGAGTTACTTTCAAACGCAAGTATACGTATCGTTCAAGTAATACAGGGCTCTAATGGAGTCCTGGATATCAATCCCACAGGGAAAGTATTAAAGCCTACGGACTTAGGATTTTTAAAAAATCAATTCAGAATTACAACTAAATCTAAATGCTTATCTGTCACTAATATGCAATCGATAATAATAATACTAAACTTATATTAAAAACTAGATTTACTAACAACTTACTAATATTACTAGAGTTAAGTTCAAATATAGATAATAGCAAGAATCTTTCTCCTTAGTTAATATATTTAAGTGAAATGATAATTATAATTAGTTTTTAATGTGTTGTGCCAAATAGGAGCATACATATTCTTTACCCTTTGGTCCAGGCATAAAGAACATTGACTAATCCTATGCTTGGGTTACTAATTCTGCGGCTAGGCTGGGAGGATACCGAATCTCACTTTGGAGCTCCCACGTTCCCCTCACGTGAGGGCTAACATCTACACATCAGCACCTAAACGATAGGACTGAATTGAGGATTTTAGCCTGTCACTCTAAAATCTCCAATTCTACACCCGATAATAATATTTCCCTATTTATTTGCACTTCTTCTTTCAAGGATTTACTCACTCTATCTTTCAAGAGAATTGTGATACATACAAGTTAAAAATCCTTAGCCAACGGTCAGGTCGTAAGAATTCTTCACAGATTTTAACAATATAAATGGCCAATTTGTATAGTAAATTAAGTTTAGGTATAGTACCATCACAACTTCTTTTATAATTTATTTAATATACTAATTATATAATCATTTCACAAAAACATCAAAACCAGGAGAAAGATATAACAACTACTCAGAAATCATGAAGAGGATGCAATAAAACTTAGATTTCATAATATAAAATAAAGTTCTACACACTAAAAACAAATAAACACTACTTATCTCAAATTCCTCCCCAAGCAAACTCTTCGAAGTTCCTCTGGATTTTCTCCTTGGAATTCTCTTTCGAAACGTCAATGTGGAAGAGTACTCTCACTTCCCTTCCACTCTTGCAATTCCTCGAAGAATTCCTCACAAATTCTCTATTTGTACTCACTACTCACTAAATTATAATCACAAAATGACTCTCTTTAGACTAATGACTCCCTTACAATCACTTTAGAAACCAGAAGAAGAGCCCTATTTCTGCCAAAATTCATTCATTTTAAAGTTGTAGAAGAGTCTCCAAGGGTTATGTTAAGATGAGCACATGGTTATTATGAGTTTTGAGTTGCTTTAGTTGTTTTTTATAGTTAGTTTTTAGTTGTGTAAACATGCTTATGGTGTTGATCCTATAGAGAATGGGTCATGCTTTTCAAAAATCTGTGCTGATATAATGTATTTCATATGAGCAAATTTCTATATTATTTGGTGGTGTTCTTTAGACTGTTGAATGACTATGGTTAGGTAATTGATGATCTAATAATGGTGCCCTTTAGGTGAGGACTTCCATCTTCTATTTCTATTCCATCTGATGCTCAAATCTCTTCTTGAAGGCTTTGGCCACTCAGTGGACATCTCCCTTGTGATCGCCACTTCTTTGAATTTGATGCTTTATCCTTCCCGTAAGTTCTGAAAAGTATTCCCCACTTTCTCACTATTCTTCTCTACTTCTTTTTCTTTTTTAATTCTATGATGCATGTGGGTTAATAATTAGCTCACGAAGATAACCTTTAGGAACATTTGTATTTTCTGATTTTAGATGTTGTAAAAATGAGGCATTGAATTATTTATTTTTTCTTTAAAAAATAGCAATTTTAAAAAATAATAATTATTTATTTTTTTCTTTGAATACATAACAATTTTAGCTTTATCTAACAATTAAACTTTACTTTTTTCCATTTATAACACCAGTCAAATCATTCACATTAAAAGAACTACAGCTTTTCATGTATAAATAAGGTGCCATGTATCTAAAAATTGATGTGTATGTGTTAAATATATAAATACATAGGAATTATATTTTATGTATGTAAATCTTTCTTTTATTAATCAAATTTAATAGTTCACCTCTTCATATAATATGGGAACTTTTAAAAGGAACACTTGTGTCACTTTCAATGTGGTGGGAGAGCTGCAACTCGCAGAGAGCATGTTGGCTAAAATGGGATTAAGGATGCCCACTTTGCATCGCCTTTTCATTATATCTTTGTTAGTGGTGGGGGAAGGGGGACAACAGGTTAGGAGTATTTGGTGATTGGTAGCATCCTTCCAACAACTTGTAAGAAATAGATATATAGGATAAGGATAAAAAAAATCAACTTTTTTGATTGATTAAATTAATAAAATTGAGAATATGTCGAGCCTCGCCAAGTCGTGAAAGGAACAAGATATATCGTCATCCGGACGTGCGGACGATGGCGTAAATCACACAGCGCCATCGACCGCACAGCATGGTGTGATCCACGTCATCGACCGCATGTCTAATTCTCTGATATAATAATTTTTTACATGAAAGTGACGATTTGCCAGAGCCAGTCGCCCCTCGAAACGATGACTAGCACTTTATTTTATTCTAAAGCCACTTTATAGCTATCATTTTCTTGTTTTGCTTAGTTGGGTATTGCATATTTTTTCCCATTTAAATTTTTACAAACTAATATTTAGCTTATCCACAATTAACATTTGGCTAATGGTTACAATTGGAGTTAAATTATTTATCTCCCTTTACTAGAAATTAAATACATATAAGAATTTTGTATCACAATATATATCATCATATATGTTTAATTATGATGAATTTGGTAATTATTAAATTTATTTTTAAGTGAATACGATTCAAACATTAATAAATTTACACTATATTGTACTCATTTTAAAAAAAATTTAGTAATTTTAGAAATTCATTCTTCTCAAATTTAAATAAAATGCATCCATTAGAGTGGATTGTGTTCTATTTTTGCTTTCTTTACATGCAACACAATCCTTAATTCTTATGTAAAATTTGATGGTCATAACTTTTTGGTCATAAATATATGTATCAAAATCTCCATTCAACTTTTAAAATGTTAGTAATAACAATATTTTCTAATGTAACTTTAAATACTTTAGTATTGTCAATGTATATATAAAAATATAAGTGTTAGATCTATAAATATAAGCTATGCACATAAGGTCCCTATGCATGAAAATGGTCTTACGTAAAATTATTTCAACGAGTCATTATTTTTAAAAAAGGGATTCATCATTGTGACCATATAATCAGAATATTTCAAATGAGTTCTTATGTGCTCAATTCCGACCCTATTTGAGTACCTTTTGAACAAATAATAATCGGGGAGAGAAAATGATAATCAGGATAGATAAAATGATAATTTGACTAGTTGTAACTCTCTCAAAATAGCTTCAAATCAACTCCAACGTTCAATAAAAGTTGTTCTAAACTTAAAAAATAAACCATTTTGATTAATAAAATCTAATACAAATCTTTTATCAAAATTTACCATTTTTTCTCCCTTAGGGTAGGTCGGGCACTTTGACTAGTCATACCTCTCTGTCAAGCTTAATATGGCTAAAACCAATTAAACCATTAAATGTGTTGACTTTTTCTCTATCAAACGGTCAAGGCCAAATTTTTTACTATAACCACCTCATAAACACCTTCCATAACGACCTCCAAAGTTCAAATGACCATATCTTGAGATAGAGAGCTTCATTTTTTAAACGGTTTGGATCGTCAGAATCCTTGCCTTGTTCTCTTTCAAATGGAATATAACTTTATTTTTTTCTTATTTTTTTATGCAAAGTTATGAATTTTCTCCCAAAATTGCTTAGAATTACACCAATGCCACTCAATCTTGACCATCCATTTAATCCCCCTTCCAACCCATCCTCCTTGGGCAACCTTACTAAGCAGAGAGACACATTCCTATTTGCCCTATTTACTCAAGCCAAAATTCAATTGATTTTCCCTCCAAACCAATTAAATCCTAGCCATCCATTTCAAAAGCCTAACCTCCCTCTTAATCTCACTCATCCACTCCTCCATTACCTATATATATATATATATATATATATATATATATATATATATATATATATATATATATGATACAACATCAACAAATTTTCATCAGCTGACACTAATTTCAAGACAGACATAGATCCAGAGGCAATCTTTTGAACAAGAAATGTTCAAAAAATTGATAAAAAGTCATCCAAAGCTCAGATTTCAACAAACTTATAGTCAAACCGACGGGCTCGACGAGACGGACCCAATTGTCGAACCAATGATCCAATTTGAACCAAATCGAGCCCTCATCAAACCATTAAACTATGTTGGAAGTTTTTCAGACAAATTTCGAAGGTCAAACAGATATTGAGTTCGGCAAGTTTATAATCGAATCGAGTATCTCGGCAAGATGAATCCAACGAGTCCAATATCGTCTCATTCCGATATCGTTAACCATCAAATACTGTTTGATCGAGGGAAGCCTTCTAAGCCGTCTGATCAAAACATACCTTAATTAAATACTAAAGTCATCTCTCATGTGCGGGCTGAATTTTGCATCTTTAAGTTAATTTGAATTAAATTGTATGCATCTTTCAAGGGAACTTTTCATAATTTTTGTAGGCTAGTTTCACTGTAAATCCTTTAGATTCAAATGGAATAAAGGATAAATTCTTGATATGTTCAAACTCACTCTCATAGTTTAATTCGGTTTTATTCTAAACTTATTAGAATTGGTTGAGTTCCAAATACACTTCAAAGTATAGCTGCTGCTCTCACCTGGCAAAAAGATATTGATTATCTTAGCCCAAATTATTCTTTTGGACCATTTAAGGAATTTATTAATGATGCTTGCCCCCCCCCCCCCCCCTTTTTTTTTTGGTATTTATCATAATATGACAATCTTCAATTACATTCATCTCTTGCAATATGAATAAAAATAATAATCAACTTAGTTCATCCTAATGGCCATTATCAACTTTATGAATAAGCATTTCATCATTTAAACAGAAAAGGAGGGAGCTCTAATTGATGGAATGACTTGAAGTTAAACTGCAACCACCACCAGATTATCTTTTGCCCTGCAATGATTAGGAGTAACATAATGGGTATTTATTAGTAGTTGGGGTATCAATGCTCACAATCGATATGTCTATTGTTTACCAATTTTGAGATTATGACAAATGTTATGAGATCATTTACAACTCTAATAGAATAATTTTGCATTGTATTTCATGAATATGAAGCACCATCATGGAACTCCACAATTCAAGGTTGCAACTTCCACATCTCACAACAGTAGCTCAATAAGCTTTTTAGCCCAAGGAGTATTACTCTTATTTCTTCAACAAACACTATCTTATGGATTGTTTTGTTTTCAACAAACCAAATAGCCTATTAGCTTCATAGAACAAGCTACTCTACAGTATATGGCTTACCACCAACAATGTCTCATCCATTGTGGCATCATGATACCCTCCAAAGATCTTAAAAGTGTCACTCTTTGTTATGATACAACATGAACTTCTTAGAGGAGCTGACGAGAGGAGAGAGCCTAAGGGTATGTTTTGTTCGATTGCAGCCTTTTCGACTTGTAGTGCTATGTGCTCTGCGATTGAACTGCGAAGCATTGCGATAAGTTGCTATCGTTTAGTTCACAGTAGTGGAAAACATCATGTGACGACTTTTTCTGTAAAAATGACCAGACTGCCCCTATTTATAAAATTGTTTGAAATTTTCGATTTATTTATATGATATACAGGGTTTGCAAATACAATTTTTTTAAAAAATTTTATGTTTTAAATATTAAAACTAATAAATATAAATTTTATTTTTAAAAGTTTAACGCCAAAATTTTGATTTTTTATATTTTTAACACTCAAATCTTATCACATAAAAAAATACCATTATCAATAACTTTTTAAAAATTAAACATACACTTTTATGCATAAGTAAAACGGTATTAATAAAATTATTAAAATTTCAGTGATAGATACATAAAAACATATAGATTGTGCAGCATGTATGTAAAATTTTTTCATAATTGAAATCATATATTTAAAGCTATTAATATATTTAAAGCTATTAACGATTGCATAAAAATGTATGTTTAAAGCTTGATATATTTAAAGCTATTAATTGAATATTTCATATCTATATATTATGTACATATTTTTATATATCTTTGTATTTTAAAAATATTAAAATTTTGAGTTTTAAATCATCTAATTACACAAGATTTGAAACAAAAAACATGAAGATAACGATTGCATATCCCAAAAAGTCATAAAGTTCTGCAGATGTACATTGAGTCATCTCAAGCACGTGCTAGTAACAGTACAGTGAAAAAAAACTGTAGGACTATTACAACAACAACTAATACGATAATAATGTTTACTTTAGTTTTGAGTTCCCGTTGCTCCTGTGTCACACCTTCTTCTGGTGAAGTCGTCCACTCCCTAGCATCGGGCTCCTGAGAATCTGGTAAACTGTCCGCCCATCGGAAGAAACTACATTGTTGTGAAAAGTTCCAAGGGCAACAATAAAACTTTCGGCGAAAGCTGTGCGGCTGTCGTGATGTGACAAGTGATGTCTGGAGGCCACAGTGACATGGCACTCGGCGAGAGGTAGCCGACATGGTGGAACTCATTTCTTCCTGAAATGCAAGCAAATATATAACTTAATTACTTTGATTACCAACTGCTCAAACAAAATAGTAATCATCAAGTCAGATAAAAGAAATACATTACTCTTACAGACCAGTTAATGTGAATAAATGTGCTCAACATAATGTAAATCTTCATTTCAAAACAAAAAATAACCTAAACATCATCAACTTAATTCTCCTCAACAGAACCACTCTCCAACTAATGAGCTAGTAATCTCCTCTCGAAGGGCTGCCATTTCGTTTGCACCCTCCCCATCTTTCGTGCAAATTGGGGCACTGTCGTTCTCCTCCCGTGACAGAGATTGGTCATTAAGGTCTTCATAACCTTCGACTGTAACTACCTCGTCTTTGAGATCAACACGCTCGAAATCAACATCAGCTCGAGTTGGATGCCGCCTAATATAATTGTGTAGGGCCATAGTTCCTAACACTATCTGCACCTGTTTGGGAAACGGATAAGGTGGCATATCTCGAAGTATGACCCATTTCTTCTTCCAAACTCCAAATGTCCTCTCAATTACGCCTCGCAAGGATGAATGTCTTTTATTAAACATCTCTTTTCTACTTCTTGTACGATTACTGGCTCTCTCGAAATCTGGAATATGATACCTTGTGTCAGGATAGGGTTTAAGGTACCCCCTTTGCATTGGGTATCCAGCATCCACCAAATAATACTTTCCTGTAATACTTATAAAATTAGCAAGGTACGTGAAAAAAATATCTACTTTTTATATTACAAAGGAACTTACCATGCGGTGGGTGAGGAAAATTGTACTCTGGATTTCTCGTTGCAATTTTAAAAATCCTACTATCATGTGCGCTGCCCTCCCATCCAGCCAATGCAAATGTAAAACACATGTTGAAATCACAAACCGCCATTATATTTTGAGTTGTCCTCCCAGAACGGCCGATAAATGCAACTTTCTCGTTATCTGGCACTACAGCATGACGTGCGTTCCATCGATTGCGCCGATGCAACCCTTTATATACAACAGAAATCATTTCAATATGCAGTCAATTAATATGTGGTTGCAGTATAGAAGTCTACCTTGAAATATGACATATATCGGTCATCGTTGCAAATCTCTACTGGTGTCCTTGCAAAAGTTGGATCTGTTGGTTTTATTATGGCTTGTGCTAGACTAACAAGAGAACTCAAACCAACTGAGAAATATCTGCTTATTGTTTTGGACGAGTGTTGGAAGCGTTCCATGGCTCCCCGCATAGACTCGTTTTGTGATAGTATGTAAAGTGTTATGCCTAGTACTTCACGGGATGTTGTCCGAGAAGACCCGTGAAATCCATGAGATATTGTTAGATCTATTAAAAGATCATTGAAAACTTCTTGGGACATGCGGAAGATGTTTTGAAATCTCGTTGGGTGTCCTGAAATCATTTCTCCCATCCATTTGTCCCCAATCTCAGATGATGTGTAACAGGGTTCACGATCGACGTACTTATTATAGTATTGCATCAGTATATTTACCGCTGCATTTCGCCGTCGGCGTCGGACTTCCTCTGGGTCCATGACGATATAAACTACCTATTACAATTAAACCAAATTAAGGTCTTTAGAAATCATAAATGGACTAAAAGAATAATTGAATAATATCTTACCGCAAGCCTTTTAGTCCACCATGCTTCTAAAGCAGCAATTGTTCGCTTCAACGGATCCCAACCCAAGCCAGTCGATCCCTGTTTTAAATCCTTCCAAAGTTTCCACTCTTTCTTGAGTTTGTCCCATTTATTTTTTAGTTGTAACTCGTCATAATCCCACGCTCGCGACCTCCCTAAAATTTGTAACAATGTTTTGCCAAACTTTTCATTGAAAAAGAATTTGGCCTATTCCCCTTTTCGACTTCCGTTATGCACAGATCACAAAATATTATTTTTATGTCCTTCTCCCAAAGTGCAGGAGTGGCAACTTCTTTGTTCTTATTTGACATACTATGAATAGGAGAAATATTAGCGATATCTTTACTTATACTAGCATGGAGTGATATAATTTGCAATTAACTAAATAATACAGGTAAGCACAGTTTCATTCATGTGCAAAATGATACACTGATCAAAACAACTAATTGTGAAACATGTAGAGGTTCTGCATCATCGAGACACACGACAATAACTAAAATAATTGAGCTAACAGATGCATAATTGAACTACCAACATGAAGGAATAATTTGTAATATGATTTAAATTACGAAATAATAAAGTAAATATGCTATAAAGACAGTGGAACACATCAATTTACGTGGTTCGGTCAGATTGACCTACGTCCACGGGAAAGGAGTATTATATCTTCATTTATGAAACTTTTGAACATCTATATAGCTTTTACAAATGGATTCTAAACAGCCCAACCTCATTTTAACAGAAAAACAGCACACACTGCTCAATCCACCCATAATAACTCAAAAAGAGCAAGAATTTCCATTAATTCCTCTTCCAGCCGCAACAACACCTAGAACTGCACTGCAAATCTGCAACTGTATATTTACTGGAAAATAGCCACAATTACACACTAAACACATAATCCTTTTAAAAAACATACTAAACAATTCTATATGAAATTTGACTTATCCTGTGATAGTAATTAAGACCATAAGAAGCAAAACTGAGCCTTTCAAACCGAGCAGACCATCCATAAACTCAAGATTATTCTTTCCAATACTCCCAACCTTGCCAATATGAGGCTATTGAACACATGAAACATTTGAAACACTTTCAATCCCAATCATTTCTAGAGGTTCGTATGCTTACAAAACACTCAGGCCCCCCGTAATTGAAGCATTCAAAACTTCAAATTTGTCGTAAGTGAAATTGTTAAAGCTTCAGGTTTCTTTTTTCACAAATGAACCACAAAATTTTTCAATTTTTGACCACCTCGAAGCACAAAAGCTTTAGATTTCCCCACATTAAAGTATGAAAGAAAACTTCAGATTTTGACCACTTTGAAATATAGAAAGTTTATGATTTTTTTTAAGAGAACAAAAATAGAACCTTAATTAACTAAAAAAACATTTGAACTCTTCCAAGAACTCAAGTAATCAACCCAAAAAAATGCAATGAAAATACTTTCAAAACAACAGGTGTATAACTCAGAAAGTGCATTTAAAAACTTTTCCAACATAATAACTTTCCAGCCCCAAGATATCTTTAAAATATTGTTTCAAACAGCAAGCATTTAAGCTCAAAGGACGTCTCGTAAAATTCTTGAATTCAGCATTTAAAACATTCAAGCATTTAAGAATTCAGCAAAGCATTTAAGCATTTAAGCCCCAAGATATCTTTAAAATTCTTGAATTCAGCATTTAAGCATTCAAAACAATTACTGAATTCAGCAAAGATGCATTGACACTTCTCCAAAATAATAACTGAATTCAGCCCAAAATTGTCTTTAAAATTTTTTAAAATAACAAAATATTCAAGCCCAAAGGATGCACTTAAAACATCCCCACAACTGTGATGCATGCAGTCCAAAAGCAACATTAGAAGCACTCAGAATAGCATGTGTTTCAAATCCTAAAATAGTAAATTTACAAAGCTCAAAACAACATTAATCATTTCATGCCAAGACCAGGGTGCTACCCTTTTAGCTTTTTAACAAGGTGAAGCATGCATTTTCTTAAGTAAGATGACATGTATGAATTCAAGAAATCCTACTGCACAAGAAGCGAAGTACGCCATCCAGAGTCTCGAATAAATAACAAAAAAAGAGAGTCAAGTAATCGTCGAGGAATACTGAGCCAAGAATAGGCAAACCGAGCAAACCATCCATAAACTCAGGCAAAGCATAATGTGATGAATATTCATTCTAATTCATTCTAACAAAAATATTAATATTGTTAACCGAATGCAGAGTTTCATATGTGTGTTTCTAAAACCAATTATCATAAGTGCAGCTTTTCAACTTTGGGTGTTCGATGTATAAGTACACAAAGATTGTATGGTATGCATATATTGGATATATGCAAATGCATAAGGATTAAGTGCTATTCATGGCATTTACACGCATACCATAAGGGCTATGTATGGCATTTACACACATACCAAACAAAGCTTATGAGTATACATATCTAGCAGATGAACTTAAATTTTCTATATATAGAACACTCAAATCTTTAATCTCACACACACAAATTAAGGTTATGAGTTTCCCCTTGAAATATTCACCTCTCAGGAAGCAAAGCCCGCTTACAATTGAGAAGTCCCTCATTTCCAAACACAAGTTCCCATCTAAACTTGGTGATATCGCTATTTCCAGCAGAGAAATCAAAGCCAACAACTACCAAGCAACCGTCAACCCATAATCAAAGCCATTAACTTATTTCGTTCAAAAAATTTAGCATTTTCTCCGTCAACCCATGCTACCAGCGACAGATCGAAGAAATATCGACAAATAAGAGATGGAAGGAAGAAGGAGAGGAGCAGGAGGCCGCGGGAGAGAAGGGGTTCAATCGAAGGTAGCACTTACCTGGATTCGATAGTTTCTCACAGTCGAGGAAGAAGAGCCGCAGCAGCTCACAAGAAGTTCTAGGGCTGTGAAGGAGAAAGACGAGGGCGTGCAAAAGAGCGAGGGCAAACACATGAATATTTCCTGTTAAAGCGGATCGAAAGTCGGGGCCGCGGGGTTTATCCTGCGGCCCGCTTTCAAGCTGCTTCGCAGTCGCATGCCGCGAAGTCGAACCGATGGAACTCTGCACGCGACGAAATTTGTGTCACTTCGACGCACCGCGACTCAAAAAAGCCGAAACAAATGGGGCCTAAAAGAAAGGAATTGTACATCCAACCATTCCACAAACGTAAATTGAAAACTGATTCAAGCCAAACATTCCATTCACCCTACCATTCGGGGAGATGTAATTGGCTAAGTTTGAGATTAGTTAAATAAATAATTATCATATTACTTTTTTAGATCAACATTGACTTTATCATCCATATCATTTAAAATTTAGATGAATTGCTATAAATTTAAATTGTAAAGAATAAAGAGAACAATTAAAATTGAAAACATCAAAATAGGATTAAAACAAAATTATAAGTTCCAAGTAAAAAAAAATTCTCAACTTTAACTTGATATCTTTAACTTCATACTGCATTATAACTCTTGAATGAAATTTAAAGTTCGGGGCATTTACATACATAACTCAATTCTTATATATATATATATATATATATATATATATATATATATATAGAGCCCTGTTGAAAAGATTGGCAGTGCTAGATGTGATATGCATCTGATTAACAGATTCTGTAATGCTATTGAGGAGGCTGGTCTGTTTGATTTGGGTTACACTGGTTCCCCTTACACCTGGCATAGGGGTTTACTATTTCAAAGACTTGACCGTTATCTTGCTAATGGTTGCTTCATTAATAATTACCCTATTGTTCAGGTCAAGCACCTCAATGCTGCTTCTTCTGATCACTCTCCTATATTGCTCACTTTAGCTTTTCATGCTAAACCTGCTATATCTCATTTTAAATTTCTTAATATTTGGACTGCTCATGATTCCTTTCATAACACTGTTAAGCATGCTTGGACCTTACAGTACCTTACAGTACTCAGGTACTCCCTGGTACAACCTTTGGCAGTTGCACAAGAAGGTCAGCAGTCATTTAAAAGATTGGAATCACAATGTGTTTGGTAATATTCATAATAAGGTTAAGGAGGCTCAACAACTGGTTGAACATTTAGAGGCATTACCTATTTAATCCTCTAGCTGGTTGGAAAATGTTAACTCTGCTCATCAGGCCCTTCTGAATGCTATCAACTTAGAAGAACAATTTCTCCAACAAAAGGCTAATGATATATATATTTTACTGCTGGAGATCGTAATATGAATTATTTTCATGCCACCATCAAACATAGAAGAAACATCAATTGCATCCTGAAAATTAAAGATGCCCAAGGGAATATACTTACTGATGCATCTACCATTGGTAATAGTGTTGTTCAATATTTCTCTTCTCTTTACCATGCCGATGAGCAATGTCCCTCTGTAGATCAATCTCTCTTTCAGGAGGATGTTTCTTATGTTAGTTCCTTATCCTTATCTGAAGTGCCTGATGAGCAGGAAATGTTCAATGCCTTCAAAGCTATTAACTGAATAAGGGCTCGGCCCTGATGGTTTCACCTCCTCCTTTTACATCAACTGCTGGGATATTATCAAATTTGATGTTATTACTATTGTTCAGTCCTTTTTCCTTGTAAGTATTTTACTTCCTCTTTGATTGTTCTTATACCTAAGAATACTGATAAGCTTACCTGGGATGATTTTAGGCCTATCTCCCTCACTACTGTTATGTCCAAAGTCTTAAGTAAGACTATTGTGGCTCGGCTTCAACCACACCTTAATAAACTTATCTCTCCTCATCAGTCTGCCTTTATAAAAGGCCGAGATATTACAGATAATATTTTACTTGCGCAGGAAATTGTTGATGATCTTGACAAAAAATGCAGAGGTGGCAATATGATTGTTAAACTTGATCTGAGGAAAGCTTTTGATACTATATCTTGGGATTTTATCCTCTATGTCCTTACTGCCAGGGGTTTTAAGCCTGATTTTTGCATGCTCATTAAACGTTGGCTCTCTGCCAACCATTATAGTGTTCTTGTTAATGGTAATAGTTATGGTTTTTTCTCTGCTACTAGAGGCATTAGCTGAGGTGATCCTTTATCTCCCACCATCTTTATTTTGGCTTTCGATTATCTCTCCAGACTTCTCATCAGATCTCATTTATTGCATCCACACATTCACTACTCTCATAAATCTAAAATTGATGTGTCTCACCTTGCTCATGCTGATGAAGTTATAATCTTTTCTAACTCCAGTAAACTTGCCATCAAGATTCTAATGCAAACACTGGATACTTTTCATAATTCCTCTGGTTTAACATTCAATAAGCAGAAATGTTTCATCTATTTTAGTAAACATATTCCCCATAACAACATTACTTGGGCCACTGATTTTTCTGGCTTTAAAGCTGCTAACCTGCCTCTTAAATACTTGGGTATTAACCTTATCAGAGGTAGAACTAAGCAAATTCAGATGGTTGATGTTGTGCATAAAATTAAGGCTAGGATTAATGATTGGCGTAACATATTTTTATCCAATGGTGGCAGGCTCACACTTCTTAAAAGTGTGCTTTGCAGTTTACCTAACTACACTATGCAAGTCACTAGAGTTAAAAAGAGCACTCAAAAATCCCTTGAAGTCCTCTTCAACAGATTCTTATGGGTGGGAAGTGGGTCTGGGAAGATTTGGTCTACTTGGACCGACAACTGTATGCCTAAATTCTCTAAAGGTCTGGGTTTTAAAACTTTACAACAAACTATGGATATTAATATGTTGAAACTTTGGCACAAATTCATATCTCAGGACTCTCTGTGGGCTAAGTTCTTACATTCTAAATATTGCTCTTACTCTCATCCCTCTACCGTTCAGTGGAAGATAGGAGACTCTAAACTCTGGAAAAATATTCTTCTGGCTAGACAAACTGCTTCTCAATTCATCTTTTGGGAAGTGGGGGATGGTCAGATCTCCTTCTGGAATGATCATTAGGGCACTGTTGACACTGCTACTATCCCCCACTCCTACAACGTTAACAACTTATTAATCTCTGATCTCTAGGATAATGGTAGCTGGAACATTGGTATGCTTAGAGAGCTCTGTGGTGATCTTGCTCCTCTTATCTCTCAAACTCCCATTCAGGTTAACCTGAAAGATAAACCCGTATGGAAATTTCAGTCTCAAGCCATCACTAAAGCTCTCTATGCCCATACTAATTTCTATCAAAAGTGGTTTTGGAGTAAGTTTATTTGGAATCAGCTCGTCTCCCCTCATGTTTCTTTTTTTTATGGAGATATTTTCATGCCCTTTTACCTATTGATGATATTTTAAAATTAAAAGGGCTTAAGATGGTTTCTTGCTGTTACATCTGCAAGAGGGAGGTCGACTCTATCTCTCACCTCTTCTATGATTGTTATTTTGCCAAGGAAGTTCGGCTTAGCTTAGGGCATCATTTTGGGGCGCATTGGCCCAAGCAATTTCAATATGAAGACAATTCGGCTTGTTGGCAGGCTGTTAACAATATTCCTGTTGAGTTACATTATTTTCCTCTCATCTTTCTTTGGTTTTTATGGTCTTGCTAGAAATAGTTATAAATACTCTGCTCTCCTCCCTCTCCCCTTACCACTGTTTCTTACATTTTAGCTAATTTCTATAAGGCTTCTAAAACCTTACCTGAGAGAAGTTTTACACCTACCCTCAAACTTGTTAAATGGCTTCCTCCTCCCTGTGGTTGGATAAAAGCTAATATTAATGGTAGTTGGACTTCTGAGGCCGCCTGTGGTGTTGCTGTCTTTCGTAACACTGAGGGAAAATGCATTTTATATTTTAGCTCACCTGTGGCGGCTTCTACTCCTCTTGAAGCTGAGACTTGGGCCCTTTTTTTATCCCTTCATGTTGCTATTGCTCGCAACTTTAATTTTTTCATTATTGAGATGGATTCTCGCTGCTTTTCAAGATAATTACCAAAGGATCCACTCCACCTTAGTATTTACTTTTCTTATTACAACGCTTCTATGCTTTAATTGGTGCCAGTCACTTAAACATTCATTACTCATTTATATTCAGGGAGGGGAATAAACCTGCGGATTGGCTCTCCAAGCAGGGTTATAGTTCCATTCTCTTTGGGTTTACCCCCCCTCTCCAATACTGAAAACCTTTTTATATGGGGATCTTATGGATTCCCCTTATATCAGAATTTAATTTTCTCTTTTTTATTGCTTTTTGGTTCTATTGTTCTGCTCTTTGGCCTCCGGCCTTTCTCTTCCGGGGTCTTGTCCCGACTCGCTAATTTTGTGTCCCCTCCATACTACATTCAAGAATGAACGATATGGTCCCCTTATGGGATATTATCTTGTGTATTTAATGTTTACTTTGCATACTTCCTGTGGGGGGGTTTTCTTTTCTATCTGCTTTGCTTGTGCATCTCTGTTTCAGGTTATCACTTCTTTTGTGTTGAGAATTGTCTCCTGCAACAATTTTTGGATGTCTACCTCTTTCACTGCTTTCTATGTTGATGTTGTCTACCTCTGCTGTTTTTCTCCCATGTTGCTTTGAATCCAGAGACTGAAGATGTTTGCACTTCCGTCCTACTTTATGTTTCTTATTTTTCTTTCTTCCTTGAGATTCTCTTTTTGTATACTTGTATTTTTATACTTATATTTTTTTGGAGGATTTCTTGCGTGTGTTGTATTATGGTTGGAGGAACCCCTAGGGGTGTGTTTCAATGTATTTTTTGGTGTTTTGGTAGCGGGGATCCACCAACCCTCAATCCTGTACTCAATTTTTAATATTAACACGTAAGGAGCCATATGTGCTCTTTCCCAAAATATATATATAAGGAAATCGGTATTTATATATATAAGGAAATCGGTATTTATAGTTTTCTGGTCCTACTACAAATATCGATTTCCCATGTGCCTATCCGACCCTTCCGCACCATTGTAGAAATCGAACTTGCGACCTCAGGCGAACTTACAGCTGAACTCCGCCCTAACAACCAACACACACACACACACACACACACACACACACACATATATATATATATATATATATATATATATATATATATATATATATATATATATATATATAACACCTAAATTTTACTCTCTATATTTATAGCACACAATATTTCATATCACAAAAAAATATGTTTAGAAATGTGCCATTTATATAAAATTTAAAATTTCAGTGCTAGATACATAATTACATTGGAACTAAGAGGTACCGTTACATAATCCAAAATCCAAAATCAGCGATTCTAGTGGACGGAGGTTGTCCGCTACTTCCCTCAATTATAGAACTCGACATCTCCTCATAGTTGCTCGCCCTCTCCTTCGTCTTGTAATAATGGCGCTTCGTATCTACCTGACTCCTTCGGCGTCCCTCCGCGGATCGTCTTCTAATCCGTCACCGGCGGTGGTGGCTTGGTGCTCTCACCACCGGCTGCTCCCGGCAGATTCGGGACGAAGAACGGCAGCGATGACCTGGAGGGATGCGAGGAGAGGACTTAGGGTTTCACCCGTGCGTTCAAGCCTGGAGATGGTTGAGCCGACCGTCGGGCAGGTGACGGAAGTTAACAAGGACACGTTCTGGCCCCTCGTGAAGGCCGCCGGGACCAAAATCGTTGTCCTTGATATGTATACCCAATGGTAGCAAACCTTACTTCCTCCATTTTTTTACATGATTCTTTGTTTTTCTTTTCTTTCGGAATGTTCTACTCTACTGTGGCTGTTTAGTTGCTTAGTCTGGATTCTATGCTAGATAGTTTTGCTTAGACTGCAGCGATCTGGGATTTTGTTTTTGGTAACCTTTTTTTCTTGAAATGTGCTTGAGTAATCTATTCGGATTGTAGCCCTTTGCAAACTAGGTCTGCTATGCAGTAATTGCTAGAACTCCGCCTCAGCTAGAGCCTCGAAGCTTTGCTTTAGTTATCTTGTACAGAGCAAAATTTTACTGAAGATAAGTCAGCGCATCTCTTTTGCGGATTCTTCATAAATGTCATTTTGGAATTTCTTCCCGAACAGATCTCCAACAGTAGTCTCTTTGGTTGGGTAGTTGGGTCTGAAAAATCAACAATCAGATTTCTGGTAGAGATAGGATTGGGTATTGTTGGATGCTAGAACTCTTAAGATAGGACTAGGGTTATGTTAAAAATAATAAAAAAAAAAATATTTTTACTGAAAATGCCAATAAACAGTTACAACTAACACAGTTGAAAGGGAAAATACAACATCACAGAAATGTGGCGGCTGCTATTATCGGTGATTGGAACAGCATGACAGCTAGGGGCGGCAGTCCCAACAGCAGTAGTTTGCTGTTTGGGGCGACAGCAAAGAGGGGGAAGCAGAATAGGGACGACGACAAGTCCAGAAGGAGAAGATGGCTGGGAAAGCGAAATACTGTAAAAAAATGGTGATTTCCTGTACTTCTGGGCGGCGCTAGCGAAGGAATTAGGAGGGAAGGATGGGGAATATGGTTTTAGAGAGATCGCCTACCTCTTGAAATATAGGTGTTTATTTTTTATGCATTCTGGTTGTGTTTTTTTTGTTATTGAAATAAATAATTTTTTTGCCCTAATTTTTTGTAATTGGTTTGCTGATTTGGGCTTTGATTAGTATCAAATTTATATCAGAGCAACGATCTTTCATCATGAATTCATTGCATAAAGCAATCCTACACGTACAAAAATTCTGAAAATAATTGTAGCCTACAGGAATTTCGTGAAGAATCTGGCTTGAAGGATGGACCTTGCGATACTGCTGGCTTCCCAACGAGTTTGCGATAAGAGCTAGCTTGGAAGTGATGACGTGATCTGGGATCACTTGTGATAAAATCATGATAAGAGCTAGTTGGGAAGCGGACGATGGGATCACGATGTATAGATGATGGGATCGCGAGATTCGACCTAGCGAGAGAATCGTGGCGTACAGATGACGGGATCACGATATGTGGGGAAGCAAACGATGGGATCACGACGTATAATGACATAAATCGTGCGATACAATTGTGATTTGAGCTAGCTGGGAAGTCAACGAGCATACAAAGTCCCACCTTTGTGATCGAAAATCTTCTTGGGAGTAGTGACAACCAAAAGAGTAGATACTTTGGAGTAGAAATTGAAGGAAGAGGTGAGCCAAATCAAATATGAAATGGAGCATTTCTATAGAGGGTTTGTCATTTATAGAGGGGAGATTCACGGATCTGAAAATTGATGAAATAGATTGTGGAATTTCACACACAATCGCTTCAGTTCGATGCAAGATCAATAGTTGATGTTTAGAGCAGACATGTGCGACAACAACCTGAAGAGATTGTGTGGCATCAAGGCAGCGTCACTGCTATAGGCGAAGTTGGAGCCATAGGATCGAGCTAAGGAATTAGAAGAAAAAAACTTGTTGTATCAATCATAAGCATTCGTGGCATCAAAGCAGCTTCTCTGTTCTAGGCTTGCCTGGAGCCGTAGGATCAAAGAAAGGAATCAGAAGGAGACTTAAGCGAAAACACTTCAACGGAGCAGCACTACATCTAGATGATTGGAATAAATGAAAGAATATGGGATTCGATGAAGGAGTCAGGATCAGATTCGAGCGATAACATCTGGAGGGAATTGCGCGACATTAGGAGGTTTGGAACGAGGGATAGCAGACAAAATGAAATGACGTGTGATTCAGGGTGGGAGAAGATCAATTCGAAGGATTTATACCTGGAACAATGAATCATGGTGGGTGGGACCCCGACGGAGGATTGCATCCAACTACGCTAGTTCCTTTTACTGTTGCAGTCTTCCAGGCGAAAAGCGAATCAATAGTAATGATGGAAACATGACAAGTGAAGAAGAGCAAGGGAGAGCATAAGGGACTGATTTTGACATTGCGGACTATTCAAGGAGGAGATAAGATGGGCAGGTTTCGCGGTGACCCTAGTTTGTGCAAGACTTTAGTAAAGCTCAAGATCATGGTGAGGGCAATTCATGACACACGACTAAGATTCTAGATTGAGTTGCGTAGCATGGAAGTGACACGTGATACGAGTTTGCAGAGAGTACGACAATCAATCAGATACTGAAAAAGCTGCTTGGGGCTGTTGTGTTATCCAAAATTGACTTGAAGTCAAAGTACCAATATGTTTGGATTTGGCGAAAGCATGTGCACAAGATTGTATTTCGATTTAATGAGGGTCACTATAAATTTATGATTAAATGAAAATGATTGCCAGATGATGACACCTCGTAAGATTCATACGACATGATCTAATAACAATTTATTTCACCTTGAGGACTGTGCCTTTTTGGGAGGGGAGTAATGTTAGACCGGTGCTTAAGATCAATTTAGTCTTTTATGCACCTAAAGGCAATTTAGTTTTTGATCAATTTTATTGTGTGGTATAAATAGTGCCTAATATGTTTAGGATTGGATATTTGTGATTGTTTTCTTTGAAACTTACGGTTAGGTTTGGGGAGAGATCACTTACCGCCGAATTGTAGGTTACAGTTAGTGTTTGGGAGAGATCACATACCTCTCGAATTGTAGGTGTTTATCTTTTATGTATTTTGGTTGTATTGTTTTGTGTTATTAAAATGAAATATTTATTTGCCTTGCCCTAATTTCTTGCAATTAGTTCGTTGATTTTGGTTTTGGTTTGTATCACACTCTCACGACGAGTTGACAATAACTTATATCTTAAGAGTCAAATAATTGGTGCAGATAGTGTACATGCAAACTTGTGGAGAAAATAGGATACATGATTTTTTTTTTTTTTTGGCTTTAGTAAATCTTGATTATTTGCGTGGATATATCCTATGGGTTTGCCCGCTTCTTAAAATTGGAGAAGCATTTGTTGAAATCCGTAGAGAAGAAAGTAGAGGCTTATTCTTTGAGTTACTAAAATTACTCTTAACTAAAGGAGTTACTAAAAATGTTCCTAACTAAAGAATCTACTTTTACCATCAGAAATTTTGAGATACCATGACATGACCCAAAGCATGTGAAATGAGATAATTATTGGTGCGCTGTCTGTAAAAAGACCTACCACACGAGGGAACTATTGAAAACTTCATGAAAAACCAACCAATTGGAATAATTTTGAAAATCATCATATACACACGCTTATCAAACTATAAGTGATTCTGAAGTGAATACTAAAGATGAAAAATAATGGCGATATTTCCTTAAACAAAGAGGAATTGAATATTCTTTTCAAATTACACATTCCTAAATAGGTTGCTAGTTCCTTCCTTGTTGCTCAAAAATGCATTTTTCTCCTGCTCTTAACTGCACAAAGGGAGGCCAAGAATTTTGGATAATAGACATGGTGTACATCACGTGATAGGTTGTGCTCATTTGTTCGTCTCTTATACTCTATCGCATGGAAATCTTAAAAGTCAAAATTATTGATGGATTTTTATCCTTTATTGTTGAGATGGGGTCTAGCATTTTCTTTATGCTTTATTTGAATTGTCTTATTCCAAATCTCTCCTGTAACCATTTATCCATAAGCAAGGTAGAGAATCACCTTTTATCAAATTGTTATGAATTTCAGGATCAGAGATCGAAGAGGAGGATTGATAGTTGTAATGAGGTTAGAGGTTTGTTGTATGTTGATGTTGATTTTAAAGGGAGTAATCATGTTCTTGTTATTGACAAAGATGTGTCTACTCTTGAAACGGGAAACAAATTATGTTTTAACATTATTAGTTAGGTCATTCTAGTTTATAGCTGAAAATTTTATTTCCTTCCTTTGTTTGGTGAAAAATAATTTTTAATGTGAAATTTATTAGCTTACTAAACACCTACATTCAAACTTTAGCCATATAAAGCTATCAAATCTGTTTCACTGCATAATGACATGGGTTTCATTCATTATCATAATCTTAACAACAGACGATGATTCATCAATTTATCGATGAACAAACTTGTGTGTGTTGGTTATACATGTTAAATGATAAATCTGATACAAAATAATTGTTCAAGAACAATCACTATATGGTCAAAATATATTACTATTTGAAATGCAAATCCTACATCCTGATGGTGTTACAAAATATTTTAATCACATTCAAAATAGTTTAGCTAAATTAAAGTTCTTGCCCCGAGAATTCAGCAAAGCGGTGCATCTGGATGAAGAATAGAAATCTCTTATTGGTAAAAAAAATTATGTTTACCACTAACACTCCTAAATGTTACTACGAACGATGCCATCCTCCCTGACAATTAGTTACTTCATATATCGGTTAAATACAAATGTACTATGCATTGGCTGCATAGAAGTTACCTTAATTGAAAAATCCAAACAAGTGCTTTTATAATACTTATATTATTTATAATCCTGTACCATTTGAGTGCACTGCATTTTCCCATAATAATGAATTTGATTGAAATAAATTTGATCCCAAAGCCTTCAAGTATATTTTTAGTGGTTATTGGAATTCAATAGAGATATAACTATTATTCCATCGAGAAAAAAAAATTTATATCCGTCCATTAATGCCTCTTTCTTTGATAATCATTCATTCTTTAAGAAAAAGTCCCTTTAGGGGAGATTAAAGTGGAAGAAAATTTTAATACCGTTTTCTCTAAAATTCTCAAATTCCCAAGTATCGTCAATTGATGATATTTAGTTTACCAAAACTCATATTCACCCGAGTTTGCAACATTCCACTGATTTATGTGTTTACTCTTGAAAGAAGAATCTACAGAGATGTGATATCATCCTACCTCTTGAAGCCTGTCATGACTCCAAGTTGAACTCGGTAAATTCACGAACTCATTTTTCTTGCGATGGTACATGGCATCCTCTAGCAACTACAATGAGATATGATCTTCTATTCTTCTTAAAATAGAGATTGAAATTTCAATTGTCCTCTAATAATCCAAAGATGGAGAGATAGTTGAAGAGTAGGTGAAAGTTTTTGAAATGAAAAAACATGAGCAGTTATTCTTGATCATAAAGTATCAATCAAATGGATATATTGAGAGATGTAGAGCAGGACTTGCTGCGAAATAAGTCACTCAAACTTATAGGATTGACTGTTTTGAAACTTTAGTCCAATCTATCTTTAGTGGCCGGCCATTTCATATATTGGATGTTAAAAATGCACGCTTGAATGGTGATTTAAATGAGGAAGGCTATTTTGATCCTCCTCTAGGGATTGTGACTCTAGAAAGACATACTTGGTCTGCAAATTAAAATATTTTACTTTTGAGCTCAAATAGACATCGAGCTTTACTCAAAAGGTTGGCAAAAGATGCAAGTTAATCATGGTTCAAACAAGCTAGCTCATCACATCTTGTTTGACAAACAGAACGATGTTAAGTTTACCAAACTAATCATATATTTTGATAAGATTGTTACAGGAGATCAAGACTTAGAGCTAAGGAACTGGAATAAAAAATTTGTGGAATTCAAAATCAAAAGAACTTCAGTATCTAAGGTATTTTCTCAGAATAAAAATCTCTATTATGAATAAACTGGCCTCACCACTCTTAAAAAAAGGTATATTCTAAATCTTTTAAAAGAAGCAGGCTTAACTGGCAGTAAATTGTTGATACTCCAAAAATTGATTCTAATATTAAGTTACTTGTTGATGGCACCATTACTCCTTTCAATAATGTACGATATCAAAGAATGGAAAAGTCTTCTATTTGGCTCATATCAAACCTAATATAGCATTTGTTGACAATTTGGTGAGCCAATTCAAGCATATTTTTTTGATTAACTTATTAATGTGTTTGCTTGGATTGTTAAATAACTAAGGGGCTGTTTGGTTTGTTGGAAATGTAATGCAATATAAAAAAATGTGGTGTAAAACTAATATATTATATATAAAATATTTTTGGAGTTGTTTGGCTCGTGAAGAATAAATTTAGGACTTTTTGTTTTCATGTTTAGGTTGAAGAAAAACAAATCTAAGTAAAATCTTGCTGGCCAATGATCGATCATACTGGCAGTGGCAGGTGGTGGGCGCCGGCCTCACTTTTTAACAAGGTTTTGAAAATCGGACTGAACATTGAACCAGTCAAGGAAGAGGTTCAAAACTCAAAGGTTGAACCGAGGGTTCAAGTTTCAACCGGATGACATAATAAACCATAAATTTATTTAAAATAAATGTAAATTATTGAATAATAATATTATTTATGGCTTAAAAATTTTGTTACAAAGAATAATTTAACATTGTAAAATCATCTCTCCAATCAATTTTGTCAAATTCAATCAATCCCCTTTTAATAGTGGTATATTTTGGAGGTGATATTAAAGATTTGAGTGTTATGTTTAGAAAAATGAAAGTTTAGGTGGTTGATATTAAAAATAAATTTTCTTTGAGTGATTTTGAGCAAATTATTTTTATAAAAATAAAGATAATTATTTAAAAAAATAAATTCTCAAATTATTTTAATAAGGGTAAAATTTTCATATATTTTGAGGCTTTATTATTATTTCAGTTGTTTCGAATAATTTATTATATTATTCAAATTATTATTATTATAATATGTAACAAAATTTAATATGGAATAATTTATTATTCTTATTAAAATGGAATAATTTAATATATTAGCTGGTTCGGCAATGTTCTTTTTAGTTTTTACGATACCTTAGTTTTTGCTTCTTACAATCATATTATATAAATACTTAAATAATTTAATATGTTATAGCTTAGGCTTAGCCATAGCTGCAGGCTGCAGAAACTTTACACGACAGACGTAGATGCGACAAACAAAATATTAGACGAAGTGCAGAAAAATTCAAATATGGAGAAACAGCGGGCGCGAGCGGCTGAAAAAAAGGAACGGAAACTGGTCTCGGTTCTTCGGTTCGGTGTTTGAACCTACGGTTTGATCATTTTTTGAACGGTTTGATGTTGGATACAACTTCTAGCCAAATTGGAACTGGACCCAGTTCGCGGTCAAACTGGTTGAACTGGCTGGTCCGGTCCATTTTTTAAAACTTTGCTTTGTAATGTGTATCAAATTCACCAAATATGACAAATTTATAGTATGCTGAAAATAAATTAAACATTGCATTTGTAATGCATTGCTTACATTACATTCTCTTTTTCTCGAACCGAACACTAAGACATTCAAAGCCTTTGCATTTATAATGCAATGCCCCTTTTTTACTTCAAATCAAATAGCCCCTTAAAGGAAGTCTCAAAAGTGCATTTTTTTATAACCTAGAGAAGTAATGAATAATATTGCGGCAGAGAATATTGTTGAAGCTCAACTAAGACCATTGGCAAATGGAATTAGTAAGATAATTTTGCTCAAGCTACTCTTTGAAGAAGTTTAGGTAATTCTCAAAACTCCTATGATAGTATACAACAACAACAACAACAACAACAACAACAACAAAGCCTTAATCCCACCAAGTGGGGTCGGCTACATGAATCCTTTTTCTCCATTGCGTCCTATTTAGTGTCAAATTTTCGTTTAATTCTAAAAAATTAAGATCATTTTTTATGCAATAAGCCCAAGTTTTCCTAGGTCTACCTCTGCCTTTCTTAACATAAGTTGTATTTAAGACATCTACTCTCCTAATCGGATCATCAGGTGGTCGACGTTTAATGTGACCAAACCATCTATGGCGACTCTCTCTAATTTTATCCGTCACTGGTGCAACTCCAACGCTATTACGGATATATTCATTTCGCATTTTGTCTCTAAGTGTAAAACCACTCAACCACCTAATCATTCTCATCTCGGCAACACTTAACTTAACATTATGTTTCTCTTTTAAAGGCCAGCATTGACACTATAACCAGCATTGACAGCATCTCTTTCCTATGATAGTATATTGTGATAATAAGATTGCTATTACTTTATAACACAATCATGCCCATCTTGATTAGATCAAACATGTGGAGATAGATTGACATTTCATTAAAGAAAAAAAAAATTCAAAATGAGGATTTATGTGTTTCATATATTTCTTTGATCAATCTACTAACAATCTGACCAAAGGATTTGCTAGACCCCTATTTGAAAAGTTTGTTGACAAACTTGGTTTGTTGGATATTTACAAACCAGCTTGAGGGAAAACGTTAATATTTACCGCAGTTTCCCTATTCCTGAATGGTAGGCGAACTGCAACATTAAGTATGCTGCAATTGGTAGAACTTTTAGACAGCCACTGGTGATCTTTTAACGACCAGTGAGCACACAGATTGATGAGGTAGAGGCTATGGTTTTGGTAGTCAGTAAGTGTTGAGTTGTCTAGGAAATACATTTTGGGATCCCAACTATTATACTTAGTTTTTATACAAAATATTTATAATTATTCCATGTTTTTCCTCCCTGTAAACTTCTCAATATTAAGCCTATCAGGATTAGACCAAACACATGGAGATAGATTGACACTTCATTGAAGAAAAAAATTTAAAATGATGATTTTGTGTTTCATATATTCCTTCCTCTGATCAATCTACGAACAATCTGACCAGGGATTTGATCGACCCCTATTTGGAAAGTTTGTGACAAACTTGGTTTGTTGGATATTTACAAACCAGCTTCAGGGGAAATGTTAATATTTAGTGGTTTTTCACTACCTGAATTGTAGGTGACCTACAACATTTAATATGCTGCAATTGGCAGCATTGTTTGACAGCCACTCGTGTCTCTTTTAATGACAAGTGAGCACACAGATTGATGAGATTGAGGCTATGGTTTTGGAAGTTAGTAAGAGTTGAGTTATCTAGAAAATAATTTTTGGGATCCTAACTATTATATTGTACAAAAAATTATATTTCTTCCATGTTTTTCTCCCTTGTAAACCTCTCTATATTAAGCCTATTTTCAGCTGACGAAGAGCATGGAATACTCTACTTTTCTTCCTTCCTATTTCTCTTTTACTTTATTCATTGTATAAATTATTCTTATTTAAGATAAGGATAATTGGTGTTTATCTTAAGACCTTGTAGTTTGAATTTTATGCTTATCCTCGAAACATTATTGAGATAAATCCAGTGCATGACTCATTATTGCTACATCTCTTTATTATAGTAGGCTTATTATAATTATTATATTAATAAGATGATTCTCTATAAGATAAATACATACTACACCCATAATAATGTTCCAAACTGGAATGTTAAAGTTAGATATGAGATAGGTCAGTTATTTGAGAAAAAAGTGGAGTTAGATTCAAATCTGAATCATTATTGGATGATTATTAACTTTACTTATTCTTATTTATTTAAATAAAATTTACCTGACTAATTCACATTTAATGTCAGATAAATCCTATAATTAGAACAATCATAAAGAAAAGGATAATTCTATTGCTTTCACATGTAAATTAAATATATAAAAAAGTAGAAAATTCTAACATAATGTTAAATAGTTGAATAAATCAAAATAATCTTGATTCATGTCTGCTTAAAAAGCAATTTGCTTTAGAAGGAGCTTATGTAGGGAACATTAACATTACGTCTAGATCACATTGAGGACAACTTAATCACTACTCTAACCTTGCTCAATTACCCATAAGGATAGGGCAAGTTTCTGTTTATGTTCATGGTTCATCTCTTTATGTTCAAGAAAAACAAAACCCATTATAAACTGGTGTGGAAACTAAAAATTTGATTTTTCTAATTTCCTCTAAAAAAACGTTATAATGTTGTTGTGGAAGCATTATTTAAGCACCTAGGGCTTATTTGGAATTACTTTTGTTTTTTATTGTTATTTTAAAACATATTTGTTTTGTGCATTTTTTTTTATAAAAAACAAATCTGCTTATTCTAAAAATATTCAAAACATCTAAAAATATTCAAAACATCTAAAAGTTGTTTTGAGTATTTTTAAAAACAATTAAATATGTTATAACATACCAAAATATTTTATTTCAATTAAAAACATAAACAAAATAAAATAAAATAAAAAATAAAAGCCAAAGATCAGAAGTGATCCCAAATGACCCCTTAATAACAAGTATTTATGCTTTTCTAGTTTGTCTTACCTGCTTTAAGTATTGTTTGGCTAAACTCTTTGTTACCCCTCCTGATCTTGTATAGATGGCTAAGTGTTATGCTAGAATAATTTGCCATGATAAAGGGCAAGCATTGGACAAAACAAAATTTCTATTCTCATATTTATTTTGGTTAGCACAGTTGTACTGATATTTATGCAAAAAATAACTTAATTATTGAGCTAGAATTGAAATCTCTCGACTATATTGGCACTTTGTCTCAGTTTTTCCTCTTTATCTCTCTTGAATTTGAAGGTGTGGCCCATGCAAGGTGATCGCTCCAAAGTTCAAAGAACTATCAGAGAAGCACCTTGATGTTGTCTTTCTCAAGCTCGACTGCAATCAAGACAACAGAGTACACTATTTCGCACTCCCTCCCTCTTCTCTCTCGCTCTCTCACATTAACATGCATATCACCATTTACTAGCTATCTACATATCTAAACACCTAAAAGAAAATTTTCCCACTTCTAAACCATGCCATTTTAACTTCTAAATAGTGAAATAAATCCTTTGCATGCATAGGTAAGATGGTTTGCATGTAATAAATTGAAGTCTAGGTGGTAGATATGCAAATACATAAGAGTTGAGTGGCATGTATGTTAACCTTCCTATATTGTATTTATACCTTTATTATGATATATATATATATATATATGTATATAATTATTGATTAAAGTAAGTTTGCTTGCAGCCCTTGGCTAAAGAGCTGGGAATAAAAGTTGTTCCCACCTTCAAGATTCTCAAAGAGAGCAAGGTTGTGAAAGAAGTAACAGGTGCAAAACTAGCTGACTTAGTCCTCGCCATTGAAACTGCAAAATCAAGCCAATAATAGATTTCTATCATCCAAAGTCACCAAATTGCTCTCAGGCAGGTTAAGTGGGACAATATAGTTGAACTTTACATTCTACCCTTCCTCTTTTGTTGTTTAGAAGGAAAATGATGTAGCAGTTCCTATGTCAGCTGTTGTAAAATACCCTTCTTTTGTTACATTTGATGTATTAAATATGTTACATGTTAATATTTTTTATTTGGATGCATTTATAATACATAGTACACAATTCATATTTATTTACATATAAACATCTGAACTTTTATATTTTTATGCATCACACTCTAATCTTTAATATTAAATAAAAAAATATCACTATATTAAATAAGAAGTAGGCTTGTATTTATTTATTTTTTATATAAATGATGAAATGTTTAGGTTTAGGTTTAGTTATGATATGAGACTAAAAATGTATAAAAGCTAATGGAGCTTTATATTTTATCTTAATGATTTCTTTTGTTTAATAACTTCTTCTAAATAACATAGGTGACATCATAAATACTCACAAAATTATAAAGAGAAGGTAAATGTGATTCCCAACTTATATCTCTTTAACGTTTTAATGTATCAACTCAATTTAATTCTTTACCTATACCTAGTTCAGCAATTTAATTTATTTCTATAATTTTAGTTGTTTAAGCTATTTTTAATTGAACTTATCTTTTGGAATAAGAACAAAACAAATCAATTATAAATGTCAAATATGTGAAGAATTGACAAACTTCAATAACTTTTTTTTTTTTTTTTTGATGAAAACTATTAATGTCAACTAGAAGGGTAAAGGAGCTGAGCTTGAGTGAGCCCAGGCTCAGTTCCTGTTTGACTTGTTAAAAAAATGCCAATGTTCGGGTTCAGCTTGTTTTATGTATTGAGTGCAAAAAATTATTCTTGTTTAGATTGTTTGCTTAGCAAACGAATTGAATACGAGCAACTTAACGAGCTGAATACGAGTTATTCGACCACAAATACAAGGCATTGAATCCAAGACTATTTGAGTGAAATATTAAGCTCTCAACCCTTGTTTAAAGTGACTTCAATCATATAAAAAAATTTGGAGGATACAACAACAACACAACAAGCCTTTATCCCACTAAGTGGGCTCGGCTCTGCGAATCCTTTTTCTCTATTGAGTCCTATTAATATCATTTTTATACAATATACCCATGTCTTTTTAGGTCTAGCTCTGCCTTTCTTAACATAAGTTGAAGTTGAAACATCTGCTCTCCTAAGTGGAACATTCGATGGTCGACGTTTAATGTGACGAAGCCATCTAAGACAACCATCTCTAATCTTTTCTACAACTAGGGTGACACCAACACTTTCACGAATAGATTCGTTTCACACTTTGCCGCTTAGTGTCAAGGCACTCATCCACCTAAGAATTCTTATCTCAACAATACTTAACTTTGTTTTATGCTTCTCTTTTAAAGACCAACATTCTGCACCACAAAGCACTCCACGCTCACCACTTATCCCTCATGCAAAAAATGGAGAGTTGAGTTAGCTAGTCGACAGCCAGCACAAAATCTTTGTCCAAAAAACATTGGAGGATGTATAAAATATGCAGAGTACAGAAGAGTTGATCTTCTCAAATTTCAGCCCAACTGGATCCTGGCAGCTTCTCAATTCCTCTTCCTCTCATCATCTTCCTCACTCTATCAGCCTCACTCCAAAGTCCTTTCTCAGCATATATACTCGAAAGCAGAATATAATTTCCAGTATTCTCTGGCTCCATCACAAAGAGCTCCCCAGCAACAGTCTCCCCTATCTCCACATCACCATAACTCCTACAGGCCGCAAGCACTGCTCCAAGCGCTCCCACATGAACACCCGCCAAGTCGGGCATCCTCCTAATCATCTCATAAGCCTCCCCGAGCCTCCCCGCACGGCCCAGCATATCGACAACGCACGCATAATGATCGGAACATGGCTTAATCCCATACTCCTCCACCATGCTCCGCCAATACCTCACTCCATCTTCCACCAGCCCTGAATGGCCGCAGGCACTCAGCACACCCACGAATGTGATCGGATCCGGCCTTATTCCCTCCCCTCTCATTCTCTCAAACAGCTTCAGAGCTTCGTCGCAATGGCCGTTCGACGCGAGCCCATTGATCAGAGCGGTGTAGGAGTAAGCATCCGGCGAGGGGATTTCGTCGAATAAGCGGAATGCTCGCTCTACTTCGCCGCACTTGGCATACATATCCATGAGTGCCGTGAGCAGCCGAACGTTCTTTTCAATGCGTTTCTGATGGATATAAGCCCCAATACAGCGGGCCAGCTCGGCGCTCCCAAGCTGGCTAATGGCGGATACCACGCAGGTCATGGTGGCGGAATCTGGCTCCACGCCGCACCTCTGCATTTCTTTGAATAATGCTAAAGCTTCCTTTGGCCGCTTGCCCTGCATGTAGCCTGAGATCATCACAGTCCATGAGACCAGGTTCCTCTGCGGCATTTCATCAAACAGCTCCCGCGCAGCGTCTACCAATCCGTTTTTACAGTATCCCATTATCATCACACTCCAGGAAACAACATTACGGCTGGGGATGGCGTTAAAAGTCGTTCTTGCGGCGGTGAGGTTCCCTGCATTCACGTAGCCAACGATCATCGCGTTCCAGGAGATGATGTTCTTCTCAGGCATTTGATCGAACACCTTCCTGGCGGTGAGCATGTCCTCGCCAACACGAGCGTGGGCGCCCAGAAGTGCGTTGTGAGAGATGAGATCTGTAACGGGCATTTCGTCGAAAAAGCGACCGGCGAGGGGGAGCTGGTCGCACTTACCGTACATGTCGATGAGAGCATTGGCGACAGGGAGGTGGCGGGCGAAGCCGGCGCGGATGAGGCGGGAATGGATCTCGGCGCCGGCTGGGAGATCCCCCGTTGCGGCGCAGGAGTTGAGGACGAAGGGGAAGGTGAAGTTGTCCGGGGAGATGGCGAGGGAGGGCATGCGGGCGTAGAGGCGGAGGGCGAGGCCAGACTTGGAGAGCGCGCGGATGGCGCGATTGAAGAGATCGAGGGAGGCTTTTGGAGCAGAAATGGCGACGGAGAAAGCGGAGGAAGGGGAGGAAAGAGAGGCGTAGTGGGAGAGGAGGAGGGAGGCAAGGGAGTGGTCGGTATGGAAGAGGAGGTTGCGGCGGAGGAGATGGGCATGAATTTGCTTCAGCTGAGATAGGGACGAGATCGTCTGGTTCAAGAGTTTAGCGGAGCTGTTGGGTTTGATAATGGAGGAAAAGCTCCTATGTTTCGTCTGGTTCGAGTTCTGGTTGTGGTTCTGAGGAGGGACGGGAGCTTCAGATCCCGCCGGCGACTGAGAAGCGGCCGAGACGGTCGGCGCCGCCACCTCGGCAATGTTTGAAGGATTAGGACCTGCCGAGTGAACGAGTGAGTAGCTCTGGTAATTAGTTTGGAAATTTATTTACTGGATTCAACAACATAAGTTTATTCAATATATCATATATTTTTGTATTTATATCTAATTAGTAATTAAAAAAGATAGAACCTTTTAAATCCACATTTGATCATATATTAAGAGGGCTAGAATACTCTTATTGCCACACCGAAGGCTTCATCCTCCACTAATTTTTTGTACATCATGAATATGCTTGCACGAATCTTGATAAGATATGTTGGACCGTACAAAGAAAATAGATTTACGAATATTCGACATTATACCTATTGGTCTCTGAGGCCGACCGAACGAAGGACTGATCAACCCAACAAATATGATGTGACCGCGTCGACACATATCCAACCAGTATATGCCATTATAAAGATCAACAGTCGCCTAAAGGGAATTCCTTCAATATAGTCACATAAACCGAAGGTCGGCTGACTGTCAAATTACGGTGATACACTTCTGTCTGCTTGAATAATCCTACCCAAGGGCAATGTATCTGTCTGCTTGGACACTTATCCAACCAGTATCTGCCATTATGAAGATCAGTAGTCGTCTAAAAGGAATTCCTTCAATATAGTCACATAAACCGAAGGTGGGCTAGCTGTTAAATTACGGTGATACACCTCTGCCTGCTTGAATAATCCTACCCCGGCTGAGGATCATTCAAGCGACCAAAGATCATTTAGTCGCTCGAATGACTCTGGGCCGTCTGAATGAATACCAAGCAACAAAGTCAGGTAGCTACGAATACCAAATGATGTATAGGGCAATTACATATAAAGAATGATGCCAATAAGAATTACAAAGTCAAAACATGTATCATTCACTTACAAATTTTTAAATGTGTAATGGCTCATAATTTATGGTAACAACCCATTAAACATAGGACAATCATGTAAGTTGCAATAACCCTACCTATGATTTATAAATAGTGGGGTCATTTTTGCTAAGGGGAAGAATTCCAAAATTACCTTAAAAAATTGAGTATTACTTGCTTCGTATTTCTCTTTCCTTTCATCTGACCGACGCTCAATTTCTTGGGCGTGATCTACAGGATAATTTAGGATTTAACATTCTAAAAGGTGTGGCGAGCGTGGAATCATGCCTTCAATAAAATGGGAAGAACTTCAGGGTGGAGGAACACTTTAAGAAGATGCCTCTAATGTAGAATATGTTTAGGAATTCGGGCAACAATGAATCCAAGAACTGGGATAACAGGTCAAATTGAAGAATTGACCCGAGTTGTGCTTTAAGGAAGGTCCAATCTCTCCTGCAACCTGATCCATCAGTACCCGAGCCCCAAGCTCAACGAGTGGCACAAGCCACCGAGCGATTGGAGGAGTCCCAGTACCAGGATAATGCCAGATTGGCGCCAAAGGCTGGACCCCAACCAGGAGGGATAGAAGTTTACCTTCGAATGAATAATGTGTTCGCTCGACATATTGTGGAAGTTGAGCCACCGAAGAGGCTTAAGTTACCTTCCTTGGAACCATATAAGGGTCAGACTGACCCTGTTGACCATATTGCATCCTTTGAGTTAACAAACTGCTTATCAAAATCACTGATGCATTATACTGGCTTTTCTCTACCACTTTGAGAGATTCCGCCCTCAGGTGGTTCAATGGACTTCCTATAGAAATTATCATTCCTTCAAGTTTTTGGCGCAGTATATTAAATTCTAAAAGCCACGAAAGGACTTAAAAGTTATTTGTGGTATGTGAAACAAGGATCGAATGAGAGCCTTAAGAAATATGTTACAAGGTTCTAGAAGGAGATGCTCAAGGTGGGGAGCCTAGAGAGGGCAGTTGCTAAGGTAACCCTAGCATAAGGACTAAAGAGTTTACAATTCAGATATTTTTGGGTTTATAAAAACCGAGGCATTGGTCGAACTCTTGAAGTTAGCCAATGATCACATTAAGGCTGGGGAGTATATGAATTAGTCGATTTTAAAAGGTGAGAAATCAGATTTGCAGTCGGGTAAGAATAACTCAAGGGATCATAGAAGGAAAGGGAAGAAGGGCTCTCGTCCAATATTATATTTTATTGTATTCATTATGTTCAAAATTATTTGAAATATTACTTTTTAAATTCAAAATTTGCTAAATACTAATAGCTACTATTTTGAAGTTTTGACTACTCATATCTTGCATAATTTGATGGTTTAGTAAGTAAATAAAGTTTAGTTTAATAGCAATAGCTTTTTTATCTAACTAAAGCTTTAATTTTGAAGCCTCATTTATACAAGTTATTCCTATTATGCTTTAACGGGCTTTAATATTTCTAACTTTGTTTAATGAAATGTGTTCCACTATTTGGAATGTAGCAATTATTACAATAGGTTTTAATATAGTTAAATGGTTGTTCCCAAATTGATATCTCCATGAGTTTGGAAAAGTTTCGGAAATATTTTTGTTGGAAAAATGTTACAACCCGAGCTCTCATCCATCGGGATATTGTCAATTTTGGCCTAATAACCTCATGACTTCTCCCATTAGTGTAACTTTCTAGATGGCCCGAGCCCACTTTAGAATTTCGAATGAAACTCCAACCGTTATACCCAAATGGTGACTCAATATTAAAGATTTCAACTTGATTCAACTTAAGGGGTTTAAATATTCTTCTCAGTTTTCTTTAACCCAACATTTTCTTGACCCAAAATCATCTATTACGTAGATATTCTTATCAGCAGACTAGTGTGATGATCTGATATTATCAGCTTTGGCCTAATGGCCTCATAGTTTGTCCCATTAGTATAACTTCCCATGAAGTCACCCATTCCAAGGGTGCTCTCGTACGAGCACGTTTAACTTTCGTGTTTCTAATCAAATTTTAACTATTACACAAAAAAATATCACTATAAATAAAAATAATTTTGTAAAAGTAGAGGATACTAAAAACTTGATGAAAATTTCTCATGGCTCACTTTCTCAAATTCTCATCAAGAGTAAAATTTCAAGCTTCAGTAATTTCTATTTTTGTTTAGGATAAGATTTATGTGCAAGATGATTGTCAAGAAATAAATTTTGTTTTGTGTACAATACTACCTTTCAAATTCGAGTCCTACCATGTGCACCACCTTCCATAAACACCCCCTTATAAGCCTCATCATGCTTCAAGTTTATCCATTGTTCCTCACATCACTTTTCTACACATCATTATTGTTTCTTAAACAACAAGCTCATTTTTTAGGATAAAAGACTCATAATCCCTTCATATGATGCCTTGAACCCTAGGGAAGCTCTAGAGTTCCCCTACATTCCGACGCCCTAGTACTAGCTTCACCAATCACTCTAAGCACATCTCCACTTCTTTTACGTCGATCACACAAGTTTTATCTTGGCCACCACACTGCCGTAAGTCCAAAAGAAATCTCTAAACTAAGCACAATTTCTTGGCCATTCGCGGTAATCCCTTTTCTAATTTACGCGACCTCAACACTATCTTAAATAGCCTTCTATCTACATTCCGACACCCTAGTACTAACCTCACCAATCACTCTAAGCACATCTCCACGTCTTTTACGTCGATCACACAAGTTTTATCTTGACCACCACACTGCCGTATGTCCAACAGAAATCTCTTAACTAAGCAAAACAATTTCTTGGCCATCGTAGTAATCCCTTTTCTAATTTACGCGACCTCAACACTATCTTTTAAAACGCCACTGCACTTTTAAGCTGTCCCAAACCGGCCTACTAGCATATAACAATTTAAGAAGATTTACATACATACCACTCAATCTTATTTATTTACATATCTACCCCTATAAACTTCAATTTTTACATATATACCACCTCACCTTTGCATTCATGAAAAAGATAAATTTCAGTTTTTAACAAGTTAAAATATATAGTAATATTTTTATGTAATATGAAAGATTTAAGTGTTTGATATGTAAATACATAGAAATTCATTGTGTGGTATGTATGTAAATGTCCCAACATTTTATATATGGCCCATAATGTACGTATATATTAAATGTCTGCTACATTTTTAAAGTTACTTTGATTTCAATATATAAATTTCATTTTATTAAAAAAATATATATATATATATCTTAAATCTAACAACAACTATAAATGATGACGATTTAACCAATTGAATAAGTTATAATATGAAAATAACCATCAAAGGATTACAACGCAGTAACAGATTTATTTTATTTATTAATTTTATTGAACCTAAGATCAAAAATTTCTTAAGAGAGATATTGATTGAAAAGATGAAGATGTAACTTATTAGAATCAATTTAGGACTGTTTTCTGTCTTCTTTGTGTTTCAGACCACCACCACAACTTTGTGTTTTAGCCTGAAGAGTGAGCTCAATACTATGTACTGCGTTCGAGGTAAGCTTAAATTCCAACATCATATCGTTGTCGACCGACACCGACAACTAGTCTCCGATCGTCTCCAACCACCAGTTGTCGACTACTGCCGACCACAAGTCGCTAACCACCGCTATCAATCGACCACAAGTTGCCGAACATCACTCGCCAACCACCTCCTATCAATCGACCACATCTCATTTCTTAAGACAAGTTTGTTTGCACACCGACTTTGTAGCTCGGAAGATTGCGCAACACTTTCCCACTTTTGCGACTACGAACCGTACTTCGTAATCTCCAGCTTATAAGTAATCTCTTCACTGAATTGTAGCCATGCGTTTTTCTCTTTACACGTTTTACTTAACGCTAAAGATCATAATCTATTACTCTACCATCGTGAATATTCCCGTACACATCATCAAAAAAAAAAAAAAGAAAGAAAAAAAAGAACCATTGATATTATTATATTTGACCAAGCTTTATATTATTTAACGTTCATCATTTATATGCAAACAAATAAAGTAAAAGATGCATTATTTAGGCTAATTGCTTGTATTGTAAAACAGCACTTGTCTTCTCAAATCGGTTAGCCCGTCTCTCTCTCTCTTTCTCATGAGTTCCCTCTTTATTTCAAATCACAAAAATAGGTGTGATTTGACTCACAACTCTCTCAACTTTATATGATTTTATATATTTAATGGAAGACAACTACTTAAGGTGGTTAGTGGGTCAACAAATAAAAGTGTAGAAGTAGTGATCTCTTACACTTTATACCTTTTTTTTTTCTTTTATGAAATTTAATGGGATATTTATATGCATGCCCTCCACTTCCTATGAAATTTAGATATCTAACGTATAAACTTTAATTTTTAGATTTATGGCACCCGAAATTTTCATATCACATAAAATATAATACTATTATTGAAACTTTTAGAAAGTGAATTACACATTTCGTGCATAGGGTAATGTTACATGTATGTAAAAATTAAAGTTTAGAGCGTTAGATATAAAAATATATAGGAATTAAATGGTATGTTTGTAGCTCCTTCAATTTTAACTTGTTGTTTAAATCATATAATAGACTTTTTTAATTTGGTTTGAAGTAAGAATTAGATAAATTGGGGATCCCACTTTGAATGTTAGTGAAGACAATGTATAAAAAAAATTGCATAATATCACAAAATAATAAGAGTAAGTAAAGCATAATGGCTCATTTTTAGTGGCCAACAACCACTCCCCAAGTCCTCTCAAGTTTCATACCAATTTCTCCTTTAGCCTTTATAAGGTGAAGAAACAACTTCTACTTCAAACAAAGGATATACTCTCTTCTACTCCAAACGAAAAAAGTGTCACACTAGCCCACTAACTAGTTGCACTAAGATCTACAAGTGATCTTTTAGATCAAACAACTTATCATAAACACAATTATAGCGCTCACAATAGTTCCTTCTTTAACGATAAAATTATATGTAATTGAGAAAGACAACGATTGGTGCAAACCCACAAGAAAAAACTCTCCTAGGATGTGCTAATAAAGAGAAAAAGAGATGCACTTGACATAAATATTTTCTCTTTCCAATCCTTGTATGTCATTATCCTCACACATATTTTTAATAAATATCAAGTTTGTTAAATATTAGGTAAAAAAACTTAATGCTAATAAAAAATAGAGTAATAGTTGACTATCTAGTATGATCAACATCATATAGTATGATTGGATCAATCAAAATTTCATCACTTAACCCTAAAATTCATTTCCATGATTTGGTTAATTCAATTTATTCAATTCTCAATGTGTGTGCATGAATACTAATTATTTTTATAATTTTTATACTTAATACATATATAAAATAACTGAAAAATAAAATTTTAAAAAGTATGTTTAACACTTGCAGCTTTAGCCTTGACATTTTTTAGCTATTCCTCTTTTCTTAATTTAACACATTTACTAAATTACATATTCCTGACATGGCCTTGCACTCCTAAGCTACGTGCTTCATTAGAGTTTTATATATGTTCGTCTTAGTGTGTTCCCACCTTTGTATTGTTAGTAGACAAACTAGTACTAATCTAAATTAGTAATATTAGATAAACTAAATTTTGCTTATGATTATTAAATTATTATGTTACTATTATAAGCTCATAGATTTAAGAAATCTGAGATTTCTTATGATGGAAAATTCAAAACATAGAACCATTTAAATAATGTTAAGGTAATATCTTTAAATGTAAGCTAGAGTGTATGGTAACCTAATTTAGACATTTTTTATAAGTTTTGAAATATTGAGTTAATGGAGAATCATAAGACTATATTGAGAGGTTAGAAATATTACTGAATGATATTGAAGAAGTGGATGTTAAATTTTGAGTAGATGGAGGAGATCTACAAATTTTTACTATCTACTTAAAATTTTAGGAGTTGTATAAGAAGAAGAACAAAGCTGAGTTAGGAGGACTGGTTTAATGACTTAAGTGGTGATTAGAATTATTTTAAGGTTGTAGGGTTTGAATATGAATTTTAGATTGTTGGTAGGGAGCAAGAAGAATATGTTAAAAGAGATTGGCTGAGAGATCATTAAATGAAATAAGAATACATATATCTTCCGTCAAGAAAAACTCAAATTAGAGGACGTCACCAAAAGCTTAACTCTAATAAATTTACTTTACCATATTTTTTAAAAGCATAAATCATCACTTTTTTTTATTCATTTTAACAATATTTAAGTTATTACATTATGTTCTATAATTTAAATTAAAAAAAAAGAAATTAAGAAGGTAAATATTAAATCTAGAGATGTAAGAAGAAAGCGGTGGGGATCACTCCAACTCGACACCAAATGTCTCTTTCCACATAAGATGACCAACTAAAACACTTTTAATTTAATCTTAGACCTCTCTTTAATAAAAACGTAATTCTAAATGTTTCATTTGACAAATACAAATTAAAAGTTGATACTCAAAGCTTTTGATAAAGTGTAAAAGTTCTATGTTGTAATTTTTGTAGCAATTAGTTTAAGTCCCATATTAAGGTTGTTACTTGATGATTATTTGGTGGTGCTATATTAGCAATGATTCCATGTTTATCACTTAATCTTAATCTGATGTAGATTTTGTTAAAATTAAATTGATATTTTACGACAACTCCATTGAGCTTATTTGAACTATATATGCACTACATATTTCAAATCTAAATAAACTTTAGCAAGAACTCATGTAAGTTTTTAAACATTTTACTTAATCACCCATGCACCTTTAGTTGGTGATCTATGCTTTCCTTTGATCTTATGAATAGTTTATAAGCACCTTTTTTGTAATAATAGGATCTACTTTAAGATGTTGGATGATAAGGATGGCTAAAATTGGTAAGATAGATCTATTTCTTGATAATTAATTTTATTATTTAGAGGTCAATTAACCTCTTTATTTAAAATAAAAGCTTTAATAGTAACATTAAACTAAGTAATACGTTGGATGATAAATTGAGAAGATGTGTATAAGATAAAACTTTTGATTGGTTTATAAACACCTTTTTTTTAATAATAAGATCAACTTTAAGAAGTTGGATGATAAGGATACCTACAATTAGAAAGATAGACCTATTTCTTGATAATTAATTCTATTATTTAGAAGTCAACTAACATCTTCATATAAAATAATAACTATAATAGTAACATTAAACTAAGTAAGATGTTGGATGATAAATTGAGAAGGTGTGTATAAGAAAAATATTTTCAGAAAATTTGAATGGGCCGTAAGAATTTATATGTAATTCATATATTTAACGGATATATATATATCTGTGTGTGTGTGTGTGTGTGTGTGATAATATAAGCTAACAAATTATCAATTATCTATTTTATTTAAAAGAATTATTGTGATTTTCGTTGGCATGCTTTGCATTACTTTTAACTATTTATATCCTCACACTAATATGAATGCTTTGATGTTACTATTGACTATAAAAGTAGTATCAGATAATTCATGATTGGAGTTACTTGCCATATCCATACCTCTTTTTGGATCAATAATAAAATCATCATTTCTAGCATTAAAAAGATGTTTAACATTATTCTCATATTATATTTTCGCTTGATGATAAGATTATGAGTTGTAATAGAAGACGTATTATCTATTGGTCCGATATAAAACAGTTTGACAATTCCTTATTATATATTCTCCTTTCCATAGTACATGAAATTTATATCGACGCAACAAAAAAATGATGTGTGTGATAATAATGATGTGGATGGTATGATTTACCTTCCTCACATAGAAGGATTAGAACGTAGTGTAGCCTTGTGGTTAGCATTTGCTAATACATGAGTGGATATCACTTTCATAGCCCTCCCATCGTCAATTAGAAATTTGCATATTTATTGTACAAAACACATTCATATGAATATATTCTTTCTTTTCCAATCCTACGACTTTTAAAAACTGTTAAGCATCTCATCTCTACAATATTGTCGGTATCATTTAACTTAAAATTAACTCAAATAAAGGTATCTTATTCAAAATTTTCTTAATATAACCATCCTCAAGTATACTATAGGCATCAAATAAAAAAATGTCTTGTATTAATAGTACATATTACCTTTCATATAACAAAAGAAATATATAACCTCTCCAATGTTTTTAGAATTCCTCTCAATAGTAATATTTATGATATGCGTGTCATGTGTGATGTGATTAAGCCTAATAATTGGCCTCTGAGTGGGAATACAAGTAGTATGATGCTAAGATTTAGATAAAGAGGCAATTTTTTTTCTACTTTTCATAATCAGGGTGGAAATTAAGCTGTAGTATCTAGTGATAAAAATCTTTATTCCTTTATGTCTAATAATTTATAGTAGATTAATTTATTAGTTTTAAATTTTTTTATGCATAATTGATCTTAAATACTAAGTTTGAAAAAATGTTGAGATACTTAATGATTTGAAAGGTGCCATAGTTTAGAGTTAGTAGTTGACTATATAATTTATTGTAATATTCTTAGATAATACACGTATATTTGTCTCCTTCTTGTCTCCCTAAGTGAGGATTGTCCTTTCTAATTTTTTCTCTTTTGATAAGGTATTGTTCTAGTTTTTTTTAATGATCCCTAGTGAGTTTTATTTTACTGAAATAACCATTCTAGTAATTATATATAAATACCACTCAAGTAAAACATCCGTGTTCATTATCCAACCCCAAATTTTTTTAAGAGTAATGTATAACATCATAGAAAGGTGCATTTAACTTTTTTAGAAAAAAAAAAATTATTTTTTTAGTCAATGTATTTTGATAGCTTGCTCCACCTCTATTCCCTTAAATAGATGGCCCTTTGATAAGTTTTTTTTCCTAAAATAGATGGTCCTATGCTATGATTTAGGAGTTGGGGACAATATTTGTACTTATGCCAACAAAAGAATCATTTTTTTCCTTAATTCATTAACCTATTATCATTGTTCTTGAATTTAAGTTGTACGAAATATACATGTAATAACTCAATAATCTTTCAATGCTCACCAAAGAACCAATATATGATGGCTAATAAGCCCTTAAAGTCATATAAAATTGAGGAAAAAACTAATAAAAAATACCTGATGAGAAAAAACTTATAAAAAGAATCTAGAGGCACAAACAATAACCTAATAATATTATAATGAAAGGAAAAAGTCACTGGACTTTACTAAACATACATTAAATGAACATTTGTAACTTTGATAACAAATGATGTTGATAGATGATGAGCTACTCATTTTAATATAAAGATACGTGAATTGAGAAGATGATGGATAATGGAGATTATTCATAAGAATAACATAAAAGATTAATAAGTTTTTAAGGCTCTCTGAAGTCTTCATGAAAGAGACAACACCAAGCTCTATCTTTTATATTGCATACTAGTAAAACTCTAATAGAAATTAACTCAACAAAGTTTATTTTCTACTACAAAGCTATTACATATTCGTAATATCTTCATTATACTATCACAAAAAAAATTATATAATGGGCGATTGCATATTGATCCATGGACTCTTAGCTTCCGTATTTGACATGAATATTAGTTGATTGCTTACTTAGTTTATTATTTGATAGAATAATGCCAACATTTCATACTTGAATTATAGCAAAAAAGAAAAGATTAGAGAGTGGAGAGGCCAAAATTTTCATGCTCTTTTTTTATTTCATCCAATCTCATTTGAAATGTGATTGTTCTCACATTGAATCCATCATGATGATTAAAATATTTTTTATTTTGCACTATGAATATGAAAAATATCAAAATTATTGCTTTTTGGCATGTTAAAAGTAAAGTTGTTACATTCCTTTAGTAGGATCTATTCTTTAATCTTTGAAAAATAATTATAATCCTCTTCAAAGTATTCCTTATAATGATGATGATAGTGATTATAATACAAATCTTTTAATTTTGAATGTTAATAATAGCTTAATTTTTTTTCATGTATGAAAACTTACATCTTACAAGTTCTGCAAGAAATAATCATTTTTATTTTGCATCATCAACTCTAATGCATTGTGAAAAGTCTAACTTAAGAACCCAACTTCCATGTTTAATTATTTTCAATGCTAGTCCATATACTGAACAAGTCTAGATTATTACTCCTCATAAAACTAAGTTTTAGCAAGAAGTGTTGCCCATCAAAGGAGATGACTTATAGAAAATGTCATAAAAGAGAAAGGCCTAGACTTGAGCGGACTATTTATCATTTTGGTATTTACACACCCAAATAGTTGAATTCATATTTCCTGAAATAGCTGTTAGTCAAAGGTAAAAAGTTCTAGTATATTCATCAGATCTTTAGTTATATTTTTCACTTGATGGGCTCTCAAGTATATCTCATATTTAGAAGAGTAAAATTATACATTTATAGTTAAATTGTTATAAATATATTTCAAATTGGTACATTCTAAAACTAACCGCACTCAATTCATTATAAATGAATTGTTAATGTAATCATTTATTTACACGACATGTTAACTTTGCTTAGCATCTTAGAGGATCACTCGGCTCAAAAGCATCCAGAAGGAAGATGATGAAAGCAAAAAAAGTATAGAAAACAAATTTTTTTTTTGACCTTAGGGCTACCGAGGCCTCCGTGGATAATGCAATTCTTGGATTGTTGACCGGGGATCTCAAGACGTGTTGGGTTGACTTACTTCACAATCGGGTAGACTTAGGGTCCTATTGGCTTGCGATGACGGGTCTGTAGTACCCTGACTTTGCTACCTTTACCCTTTTAGGATTACTCATTTCCTTTGACTACCCCTATTGAGCCCTTTCGCTCCTTGACTTCGTTGATATCATTTTGACAGCCCGATGCCGATGAACTGCTGCCCGTTTGGGATACGAAGATTTGTCCTCTGCTCTTATGGCCCAGACGTGCTTTGACGTGTTAGAATATGCCCATCGAGATAATTCAGGTTGTTCCATGGATCCCGTATGCCGATGAGCCGCCACCCATTTGGGATGTGAGAGACTCACTCTCTGTCCCGTTGTCTGGTGAGAGCTTTGAAAGCAGCAGGACTTTCCCACACGGGATGACCTTTCATTGAGTTCCTATTACCCCAAGTTCATGATAATATAAACAAAACTCCTTTTATTGAGAGTATTCTTGGGTACCCCCTAAGATGTAATTAACCAAGTGGGATTCATCCCCTTGGGACTGTTCTTGACCCCAGAACAGGCACCTACACCTGACTCTCTGGTTGTGGGTAGTCTACGTAGGCATTTTTTTGCAGATGTTGGTTCAAGGAGCCTCCGCCCGATCTTGTTTGAGCGGACATGCTTGGCCTATCATTGCGAGGTTTACCACACGTATGCTCTCCATGTTTTGTGTTTTCTCTTGTTTGTCATTTTGTTGTATGTCCCTTATAATTCAGTTCCTCTCCTCTTTGAATCATTTATTTGATTCGGGAGGGAGATTTATTCAAATAAGGGAAGTGTACGACGATCGACAGGCTGACGACTCCTTCTAAAATGAAAGAGAAAAAAACGAACGAAAACATAGACTTTAAGCATTTGAAAACTCCAACTGAAGTAAAGAATTGTTTTGAATTTCTATGTGGTAAGGATCCCATCACTAGTCTTCTATGATAGTCACCAGGCAAGTCTTATGGCTAGACCCTAGGCTAATCTAAGGAAAGACTAGACCTCAATAAAAGTGAGGTCAACAACCATAAGTTAGGTTAAAATAATTTTAAAAACACAGTTCTTTGAGGATAAATAATGTTTAGTTTGAAATAGTTATTCTCCCTTCCCCCAAACTTAATTTTTTAAATATTTTGCAATCAATCCCCAGCAATGGCGCCAAAAGCTTGACCCGACCCGTAATTACGCAGTTTTATGTATGTTTTCTAGCAAAAAACTTGACCCAATTTAATTAAGCAGCTAGTGTGCAAAATGAATGTGGAACTTAATTTCTGTTTTACAAACTAGGGGTACTGCGCAAGTATACGTATCATTTCAAATAATTTAGTGTTTTCTTTAAAGACCACAGTATCGATCCCACATAAAAGTGAGGTAAGAAGGCTCTTAGACTAAATTTTAGTCTACTACTATTAGGTATTAGGTTGGAAGGTCGATTAAGATAGTGTTTTATCTAGCAACTAGTCCTAAATGCATCTATTAAATGTAAGGATATCAATTATTCCTAAATGCAAATATTAATTCTAAAGATAAATTATCTGGATAAATTGGTTTGGATAATTTTGAGATACAAAAACTACTCTTCTCATGCAGTGTCCTAGATCATGTGTAGGAATGGAATGTTTAAAATTTAATATAGTAGTGAAAAATAGGAGCATACTTATCCTTGACCCCCTCTCAGTGCTAGCAAAGAACATTGGCCAACCTAGAGTTTTTCACCAGCTTGTGTAGCAGTGCTGACTAGATTATGGCCTCTCACTTCCAAATTACCACCCATTATGCCATCTCTATAGGACCTACTAGGGACCCTCACCATCCAAACTCTATACTGAATTGATAAAAGAATCTAGTCTGTCACCCTAGGAACATCAATTCTATGCTCATCAAAACTTATCTCCCTATCTATTTTCACTCCCCCTCAGGTGATTGCAATGGTTCTACCCAAGTTGAAATGTGGCTCTACCAGTTGAGAATTACACTGCCCTCCCAAGTCTTAATGCAATTACAATGGATTTTAACATTACAACAGGCCAAAATTTCAATGTAAATGAAGTTCAAGTGAATACCATCAAAATAATAATAATAATAAATTTGGCATGCATTTCATACTCCTAAACATATATCTAAATCAATGCAAAGGAAAAGTTGATGAAAATAATGACATAAGCAGTAAAAGGATTTTATAGAATTTTGTGCCAACAAGGAACATATGTCTACCTATGCTTAGTATTCTATTTATTTTGAGCAACTATTTGTCATGTAGAAACTTCTAATAGTAACATATCATCAAATTATATAAACTATTTCATAATAAGAAACCGGACAATGTGAGTGCAGTCAAGTTGTAAGATCATAGCTCTCCTGAGTCTTAGTTTCAACTATAAAAAAATTTAACATAACTTATTACCACTTAAGTTATATCAATGAAGTAAATGAGATATTACTCATCACAAGAGATTGAAATTGTTCTATAAAAAATTTTTTTTCCTACACATGCCACTACTTCAGACCAAAAGAAAAGAGTAAAGAAAACTACTCACGAAGCATGAAGAAAACACAATCTAAAACTTCATTTAAATTAAAGCAAATCTAGAAGGAAGTGTTTACAACAAATAGAAAATGAAGAACACAATACTTATCTTTTTCCCTTGAAAGAAAGATGAAAATTTCTCCAACAAAGCCTCCCCCAGATCCATGCAATGCTAGTACAATTCCTAACACATATCTTTCAAAAATCCCTCACCAATCTCTCCAGAAAATGTAGAAATCTACATTCCTACTCCTATCTACGATCTCTCTGCATCTTTGGAGATTCCCTTATAAAAACCTTTAAGGGATTATGCAAACCCTAGAGTAGATGAAATTTATTTAGGTGTTCAAACTCCTGCTGTAGAGGATAACACATTTGAACTTAAACCTTGAATTATTCAAATGGGGAAAAAATCAGTTTTGGGGAACACAATATGAGGATTTAAATTTACATTTAGCAAGCATTTTAAAACAGTGTGCAACATTTAAATATGATGGCGTATCAAACGATGTCATCAGAATTAGAATTTTTCTTTTTTCATTAAGCAATAAATCTAGATGTGGTTAAATTTCGTTAGCAACTTGATCTATTAGAACTTGGGGAGATTTAGCACAAAAATATTTAGCTAAGTATTTTCCACTTTAAAAAACTGCTATGATTAGAAATGACATTACTTCTTTTACTCAGTATGAAGGAGAGTCAATATATGAAGCTTGTGAAAGGTTTATGAAACTCCTTAGAAAATGTCCATGATCAAAGAAAAGTATATTGAGAAATTCATACGAATTTTACATTGATTTTTTATGATAATGCACTTTAAAGAATGGTATTTTCTATGTTTTACAGCAGGTATAAATATTTATAGATCATGGAGCAAAAAGAGGAGAAAAAGAGCGAATCTGGAACAAAAAGGACCAAAAGAGACAAAAATTGAATTTGGCCTCCGACGGCGAGGAAGAGGCCACCGACGGCGTGTTTTTCCCGAGAGAATACAAATAAATTATAAAGGATCCCGCTGACGGCGAGATCGACCCCGCCGACAGCGAGCCTTAGCAGTTGGCCTATGTTCTAGAAGCCCGCCGACGACGCCAGCGAGCCCGCCGACGGTGAGAAGGTCAGTTCAAGCAAGATTCATCAAATCTGGACTATTTTTGAAGAGGTGCTTAAGCAACCTTTGGAAAATTTTCTCCCTCTTTAAAAAAGAGACGAATTAAGTGAGTGTGTGTGAGTCAAAGGGAGTCAGAGGAGAGTCCAAGGAGCGTGTGTGTTTTCTGAGAGTCTAGTTAGTGTTTACATTGTCTCCAAAGTGTCATTAGTGTGTGTAAGTGTGTTATAGAGAGTTTAATAGTGAGTTCAGTTGAGTGTGCTGTACAAGAATGAAGAGTCAGAGGAACTTCAAGGAGTCTGCTTGGGGAGAAAATTCGAGATAAGTTGTGTTTATTAACTTTGCTTTTATATGAAATCTAAGTTTTGTGTTATTCTTCCTATGCATTCTGAGTATTCTTCTCTATCTTTTTCCTTGTTTTGAGATTTTGTGAAATGAAAAATTGAATTAGTTGTGCCTAAAATATTAAATAAAAATTGTGATAATCTTTTTACTAAAATCTTAATTTACTTTAATCTGGCCAATTGATATGTTACACTCTGTTGATTTCACAACTAAAGTAAAGATTACATCCGAGATTTGGGGAGGTCAAAGTCCTTGAAAGAAGGGTGCAAATAAATAAGGAAATATTATTTATCGGGCGTAGAGTTGGAGATTTTAGAGTGACAGACTAAAATCCTCAATTTGATCATATCGTTTGGGAGCTAAAGTATAGATGTTAGCCCTCAGGCTAGGGGAATGTGGAAGCTCTCAAGTGAGAGCCGGTATCCTCCCAGCCTAGCCGCAGATTCAGTAACCAAGCATAGGATTAGTCAATATTCTTTATGCCTGGACCAAAGGGTAAAGAGTAGGAATGCTCCTATTTGGCACAATATAATTCTAACTAATTTAATTATCTGTCCACTTAATTCTCTTAATAAGGGGAAATATACTTTTCTATAATTCAACTTCCCATTCAAGATTAGTAGTAGAATTTAGTATAAATTGTTCTTTATTTACGTTTACTAGATAATTATTTCAACTGCTGTAATTAGTTCGTAATCTCTAAAACTTCACTCTGGGATCGATATCTAGGACTCCATTAGAGCCCTTTATTACTTGAACGATAAGTATACTTACGTTGATAAGGGGTAACTTTGATATTATTAAATATTATTTTTACACTTGTTAACACTTATATAATTACGCATCCGCCCTATCAGTCCACATCATGCTCTACTAGACTGGTTAATCATTCAAACTTTTTATAATGGGTTAGTGAAATCCCTTAGATTTTACATAGATGCTGCTGCTGAAGGTTCATTAATGTCTAAACCATTTGATGAAGTTTATTCATTAATTGAAGAAATGGCTACAAAAAAATTTTAATAGCCTTCTGAAAGGGTAAATTCTAAGGAAGTAGCCAACATTCATGAAAATGATGCTATTTCAACGGTTGCATCTTAAGTTGTTGCATTATTTAGGAAGATGTCCAAATTTGAATGAATTTTTTTCCTACATCTCATGTGATTGAAGAAAGTTCTTTAGGATAAATAATTAATTCTCACACTTCATTAGAAACTATAAACGCTATCAATAGAACCAATAACCCATAATCCAATTTTTACAACCCAAGTTAGAAAAAACATCCTAACTCTAATTGGAATAACAATTCTAGTGGTGGAAGTTAATAATGGGCGAACGCTCAAGTAAACCCACCGAGAAACTAGAACAACTAGGGTAATACTAACTATAGATTGTCGGCGTATTTTAGGTTAACTCGTTGTATTTTAAATTTTAAATTTAATTTAAATATATATATATATATATATATATATATATATATATATATAATTTGGAAAGTAACATTTTGATTTTTGAAAATAATTTTAAGTTTGAAAATTTTAAAATATGAAATCAAATTGATCTCACATCTCAAAAAGTTTATATAAACGAGCACCACATCACAAACTGGTATCTATCCCGAGGAATAGACACACTGCTTGATAATGAGGCTCGATTAAATAAACTAACAGATTTGTAACATTTGTTTGGTCTGCGAACTAATTTTATAAGCCTACAATTTCCCCTGCTTAATATAAAAGAATTAAGCAGGGTTTATATTACCTAGGTTTTTAAAGTTCCTATAAGGGCAAGCCCCTATAGTTAATTACATCTTAAATGAAGGGAGTAACTTAAGAAAACTCTCGATAAAGATCAGTGGTTTTGCTTTCAAGAATTTCAAAGTTTAAGGTTCAAAGGATTGAATTTTGGAATTTCAATAGGAAATAGATCAAATTTGGAAGAGTTATTTTGGGAGTCCAAAGGAAGAGATGTAATGGATGTTACAGACCCGAAGTGAACTTCAGTGACTTCCCGACTATCCTATTGTTTGACTTCGATTTGAGAGTTTATTTAATGTTTCAATCCCGTGAATTTTAATTAATTAGGACTTATATTTGTATGATACGATCATACAAATAGCCTCGAAAGTGTGAGGGTTTATGTCGTACCAAATGGCTACCTCAGAGTCCTAAGACGAGTTAGGGCTTAAATTGCATAATATGATTATGCAAATGCCTAAAGAGAAGTTGAGGATTTATGTTGCACTAGGCAAACAACCTCAAAATCCTATGGTTTGTTGTTTAATTACTAAGAAAGGGTTTAGCTGACAAAGACTTGTTTTGCTGTTGAAGATGGTCGTGCTGCCCACCGTGCTTGCTCCAAGCTCCTAGTTGTTGCAGAAGGTTTAGTTTTAGAAGTGTCAATCAGGGGGTGAGAGAAGTGTTTTGGTTTAGAGCGGTTGAAAATTGAGATGGCTTAGTGTTTTAATTAAACTAAATCCTAAAGTTGATTAAGCAGAACTGGTTAAGATCCAACGGTTTCATCATCCCGACACCACTATTTTCATCGGATTCACTTAGTCCAAATGAATTTGCTAAACTCAACTGAATGAGTTCCACACTTTCATTTAGACCGTGGGAAATCTCGTTACCAACACGTAGGTTACATCATCCGAGGGATTCCCGATCATCCAACGAGACATTTTAATTTTAGTTTTAATTGCAATTTTGTTTTGTTGGTGATTAAATTTTGAGTTGTTTAAACATGTTGGGTTCAATCATTTTCATGAATTTATAAATGTGGGAAAGTAAGACATTTAATAAATTACAGAATGTAAATTGCAATAAACTTAAATGCGTACCTGGTGGGCACTGTCGTTGTTTTCACCTGCACTTAAAATGTATGTTATGGCATTTATATATTTGCAACAAATACCTAGGTAAAGCTAAGGGAAGGTTCTGGTTATCTACCAAAATCCTAATCCTATTGCTAGTCAATTCCTATGATGTCTAGATTCTTAGTTGGTTAAGGATGATTTTCTTCACCAAAGAACAATGAGGTCTCACTATTCTTTTAAAACATCCCATCATGTTAGGGAAGTGCTCAGAACTTGATTATGAACATCTTCTTAAACATTTTAGGGATTATTTTGAGTTCATTTAGTTTCATTGTGGTGATGAATCAATCACCCAAGTTTAGCTGAGTTTTGACTCTTGCTCAGTGAATTTGGATGTTTGATTATCCCATAAATAAGGTGACATTACATTTGATGCTTCATTTAAGAGTTATGATAATGAAAGTCTTTAGGGGCAAGTGAGTTCATTAAATAACTTAATCATTCTTAGTTAAAGTTGAATTGATGATTTAAAAGTGGTTTAATTTAGTTGTAAAGTTTTGACTGATCTTTTTCAATTGTTTTAATTTGTTTTAAGTTTGAAGAAGTGTTTAAGTTGTTTACTTCAGTTAAATTTCAACATTTTAAGTGGTCTTAACATTTAGATTAATTTTAAACATCTTAGACTGATTTAATTTTAATTATAACATTTTAATTGTAAATTGTTCCAGATTAACCTTAATGTTTCAAATTTGTTTTAATTTAAGTATTGAACAATTTCAAATTAGTCGTGATATTTTTAAGTTTGTTTTAATTTGATTTTCTTAATTTAAATTGGTTTTAATGTTTTAAGTTTTTAGTTTGATTATAAATTTTCAAGATTACCTCCCTTTTACCTTTTTAGTTTCAATTATCATTTTTAGAGTTCCATTAATTGATGTTTAAATAATGTTTGATCAAATTATTGATTAGGGATTTAATTTAAAGATTTAGATCTCTCCTATGTTACATCCCTTAACCTTAATAGTCCAAGCCTTAATTAATCTCCCAAAGTTTATGTGATTTAATTAATTAAAGTTTCTTCTTTAATGTTCAAAGTGATTAATGAGTTTCTACCCTTTAATTTCCTATGTTTCAATCATCCAATAGGAAAATTATAATCAAATGTTTACCCTTCCCTTTGGTTTAGCCTAAATTTTAATTAAGGTTATAATTCCTTAATTACCTTTATGCCCTTTTAAACTTGTTCATCTCATAACTCATCAAATCAAATTCAAATGAACTTGAAATTTTTATGTCACTTCACTCATATGTCAATTAAGACATTAGAGGAGAAAATGTGATTTTTGCTATTTTTAATTTAATTTATATAATTATTTTAGTGGCAAATAGGGATTTTCAATGAAAATTCCACACCATGACCAAGAAGAAGTTTCTGTCCTTAAGAAAATTATGGGAAGTTTCCACTAACTAGAGGACCATTTGGACCAATTTTGGTGATTTTTTGAATTTTATTTTATTTATTATAATTATTTTGAATTTTGGAGTATTAATTAATTATAAATTAAAATTGAGGTGGAAAATTAAGTTTTATATTTTTCTTAAATCTCTTTGATCTCAAGGAACTTAGAGGAAAAAATTTATATTTTTATAATTTTTCTTTGAATTTTTAGAATTATTCTAGTGAAATGGTTGGAAAATCCATTTTTTAATATTAAAAATTACCTTAAGCCTTTAAAATTCAATATCTTTACTTAGAGACTTGGGAAAAATATTTGGTTGGTTCCTAAGTGATTAGGGGACCAAATCTGACATTTTTGGTGAATTTTAATATTTTTATGATTTTTACAATTTTTTAATTATTAAAATATTCAAAAATATGTTAAAAATGAAAACTTTAGAAAAATCCAATTTTAATTTTTTTAGACTTCTATGGTATTAGAGAGCCCTAAAAATCAAATTAGTGAATTTTTGAATTATATTTTGGGTTTTATGAATTTTTAATTCCCAAAATGGCTATGTTATTTAGAAAATTCATTTAGTGGGTTAAACCATTTTCAATTAATTTCATAATTTTTATAGGGGTTCCCATTATCCTATAGAATAGTGGAGGATTGATTTTAAGTTATTTCCATTTTTAATTTACTCTAATTAATTCAAAATTTATTTGAGGTCATGTTAACAATTAGAGTTATTTTTATTATTTTAGCTCATGAAATAATTTCCATAAGTCCCTCTAGTCGTAGGGAACCTATCCTAATTTTCCTAGAATTTTTCAAGCAATATACTATTTATTAGAATTAAAATATCAAAACAGGAATAAAAACTTGAAAAATAGATAACTTGCCATGGACATAGCCTTTGGCCTTGGAAAATTCAGTGAATGTTCCCAAGATTAGAGGCTACAAAATCCTCATAGTCCCAAGCCATGGTGAATTGTGTGTGTGAGTGGAGAATTAAAATACTTAGAGCAAAGTTTACTTAATTAAAAATTAGACACTCAATAAAATAACCCAATTCTTTTTTCACATTGTTCTCCTCTGTTCACTGAGTAAGAGGGTATTTTTCTTTTAATTTTTGGATTTTTCTATACAAAGATATGAATTTTTGAAGTTTCTGGTATTTAAATAATTCAGAAATTCCAGATTTTCTTACTTAACCCAGTCAGCGCCACCTCAACCTACGTCGGCTCCGAACATGCACGCGTCCTCTTCTGGTTGGGCGCCGCCATCCACCTCAGTGCCATGCAGCTCCACGGGATTGTCTCATCTGTTCATCCGGCGCGATCCTGGCCGTCCATTCGTTACACGCACGATCCGACGGCTCTGGGTCATCGTCTCTACCTGGTGTGAACCCGCAACCGCACATTTTCTAGACCTAATATCTCCCTCATTTCTCAACCAAATCGCATGGGGTTTGATCCTATGTGTTCGTCTAAGAAAGGGCTACAAATCCATATGGCTAACATGCATCGAAATTAAACCAAAAAAAATGGAGAATCGCTAGAAGCTCGGGTTAAGTAGAAGTCTCCATACCTTGGTCCAAGAGGTGAAGCCTCGATTGGATGTGCTCGGCACGTTCGTTGGAGTCCAAAGAGCCTACAGATTGAGCCTCGAGCGATGGTGAAATGTCTGGCTATGAAAGTGTCCAAACCTGATTTGGTGTTCTGGCCGATAGAAGAAATGGGTGGCCTGGTGAGGGGGCTTTCACTGGGGAACTTCTTCTCTACCTTTGGTGAAGGTGTGGGAAGATTTAATTTGGTTCTGTGGATATTCAGAGGGTGTCATGTTTTCTGGCCTGAAATTGAGCTCTGAAATTGAGCTCAATCAGTGAGAATTAGAGCAGAAAAGCAGTGGGGCTGAGCTTCTCTTGGTTGTGAGGAGCTTTGGGAGTAATTTAGAGGAGTTTCTTTGAATAAAATTTCAGCACCTTTCTTTGGCCGAAAGGTGGTGCTTATATGGCCAGAGCCATTGGGCTGAGCTGGGGTTCAATTGGGGGTGGATTCAGTTGCTTAGGTGGAGGGCAGAAAGGCTCCAGTGGCAATTTTGGCTGAGGTGGCCAATTGGTTGAGTTTGGGTGAGATTCACTTGGTGGTGGCTCTCGGTTTTGACTCCCTCCGGCAACTAGGCCGGCCAGCAAGGACAAGGGAGCTGGCCCCTAAGGTCAGGTGAGCCAGGGAGAGGTATAATAGTGATTAACAGTTATGGGGAGGTTTTGGGGTAAGGCAAAAGAGGATTTAACCACTTAAGGGAAGAAATCCCCTAAAATGGGGGACCCTTGGTCCATGGCTCACCTAGCTTGGGTTAGGTGGATCTAGGGTGGTTCCTAGGGTTCAATTGGTGGTTGTGGAAGGGTTAGTTCAGTCACATTTGGTTTAATTTGGTTAGGTTAGGTCATAGGTCCAATTTGGTTCATTTGGTTTAAGGTTGGGCTAACTTAGGTTTGGGTTTGATTTGGGTCAAAATGTCTTAAGCAACATTGTGCAAATGATTGCCATGAAGAACTTTCATGAAGACATGGAATGATTTTGAGTTCAATTGATGGGTCAATTTGGTGGATTTTGTAATTTTGGTCAATTTGGGTAAGGTTGGATCAACTTGGGTCTAAGTTGGGCTAAGGTGGGGTTTAGACCCAAGTGAATGTTTCAAATGGTTTAGGGGAATGTGGTGAAGAGTTCCCAACATCAATTGGGAGGAAATTTTAGGGTTAGGCCAATCAATTTAGTAGATTTGATCATATATTCAATTTGGGTTAAAATGGGGTATTCTTGGATTTCAAATGGATTTAGGCTAGGCTTGGGCTCAAATTGAGAAAATTGAATGTTTCATGGGTTTCATAGGAGTGCCATGGAGGTTTTAGGATTGAAATTTTGGGGGAATTGGTTGACATCAGGTTAATTAAGGGATTTTGGGTCATTTAAGAAAAATTGGGGGTTTTGGATTTCAAGTGGAATTGAGCTCAAATGTGGGTCAATTTGGACTTGGATTTGGTTTAGATTGGTATTGGGAATGTTGAATTGAAGTTTGGGATTGAATTTTCTCAAAATTGGGGTCAATTGGGCTGATTTGGTTTGACATTGGGTCCATTTGGGCTAAATGAACCAAGTTGGGATTTTAGATTAAAAGTGGGTTAATTTGTCAAAATTGGGTTATGGTGTAGTTGAAAAAAAATAAAATTGGGAATATTTAAGATTTTTTGAAATTTTTTGGGAATTTTTGGAATTTTTGGAATTTTGGGCAAAAAAGGGTATTTAGGGTATTTGGAGGTTATTTGGAGTGTATTGGGGTATTTTGGTAGTTTTAAGAGGTGGGAATTGTTTTGAAATAATTTTTAGGAATTTTGGGAATTTCGGGTAATTTTTGGGGAATTTTGAATAGTTTGGTGGTTGTAGGGGCAATTTAGGTAATTTTAGGTAGGTTTAAGGACCCAATGTCAAAAATAGAAATTTTGGCAAAATAGAATTTGGTTATGGTTGAGTAGAGTGGAATAGCTTAGACTGAGTCATGGAACAAGAAGTGCTCATTTTGAACATCTCATATGTATTGTTCCTAACCCTCTTAGCCAAGGAGCTAGGGTTTGGATCTAACCATATGAGTGCTCTAATGAACCAGGAGACAAGATTGGGTAAATATGGTTTAGGGTTTAGGGTGTGTGTGAGAGTACAGTGTGTGCAAGCTAGACCTCACCAAAACCAGGCCACCTAGGGTTATCCTAAGGCTTAATCATCCTATAGGAATTCATCCCTGTCTTCCTGCACATTGGTCCTAACCTTCCAAGTGATTTGGAGGTTGATGACCATTCATGTAGGATTCCAAAGAGAGTTAAGATTTTGTTTGAATTTCTAAATGGTAGGTTCCATTTCTAGTCTTCTAGGATAGTCAAGGAGAAGTCCTATAACTAGATCCTAAGCACTAAGAGGAAAGAAAAGACCTTACCAAAAATGAGGTCAACATAGACTAACTTATCCGCATGGATTTAGTCATAACTGATAAGTTAAGGAGAAGATGTTATCTAGTGCCTCTAAAAGGTCATAGTGCCTCTGAACCCTAAAAACATCACACTTATCCCTTTCCAGCCTAGAGTGGTCACGCAAAGCCTGGAGCGTGACCTTGCCCAAGCATGGTCATGTTAATCATGGGCGGGTTACGCCTCCAATCCTATAAAACTGATCCGTGACCATTTTCCATGGATTATCATCCCTTCCGTTCATTCGATTGGATGGTTAAATCCGACAGCCATCAACGGTTGTGGAAACCATCAGAGTAATCCAGACCATAAATCTCCCATCTGATTGATGGCTCAAGACAACCACCGCCACTATGAAAGATGGTAGTGCATCCCAGCCAAGGTGCTCTATGTGTGCGGTATGCTGCTCTTGCTCAGAGGAAGTGAAGGAATTCATTTGTGAAGTAATCAAGCTAAGTTCTCTGGTTAGCCGCCACTTTGTAAGTTTTTCCTCCATTTCCTTTCCCTTTTAAGTTACGTGTTTAATTTAAGCTTTCAATTTCAACATTTTAAAAATCTGGTTTAGGTTAATTCAATAGCCTTGCATTAGGCTTGGGTTTGGATTGGACTTAGTTTGACCCGAACCTGACCTAATCCTAATCCCTAAAAAGTTTTAACCCAATTCCTATAACCTAACTCAGGTTTGACCCTCCCTAGACTCGACCCAACATAGACCCAACCTAGCTCAAATTTAGCCTAACCTAACCCAAAATGTTAAGCCTAACTCAGGTCTGACCCAACCCAAACCTGACCCAACTAGACTCGACTGAGCTCAGGTCTAGCCCATACTAACCCAAACCCTAAATCCTAGCCCAAGTTTGACCTAACCCAGACCAGACCCAACCTAGATCCGACCCAGCTCAAGTCTAGCTTAACCTAACCCAAACCCTAAAACCTAGCCCAGGTCTGACTCAATCCAGACATGAGCCAAACTAGAATCAACCCAACTCAGGTCTTGCCCAAGTTAACCCACATCCTAAAACCTAGCCCAGATCTGATCCAACCCAAATATGGCCCAACCTTGACCCGATCCAGCTCAGGTCTAGCCTGACCTAACCCAAGTATTAAAGCCTAGCCCAGGTCTGACCCAACCCAGACCTAACCCACCTAGACCTGACCCAGCTCAAGTCTAACTTAACCTAACCCAAACCCTAAAACCTAACACAAGTTAGACCCAACCTAAGCTTGACCCAACCTAGACTTGATCCAGCTCAGGTCTAGCTTAACCTAACCCAAACCCTAAAACCTACACCAGGTCTAACCCAACCTAGGCCTGACCTAACCTAGACTAGACACAGCTCAGGTCTAGTCCATCCTAACTTAAATGAGCCAAAATACCCTAACCAAATAACATCTTGAATTTACCCAAATGACCCAAACCAAACCCTAATCCACTAGGGTCAACCCAAACCAAATATTAATCTACCTGGGTCAAAGCAAGTCAATCTAGGATAGCCTAAACAAAACCCTAATCTACTGGGTCAACCCAAGTCAACCAGGTCAATCCAGACTAAAACCTAATCTAATCGGGTCAACACGAGTTAACCTGCATTAACCCAAATAAACCCTTAATTTACCCGGGTCAACCTAAGTCAACTTGGGTAAACCCAAATCAAACCCTAATCTACCGGGTCAACCTAAGTCAACATGGGTCAACCCAAATCATACCCCTGTCTACTAAGGTCAACCCAAATCAACTCGGGTCAACACAAACTACATCCAAGCCTACCAAGGTCAATCTAGCTTGTTCTAATTTAACCCTAAATTCACCCACAATTGACTTAGGTCAACCCAAGTCAACCCAATTTAAAATTGAACTACTCTAAATAAGTCCAAGTCTAATCCAACGCTATTATTATGTCATTTTATGCATTTTTACATGTATTATGTACGTTTAATCATATTTTGCCTTGCTATGCATGATTTTTTACATCATTCAAGATTAAAAACAACAAAAATAATAAAAAATAGAAAATAAAATCAAAACAAAAATTAAAGATGGAAGCCCCTTTTTGGGTGGTTTCCTTCTCAAGCAAAAATATAAAAAAAAAACCTTCAAACTTAGAAAACCTAATTATCCAACATGACTGATAAGATATAAGAATTGAAGAAAATGATTAAGTAAATATTGAACTTCAAATTACAATTAAAATTTACTTAGATAAAGAATGAGAATCAAGCCTAGGGAGATCCGGCATGAACTCTAGATTAACTAACTTAAAGACCAAACTTAGGGCCATAAACCTACCCAAAGTTATTTTGAGTATAGAAGCCTAGGTTAGCATATGTACCCTAGCTAGCTTTAAGGACTAGGACCTATAAAATAAACAAACTTATCCCTTGAAGCTAGGGGCAATACTGTATAAGGGTGTAAACCATGGTTACTGACGAAAGTATTTCAGCCTACATCAAAACTATGAATCTTCTAAGATATAACATTTAAGGATGATTTATGGTTATGAGGCTGGTCATAGTGGATTGATATCAATATGTCTAAGACGACGAAAAGCCAAGGTCATCTTGACCGGATACATTATTCTCAAGGTCTAGGTTAGTTCACCTGTTAGGATTCGTTGTAGAGTCTAGGGTTCCATATTTCTATCTAGAAATCTTGTTACCCAACTTTATTCCTAGTTTAGGATTCCTTTTGAATCAAGTGTTCCTGATTAATCTTTGGACTACCTTGATCAATTTAAGTTTTCTAAATCACTTCCCTTCAGATTTATTTCTCTATCTAGGCCCTTATTTTGTAAGTTCCATCCTTTAAAATCCTCTCTTCTAAAGCTTAATTTTGCATAATTTGGTTTATTGTATTAATCAAGAGATTTTCGAGGGTCTATGACCCTAGAGATTTTAATAACTATGAGTGTTTTCCCTTGTATACAACGAGGTTCCCAGAATTAAATTTTTTCTTACATCTACGAGATAAAAATCTTGGTTCCACAGACCCATAAAGATTTCCTCTTCGAGATTAGGTTCATTCTAAGGTAATATTTCTATCATTTAAGGTAATATATTATTCTTCTAATGTCGTATCTGATCATTCAGATAGAAGCCTTCTGAGGTCTACGGTGGCCATGTAAAAGAAAAACCACCAATTCCGCTCATAAAAAACCTTCCAATTGAAGCAATACAGCAGCGTGACCATGCTTTATGCCAAATTTTGGGGTTAGGTGGAGTGGTAACTCATCATTTTGATGTGGCTATGCCTATACACTATGTGCATAGGTCTTCAATAGAGGGGGCGTGATCATGCCCGATGAAACGGATGAAGTGTCAGGTGATCTTGCGGTCATTGTGTGACACGTCTGCAATCTAGTGTGACTACCAACGCACATGGCATGGCCATGTCAGAACTTAGCATGGTTACGTTGGGCTAATTTGTTCCAAAAGTCCCTGTTTTGCTCCTATTTGCATGTTAATTTTTCTGAAACATGTAAACACAATTCCAACATTCTAAATGTGTAAAATCATGAAATTAAGGGAAGAAATTTCCAGAAGTTAAAGCACATAAAATGTGAAAAATTGATGCATGTCATCCACCCTCCATATCTCAACTAAGAGGAGGAAAGATTAATGCCAAAATAATGCTCGAAAGATGAGCCCCTCCATTTTTTTATTTATTTTATAATGGTCTTGGAACAAAAACTAAGGAATAGTTAATTATTGCACATTGAATAGTCATGGATACCACAAACTTTCTTTGAAAATCTAGATTCCATTGTCATTATCACATCTGTCATTATTAAGGAGCAAGCGAATAGGGGATCGTTAATATTTATATTAAAAATGTGCCAGCATAAATCTCAAGATGATCCATGACTACACGAGTAGCTGATCAGCTCTCGTATTAAACTCCCCAGCTAGATAAGAGTTGATCAGTTCCTAAAGAATTTATCTGACCAGACTCATTCAAACGAATCCAACATCCTCCACACTAGACAAACAAAATATGCGAGTCTGACTATCCAGTTCTAGAATAGGTGGCACTAGTCCTCAGTAAGCAGCCGCCTAGCCTAATGGTCATCCGACCTAATGGTCGCTTGGCTCAATGCCCGCTCGGCTTAGTGGCCACCCGGCCTGGTGCCCACTCGATCTGGTTGCGGCCCGCCTAATGGCACCCGACCACTTCGGGTCGGATGTCATACTTATGTCTAGACTAAAATAACTACATCGTACCTACGTACACTAATTGAACAATATGTAATTGTATAACCCTGATTTCTATAAATAGGGGGTCCAATTCATGAATAAAGGTTACACAAATTTGCTATTCAATATTGTGCAATTACTCTCCTTGCTCTCTCTCTCTCTCTCTCTCTCTCTCTCTCTCTCTCTCTCTCCCTTTAAAGCTCTATTCCTTAGGCTTGTCTCTCGGACAAATTTGGATTCAACAATAATGGTTGCAGTTGGCTTCATAAGTCATAATTTTAGGAGGCCATAATAGTCGTAGTAAGGTGATCACATAGTTAGTAGTGGTTGTTAGCAGCTGGTAGTCGACGATGACCTTTGATGGTTGATGAAAACCTTGATTGTTGGCAGTGAACCTTGGTACTCGATCGTGATCTCGAGTGACCAGAGATAACTGTCAAGACTTTATAAATTAAATTTTAGTAGTTAACTCACTCTACTCTTCTTCTCTCCCATTTTAAATGAAAAATAGAGTCCTATTTATAATTTTTCAGAGCAATATTTTGATAAATTTGGCCAATCTCTCAAAATACACCATCGAATGGAGAAACTATTCCTTTGATCATAAGTTATTTATTCAACGTTCAAGTGTTAATGACATCTGAATTAAATGATCTTGGACTCGTTGGATTCCTTTCATCGAGGAACTCAATTTAAATATAAGCATGCCAGCTTTTGATATCATTTGGCTATCCAACTAAAGCACCAAAGTCTTCGATTACAATTCCAATGTTTGATTTGAGCTCCTTTAGACTCAAATTAGATCACTTTAAGCATCATCTTGAAAAATAAATAATGAAAACTTTTTATATTTACATTTATAGACTAAAATAAAATTATTTTTCATTCATTTGGTTGGATGAGAAAAAACTTATTAATTATATTTATTTGATCATTAGTCGATGAGAAATCAAAAAATTCTTATTTTGTTAAGATTATTTTTCTTTTACTTATGCTTCCAAATGAACTCAATTATCTTTTAATTATATTGAAACCAAAGATAGCTTAAAAACAAAACAATAAACAACAAATATTATTAAAAATCCATCTTCTCAAATTCTAATTAATTATAGGGGCATTAACATACATAACACCCAATTCCTATGTATTTACATATCTAACATCAAAATATTACTTTTTTACATCTATATCACCCAAGTCTTCCATATCATATAGAAAATAGTACCATTTTAACTTTAAAGAGTGAAATACATCTTTTCTTGCATAATAAGCCGCTATATATGTAAAAATTAAAGTTTAAGTGTTAGATATGTAAATACATATAAATTGAGTGGCATGTATATAAATCTTCTTTAATTATATTACTCATAAAATGATGTTTAAATATAGTTTGATTAGTTTATCTCAGCCATATTGTCTATATGATCTTAAATTATGGCAAAAGGACAAAAAAATTGTCCACAAGCAACAATCCAAGAGCGACGTAAAAAGGTGTTGGTGAAAACGACTATTAATTGCATAGTCACATCTGTTAATTTGTCTTAAGCTCTTAACACAATATCAATCAAAATTGAAGTTTTTGTCGTTATAATAAAAGTCATATGTATTCCATTGGTTACTATTGTGTGCCTGGAAATTTACGTTGTTAGAGTGATAATTTAACATCTTAGTATTATACGAAGATTCTGCACACAACTAGATAAATAAAAGGAAGTTGACGAGGGACCAAGTTTTTATGTGAAAAATAACTGAAAGGGAATATCACAGGTCTAGCCAATCAAAGTAATCCACTATGTGTTTGTATGAACAAGGGTACAATATTCTCTCATGATAAGGAGACCAGCGTTACAATTTACACTGAAAACTACACTTATCATTACATAGGTAAAAAATATAAGTGTTAGAAAATCCAACAAGACCCGTAGTTTGGCTATAACATTTGCAAGCATTGATCATTGATAACCAATGGTCAACGTGGCAGATAGTGATGAAAACTAGTGGTTGATAGCTTCAGTGATCGGCGGTTATTCATTGGGTCTTCTCTCCAATAACAGACTTTGGAAATGCTCTCTTTTCTCCTCATCCTCTTCCCAATCCAATGAGGGAGGGGGTGTTATTTATAGTTGGGCCTATTTATAGCTGTTAGGGGAGTGGTATTTTAGTTTTTTGACCCATAACTATCCTAACCACTTGATTGGATGGTCCATATTGATCCTCAATGATTGTAATTAGTTTTTTTTTAAGGATCCGGATTCCTTAATGACCTCAGAATTGAGCTATCTTATACTTGTTGTATTCATCTTGTGGTGATGCTTAACTTGACTATAAATATGTCAAATTTGGAGTTCATTTTATTATTCAATTTACAATCCAAATCCCCGATTGTGCTTCAATGGCTTGATTTGGGCTTCATTGGACCTAGATTGAACCATGTTTAGAGTAGATGGGTTTATCTTTTTGAGATGCTCATTTTGAATATAAATTTTATGAAATCAGAGCTTGAATGATCATGATTTTGAATTTGGAAAATTCAAGTGATTCATGCGTGATCATATAATTTTTGGTGATATACAATTACCCTATTGTTTTCTGAAAATATGTAGCTAGTATTGAACAATTCTTTTAAAAAACTTTAGATGTTCTAAAAATTTGTACTTTGAGAAGATTTGAGTTACTTTAGATGCTCCAAGAAGTTTTGATCATGTTGCCATTATCATTGTTAGTGATGGTGGTGGTTTGGTAATAGTGGTCTGACGAAGGCCAGCCTATAGTAGTTTAAAGAGGACAGTAGTGGTAAGGTAGCAATGATCCAGTGACAATAGCAGCCAAGTGATGATGGAACGGTGGTGGTGACGGTGGTGACCCAACAACAGGAGTCTGATGGCGATGATAATGGTGGTCGGACAATGATGGTCTGATAGTGGCGACGACTAGACGACGATTGTCTGATGGCGAATAAGAGCAAGTGGGGGCATAGAAGTGAGCGCAGAGGCACAAAAACGTAGTTATGTCCATGCGTGTGCATGTCACTGCACGCATGAGTGAGCACAATCACATGAGGACCGATTGGAGTGTGCTTGCGTGGGAGTGGGCATGCATGAGCATTTGCACACGGGGTTACTTGTGTGGGATTGTACGCTTGTGTGTTAGTGGAAGTATGCTTGTGTGGGAGTGGGAGTGTATGGGTGAGTATGTTCGGGCTAGCACGTCCTAGTTTATGTTCCTAACATGCATGTGCATGGATGAGATGACACATGCATGAGCAGACGTGCTTATGCATGTAAAGGTGTGGGCATGTGAGTGCGAGCGCATTCATTTGCCCATGTGTTGGCATGTGCATGCATGCAAGATTGGTGTGCACGTGGAGGTGCATGTGGGCAGGCACATGTTGGAGCATGCGCTCTTATGTATTTGGATGGTGTGCTTGCACTCAGATGCTCTCATTCAAGTGTACGCACCTAAGGAATGAATCTCCAAATTTTGATTTTTTTTTCATTTTTTTTTTTTTGACTTTATGAATATATATATTCCTCTTAAGGAGGAGAGAAGTCATACAACTCCTTTAGAGACTGTGGTTCTCTAGTTTAAAGACAGTGGTTGACTAATTTCTTTAAGTTGTCATTTCCTACCCCCTTTTAAATGGCTATTGCCTGTCAATATTGAGGTATTGCTACCTTCCCATATCGAGGTTATTTTTTTTTTCCTTCAGACTGCATTTGCCTACCCATATTGAGGCTATTGTTGTCTTCCCATATCAAGATTGTTGTTTCCTTTAAGTTATTGTTGCTTTCCCATATTCAGGCTAATTTTGCTTTTAAACTGCTATTTCTTCCCCATATTAAAGCTATTATTGCTTTCCCATATCAAAGTTGTTATCTACTCATAATAAAACTATTTTTACTAACCCAAATTCAGATTGTTGTTGTCTACTAAAATAGACAGTTGTTCCCTACCCAAATTCAAGTTATTGATGTCTGCCAAAATTCAAGTTGCTGTAGCCTACCTAAATATAGTAGTTTTTGCCTACCCAAATTTATTTTGTTTTAGCCTACCTCATTTAGGTGGTTATTGCATACTCATATTGAGTTTGTCTTTTAACTTCCCATACTGAGGATGTTAGTGTCTTCATGCTAATATTGCCTGCCCATGTTGAGACCATAATTGCCTTTACATATCGAGGATATGTTGCCTTTGTGCTACCATTGTGTACCCATGTTTAATTTATTGTTTCCTTTAGCTACTATTGGTTGTCCATTTTGAGGTTATTATTACCTTCTTGTATTAAGGTTGTTATTGCATGCTCATATTAAGAGTATTATTTCCTACCCAAATTTCTTTTATTATTGCCTAATCAAATTCAGGCAATTATTGCCTACCTAAATTCAAGATTTTGTCACCTACTCAATTCAGACAGTTGTTTTCTACTCATTTTCAGGTAATTGTTTCCTACCTCAATTCAAATAGTTGTTAACTACCTATAGGTAGGCTATTATTGCATACCCAAAGTAAGATAGTTATTATCCACCATAATTCAAATAGATGTTTCCTATGAATTGAGGATATATGCGCTTATATTCTTTTCTTTGGCAGTTTCAATGACCAAACAATCTTGAACCCCCAAAGAAAAAAAAATATAATAGCATATTAACAAGATAATATCGACAATTACTGAGGATGATTTTTTATTCTTCCAAAAGATCCATTTTCTGAATGATATGCCAATCATATGACCCAGGCCATCTGATCAAGCATGTCCTCCACCACTACTTATTTTTTATGAGACATGCTTGCATGCTGGCTTTTGATTTCTACCAACTCCTAAGATAGTGAGCATTTTATTAACATGAGGAGTGTGACTTTTCCATATTTCTTGTTGGAATACGAAAATCATTATAGGATTAATTTTCCATTTTATGGAGCTTGATGTGGCATCTTTGGAACTAGTGGTGCAGATAGGAAAAATGCATTTATGTTGTTCGAGACAGTATCACTTATAGAAGTGAATGGTTAAACTTTTGAACAAGGGATGTTCTAACAAATTGATATCGGTAATTCTTCATTTTGAAAAATATTTGAGGTTTTCGTTAAAAATTAGAAAATTAAATGAGTTGCCCTTTCCTCCTCATGTTGCAGGAGGAAACATATTGTGTATTCTCAATTATTTGAGTATTAAATAACTTTAATGTGAGGTATATTACCCCAAGAAATATGTGATGGAAGAATCTTTGATCAAGGTTGGAATCCTCATTCATATAAGAAAATCCCACTCCATGATGTTGAATGGGCCAGAGAAAGTTAAGGGAAAGTCTGTGCAAGTGCCAAAAATATCTTCCAATTGACCTTTACATGATAATAAAATATCTTCATTAATGCGGAATAAAAAGTTAAACAAAGGTCGTGCTGATTTTTCTTTGAGGATCAATCGAAGATTCATTTTCTTGAAGTGCTCAATCGCACGTGCATGGGGCTTTTATGAGTTGAAGAATGTGTAGTCATCCTTAAACCTCTTTTATTTTGTACTAAATTTTTCCATTTTTGAGATATATTTATCATCTTTAGATAATGAAGATATATATCTTGAGCTTAACCTTTCCTTAAGGTTGTCGAACACAAATATTTTGATGATCGAATATATTCAAGATAGGTATAAATGAATGTATAATGCCAATGAAAAATAGGTATTAGTTTGAATAATCAGTTAAAAAAAGTGCAGGACTAAATTTTCTACTAATACGAGATAAATTTATGTTTCTTCTCTGCACTAAATTCTATATTTTCTTCCATATTTATCATGATTATGCTTGTCAAAATCTCTTTATGGTAGGGGTCAAATGACGCGTTTAGTAAAGCTAAACTGGCATAACCAAGTAAGAGCTAGCATAATTATGCAACCCTTATGGGTTGTCCAATGTAGTTTCGCCCAGATTTGCCATGACTATGCAAACCATCAAGTGGTTAGGCCAAACTCGGTCGTGGTCATGCCACTATGTGGCATGTTTCTAATTTGGAAAGAAGATGAAACTATAAAAGGGAAGCTAGGGCACGACCAAAGGCATTCTTAAACTGTTGGAGGTTGCTTCTTTGAGGTCTAATGAGAATCTTCTCAACCCTAGGGGTTTCTCCAATGGTTCTCATTGGGGAAGTTTCCCAGGGTTCGTATCTTTTTGAGTTTTGGAAATTTTGAGAAGAGAGATTGAGTGAAATTGTATGAGAGAAGATCTGTGGATATATTATATTGAATAGAAAGGGTAACGATGCATTACTAAGAATGATTAGTTAGGGTGTGAGTTTTTATACTTTTTTCACTCTACTCCATTTTATGCCCACAAGAAAAGATTTCATATTTATCTCATGCTTTATAGTTAAATCACTTTCATACTTCAGGATGTAAGGTATGTGTTCTTCTCTCTATTTTATTCTATGGATTTTTGTTTCATCAACGTATTTTTTATGCATAAATTTCTTATGTTAATGTGCTAACCTTATAACCATAGTTTACTTATAATCTGACACGATAGAATGTTAAAATCATTTGTAAGATAGAACTTCTAGCCATCATCTAAAAGAACAGGTAGATTAACTCACAGTGGTCTAGTGTAATAGATATATTGCAAATAGAAAATTACAAGCAAGATAGGGGACTAGAGGATTATTAAGAAACACTGCATGGTTAAGTCCCCTTAATTATAATATGATTTCCAAATTATTATGACTTAGACATATGCTAAGGAGGACATGCTGGTTGTCAACAATAGCATGACTTCATAAGAAGAAGATCGAGGAACCACTTGACCGGTGTCTTAAAAGTATAAACCTTCCATATCTGAAAGACTTGACAAAACCCTAGTATAGTTTTCTTCTCACATCAATAGGATTATAGAGCTTTCATATTTATAAATTAAATTTAAAATTAGGCTTAGAGGTTTAACAAACTAGAACTTCACCTGTTAGAAATATTTTGACATTTTCCTTGTGGGATCGATATGAGAACTCTAAATATCATATATTACTTGACACATATGCTTATGTGGTTAATAGACTTGCCTCGCAGTAATTACAGGCATCAAGTTTTTGATGTAATTAGGGAAAGAAGTCATAACTTTCTAACTTTAGGAGAATTTTAACAGAAACACTTAGAGTCTAAGTTTGAAATTTTTTATCCTTCTCTATTTTTATTTTCTTCTTTGTTTTTCTTCTTTTATTTTTAAAAATTTTGAAAATAAAATAAAGATGTTGTAACATGTAAAAAATGGAAAATTCTCAATAAAACCATCTTAGAACTTTTAGAAAGTATGTGAACCCATTGATGGCTAGAATTCACATAAGGTTTGCACACATTGCCATAGAAAATAAGTTTTTTCACCTATATTCCAATGCTTGTAACCCAAGTTGGACAACTTGCTTCACATCATACTCAGTTCTTTGGGGGTTTTCTTTGGTTGTGGGACCACCCACCATGATTCCCTGAGTGTCTAAAAATTTGGATTGATATTCCCTTGTCTTCTTTCAATTCTAGGACTCTCCTTTCTTAGTGAAAGCTTGATTCATGACTGGAGCACACGAGATGATGTCAAAGCAACAACATAGCAAATGAAATGCCTATTAGCTTCACTAAACACCGCATACATAAGTATTCCTCAATCCCTTCTCACTCTCTACCTATTTAAAGCCCAAAGTTACAACGAAGAGCTAATACTTGGCTGCAATTAAGAAAAAAAAGACACATATGTTTGGTGGCTTCCTACCTTTTCTTACATTTCCTTAGTGATCAAGTGAAAATGTATTCTAATGAAATACTGCTTCCACAACATTACAACTCTACATTAGGATCCTAGATTAAGCCCAAATGTATAGTGTTGCATTCTTGGTGCTTCGACATCAACCAACTCATTTGAACATCATGATGTTGAATTTGCGACATCATGGGGCCATGATCTTGGTCAGCCTAAACATACGTTGTTTTCAGCCACATGACACTCAGTCATGAAACTGTTTGTCCTTAAACCACAATGTTGTTCCTTGCTGAATGCAGTAAGCTTTGTGCCTATATTGGCTTGAATCTGTAGCACTGCTAATAGAGCCACAACGCTTCCCATAAAGATACGATGTTGATTACAAATTTATGATGCTAGAGCTTACCGAAGATCATTGACCCAATGCTATATATATGCGTACTAAAAATTCAATCCCCGACAACGGCGCCAAAAACTTGACCTGCAATCTGCTGATGAAAAATATAATAATTAATGCTTTCAAATATATGTAATAGATAATAATAGCAACTAGTGTATACAAATATAATTTCATTGAAAATATTTTACACACTTTAGAGTACTACTGTAAGTATACGTATCGTATCGAGTAATATAGGGCTTTGAAAAAAAGACCCCGGTATCGATCCCACGAGGAGTGAGTTATGGATTTTTAAATATTTTAATTTTATTTTTATGTATTTCTTTTATAGTTTATAAATTTGATATTTTTAATTTACTAGATGCGATAATAAAGCGAGTAATGAAAGATGCAATAATAAAGCAGTAATCAAATGATTGGTGTAAATAACAATAAGAACACAACTTTCTTCTTTTCAATTAATCCAAGATTTTCTAAGATAATGATAATATTCGTGGAGAATATAAATTTATGGTATCGTGCCAAATAGAAGCATTCATATTCTTTACCCTTTGATCCAGGTGTAACGAACATTGGCTAGCCTATAGATCAGGTTCAGATGTATTGTTAGTAGAACGGGTTAATCTAGGCTCACACTACTAGATGTCCAATGGTGGCTATGGTCGGCCATACTAGTGACCCTTTCCTTCTCTATAAACCAAATCACAAGAATTTAGTCTGTCACTCTAAAAACTTATTAATTCTATGCCCATTATATAATATCTTCCTATTTAATTGCAATTCACCTTGAATAACCCGCACAAGGCCTTCGACTACCCAAGGATTCATGTGATATCTACTAGTTAAGAATTCATCTCCTTCTAGGTATCAAAACTCTTCAACAGATTTTAACAATACAAGTGCTCAATTTGTAAAGTAAATGAAGACTCGGTATTAATATCATCACGATGTTTTAAAATATAAATAGTTTTTAATTCTCCATCAAATTTTATATTATCTTCTTTATCTTTTCATAATTGAAAGGAGAAAGTAAACTAACTACTCAGAACACATTGAATTTAAACAAAAAAACATGATAATAAAACTTTGAATAAAATTACAAATACTTATCTGAAGTGTTTCTCCTACCGAACCTCTAAATTCTTCTGACTCCAAAGCAAATGAACTTCAAAAGCACCAACTCTTTAAACTCTCAATACACACTCTAAATAAACTCACTAATTAATAAAAGTGGCCCTAAAGTATTTCTCTAATTCTCCCTCTAGATGGGGCTCTAGATAGGGGGATGTATGGGGGCGTTTTTCTCTGAAGGAGTACCCTCTTATTTATAGGCTTCAAGGGTTGCCTTGAGGCACCTCTTTAAAATGTGTCCACATTCAATGAATCTTCTAGAAGGTGTGTCTGGCCTACTACGCGCTTCCGAAGAAAACAATCTTTTCCAGAAATACCATACCTAACGAAGCAAAAGAAATCCGAGACGACGAAGAACCTGAAGTTCTAGTCCAACAGTTACTCACCACTCCCTTACGGCGAGATGGTGAAGATTTCTCCAGAACTCGCAGCCGAGGTCGAGGCCGGGGACGAGGACGTGGAAGAAATATCGAACGGTTGGACGAAGAAAGCTGGTCATCGATGTTGATTGGGAGAACACTTCAGAAGAAGAAGAAGATATCAAGAAAGAAGCAGCGACAATAAGTCGAAAAAACCCCGATTCGAAGATCTCTCTCGAAGATGAAAAGAATGAAGAATACAAATCAATGTACGAGAAGATTAACCATCATGTACATACTATGACCCTGACCCTGATCCATTTTAGTAAGATCGAGGGTATGGTGGTTAAAGAAGTGCATGGTGGTGGTACTAAGCCAATCAAGTTTTACCGTGGTATTTCTTCTTCCAATAATGAAAAAGATGTACAATTTGAAGATGTCACTTCTTCCGAATTAATGGAATTACCTTTTGAGTGGTACTCTCCTGTGTTCGAAATTTAATTCAACGTGGTGTCTTACCTCGACAATGGACAAAGGGTCGATCACAACATTTTGAAAGGCTATGGAATAATGCCGGCCGGCCTCCGATTCAAAACATGGTCTCGGATTCGACACGGTAGGTTCGGTTGACGATACGAGAATTTTGTTTGGTTGTCACTTGCGAACCTAATAAAGGCGCCGAAGCTTCGGAGGACCTCGAAGATCTACCGATCAAGATGCTCCACCGGAATTCGAAGAAGAAATCAAATCTACAATAAACGAGTTAATGGAAGTTAACTTAGGTACTAGCAAAGAGGCTAGGCCAACCTTTGTTAGCTCCTTACTCAATAAAGAAGATTCCAAGGAAATAATCGAGCTACTAATAGAATTCAAGGATTGTTTTGCTTGAAGTTACAACGAAATGCCAGGATTAGCTCCAGAAGTCGTAGTTCACAAGTTAGGAGTGGATCCTACTTCTGTTCCGATCAGACAAGCTCCCAGAAGAATGCGTCTAGAAATTGAGCAACAAGTAATAGCCGAAGTTAAGAAGCTAATAGATGCTAAATTTGTCCGTGAAGAACAATACCCTACTTGGTTAGCCAACGTGGTACCAGTCAGAAAGAAGAATGGTCAGATCAGAATTTGCGTGGATTTCAGAGATCTAAACAAAGCATGTCCAAAAGACGAATTTTCACTACCAATCCCAGAACTGATGATCAACATTGCTTCAACACATGAAATATTTTCATTCATGGATGGATCATCAGGATACAACCAGATAAAGATGGCACCAGAAGACGAAAAACTCATAGCCTTCAGAATGCCAATCAGAGTGTATTGCTACACAGTAATGCCATTCAGACTAAAGAACGCAGGAGCAACATATCAAAGAGCAATGACAAAGATTTTTGATGATCTCTTTCACAACCAAGCCGAGTGCTACGTGGACGATGTGGTCATCAAAAGCAAACTGAAGAAAGATCACATGTATGATTTGAGAATTGTTTTCGAGTGACTAAGACAATACAACCTTAAGATGAATCCTTTAAAATGCGCCTTCAGCGTCGCCTCCGGGAAATTCTTAGGATTTGTTGTTCGACATCGCGGGATTGAAATTGATCCGGAAAAGATTAAAAGCTATCTTAGAAATGTCACCTCCTAAAACCTTGAAACGACTACGATCCTTTCGAGGAAAATTGGCATATCTTCGACGCTTTATATCGAATTTGTCGAGAAGGTGTCGGCCTTTTCGCTTTGATTAAGAAGGATGCCAAGTTTACTTGGGACTCCAAATGTCAACATGCCTTCGATGACATCAAACAATACTTAATGACACCTCCTGTCTTAGCAACCCCAGTCTCAGGTAGACCGTTGATACTTTATACCGCGGCCTTAGACGACTCCCTTGGAGCCCTGCTAGCCCAGTCAACGACGAGGGAAAAGAAAATGCTCTCTACTACTTAAGCCGTCGTCTAATCCCGACGGAAGTAAAGTATCCTCCTATTGAGAAACATTGTTGGGCCCTGATCTTCGCCGCACAGAAGCTCAGGCATTACATGCTTTCTCATAAGGTCAACCTTATTTCGAGAGTTAATCCGTTTCAATATTTGATGACCCGACCGATAATTTCTGGCAGACTTGCCAGGTGGTCGATGATACTATTGCAATTTGACATAACTTTCGTTCCTCTTCGCGCCGTAAAGGGACAAGTCCTAGCTGACTTCCTTGCAGCACACCCTTTACCGGCAGATTCGCCTCTCGACGACGATTTGCCTGACGAGCAGAGAATGAGCCTAGAAGACACTGATCATCGACGTTGGGAACTATACTTCGACGGTGCGTCCTTAGCACAGAAGAACGAAGAATTGCAAACGATAGTGCCCGGTAAGGCAGGAATCAGACTAATCTTTATAACACCGGAGCGGGGGATGTTAAGATACTCCTACCACTTAACAGAGCTGTGTACAAACAACGAGGCATAATACGAAGCCCTCATAACAGGACTAGAACTAACCATTCAAATGGGAATAACGGACATCAACATCTACGGAGATTCTCGGTTGATCATTCGACGAGATCGCCGGACAATACAGAATTTTAAAGCCAAGACTCGAGCAATACTTTCAGTATGCCATGAAACTGTTGGAACAAATTCCGAATGTAACGATCTACAAGATCCCCAGAAAAGAAGATGCTCTCGAGGATGCGCTAGCTTGTCTTGCAAAAGAATTTGCCTTCTTACAAGATGAGTCAGTTGAAGTGTCAGTTCAAGGACGACAGGTCCTATCACAGCTCGACATGGATATGATACAGAAATCAGAAAAAGTAGAGGAATCGATTGCGGCGGTGACGGAAAACACGGAAGATTGGCGTCGACCGCTAATAGACTGCACAACGAACGGGAAATTACCGGACGATAAGTCATTAGCCCATCGAATCGAAAAGAACTGCGTCTTACACATTAATAAACAATACGTTATACAGAAGGTCTTTTGATCAAATGTGCCTAAGGTGCCTGAGCGAGTCCGAAGCTCGTGAAATCGTTAAAGAAGTACATTCAGGACTTTGTGGCGCTCATCAGTCTGGTCTGAAAATGAAAATGAAGATTAAAAGACTAGGGTACTACTGGCCCTCGATGATGACCGATTGTATGAAGATCGCCGAGGTCATCACCAATGCCAAGTGCACGGAGTGGTTCTACACCAACCTTGAATGTGCTACATCCAGACAATTGCGTCGTGGCCATTTGAGTGTTGGGGCACAGATATAGTGGGTCCGATAGAACCAACTTCTTCAAGAGGACATCACTTCAGCCTTGCAGCTACAGACTACTTTTCTAAATGGGCAGAAGCAGTTCCACTTAGAGAAGTAAAGGCCCATCACGTGCTACAGTTTTTCAAAAATCAAGTTGTCTATCGTTTTGGGGTACCGCGCCGAATCATTTCAGATAATGGGTCCGCATTCAAAAGCACAAAAATTAACAATTTTGTCAGAAGACACGGGATCGATTGGCGATACTCAACGATCTACTACCCAAGAGCAAACGGCTTGGCCGAGGCTTTTAATAAAACTCTCGTTCAAAATCTAAAGAAAATTTTGGACGACAACAAGAGGAATTGGCACGAGAAGTTGTTAGAAGCCTTATGGGCCTACAGGACGACTTTTAGGACTCCTACTCAGTCTACGCCTTACGCTTTAGTTTACGGGTCCGAGGCAGTGTTACCATTGGAAGTCCAGCTTCCATCACTCAGAATTGCAGTTGCAAATAAAATTAATACAGAAGAAAATGCCAGATTACGACTGGAAGAACTGGAAAACTTGGAAGGGAAAAGACTTGCAGTCGCAACAAAATTTGGAGCTGTACCAAGCTAAGATGATTCGAGTCCATGATAAAGCGAGTCCGCCCGAGAACTTTCAAAGTTGGTGACTTAGTTCTTGTTCGCGAAAGACCTATTCTTGCACATCGCAAGATAGGAGGTAAATTTGAATCGACTTGGGAAGGGCCGTTTGTGATCGAGGCGATCTACTCGGGAGGCTCCTACCAACTTGTGAATTGCCAAGGAGAACGACAAATGCTTCCAATCAATGGACGGTATTTGAAGAAGTATTACACAACCTGATGTTTCGAAGTGTGGCCTCTAAAATAGAATCTTATCCTTAGAAACACGGGTGAAGCAATCACTTTGTGACTGGGTCCGAACCCAAAACAAAATAAAATGGATGATAAAAAAAAAATAGTAATCTCATCAACAAAAATATTAAAAAGAAAACAATGGGAAATCATAATAATAAAATGTCAATCTTTCCTTTTAAATCCATTCATTCCTGATATCTTCTCATCTCTTCCTACTTCCTTTAAATTAAAATAAGTGAATAAGAATCTTCAGTGATAAGTACTTTCTTACTGTTCTTGTTCTTAGTACAGCCCCTGATCCTTTCCTTGTCTTTTCGCAAAGAAATGTCGAACGGGAGGTTGGTCCTGAACTTTAAAAATGACGTGAGTCTCGCATTCGATGAAAAGAGGGTGAAGGATGGAGCAGTGATTGAAATTGATTCTGACTTCACACCAGCCAGCCTACAGTACGAAGAAAATGATTGGGTCCCAGTGGACCGAGAAGAGCTTCATAGCCAGATAGTGATGAAGATGGGTGGCCCAAGCCGCCGATCCGGCAACAAGAAAGAAAGACAAACACCGAGGAAAGCAAGAAAATCGAGTACGTAGTTGCCACGGTAGAGGGCGAGCTCGTCGGCGCCACGCCGCCGAAATTCAAGGGGTAAGGAGAGCTACTCTCCTTGCTACCCGAAGAAGGAATAAGAATCGCCGTATCATGCAGATGTTGACTAAACTAGCGGTAGATCGACATGAGGAAACAACCACCTTCGTCGACACACACATTTCAAAGATACGGTTCGGCGGGAACACGAAAAGAGGAACAAGCTCCGAGAACAACGGAAAGGATAAGGGGAACTCTAAGAAGATCGAGAGGCGAGAGATTACCACGACGACGGACAGAGCCACCGGTGGTAAGAAACCTTGTTGCAAAAGCGACCCGGAGGATGTCCCGACGGAGACAATCCCGAGGAGCCAAGGTATGCAGGAGAACGTGACGGGATTGAGCCATACATTCCGCAATACGTTACTAGGCCTCGTTACTTGCAGATCATCCCAGAATATGAACAAGAAAGAATTCAAAATGTTGAGAAGAAGACTTTCGAATACTTTGAAAGGATTAGAGGCAAGAGAATCAACATTTTGGAAGGACTCGAGTTACACACAGGTGTATTCTCAGAGTACGAGCAACAACAGATTGTGGATTGCATCTTAGAACTTCAGAAGATGGGTCGAGCAGGCCGTCTGAGAGAAAAGACTTATTCGGAACCCCGGAAATGGATGCCACGGAAGGGAAGAGTCACAATACAATGCGGATGTTGTTATAACTTTGTGGAGGACAGAAAAGGAAATCCACCAGGGATACTCCGTCACGGTGAGGTGGATCCAATGCCGAGGATAATTAAAAGAATGGTGAAAAGAATGATAACGTGGAGAGTGCTGCACGACAGACGGCATACCCAACGGTTGCATCATCGATATTTATCGGAAAGGCGATCGCATACCTCCACACATAGACCACCATGACTTTGTCAGACCTTTCTGCACAGTTTCGTTCGTCAACCAATGCAATATCATGTTCGGATCTGACCTCCGGATAGTAGGCCCGGGTAAGTTCCGAGGGCCGGTGGAGATACCACTTCCGGTAGGTTCCGTCATGATATTACAAGGAAATGGAGCAGACATCGCAAAACATTGTATACCGGGAGTACTAGTGGAGCGGATCTCTGTCACTTTTAGAAGGATGGACGACAGAAAGGCGCCTTACCACTTCCAACCAGATCCAGAATTGGAGAGTCTCCGGCCCTACGAGCTGTGAGTTACACGGGAAATAACACACCTCCAATGCACATCCATGCGGCATTCCTAAATTCCGACTCTCATTCGAGATCGATACCTAAATTTCGATTCTCTTTCGAATTGATACCTAAATTTCAATTCTATATTTCCGAGACTGGTACCTAAATTCCAGTTCTCTTCCTTCGAGGTCGGTACCTAAATTCTGACTCTCATTCGAGATCGATACCTAAATTTTGATTCTCTTTCGAATTGATACCTAAATTTCAATTCTAAATTTCCGAGACTAGTACCTAAATTCCAGTTCTCTTCCTTCGAGGTCGGTACCTAAATTCCGACTCTCATCCGAGATCGATACCTAAATTTCGATTCTCTTTCAAATTGATACCTAAATTTCAATTCTAAATTCCGAGACTAGTACCTTAATTCTAGTTCTCATTCCGAGATCAGTACCTAAATTCTGATTCTCATCCTTTTCGAGGTCGATACCTAAATTTCGACTCTCTTCCGAGACTAGTACCTAAATTCTAGTTCACATTCCGAGATCAGTACCTAAATTCTGATTCTCATCCTTTTCAAGGTCGATACCTAAATTTCAATTCTCTTTCGAATTGATACCTAAATTTCAATTCTAAATTCTGAGACTAGTACCTAAATTCTAGTTCTCATTCCGAGATCAGTACCTAAATTCTGATTCTCATCCTTTTCGAGGTCGATACCTAAATTTCGACTCTCTTCCGAGACTAGTACCTAAATTCTACTTCTCATTCCGAGATCAGTACCTAAATTCTAATTCTCATCCTTTTCGAGGTCGATACCTAAATTTCGGCTCTCTTCCGAGATTGATACCTAAATTTCAAATCTCACTCTCTCGAGATCAGTACCTAAATTCTGATTCTCATCTTTTTCGAGTTGATACCTAAATTTCGACTCTCTTCGAGACTAGTACCTAAATTCTAGTTCTCATTCCGAGATCGAGTACCTAAATTCGATTCTCATCCTTTGTGAGGTCGGTACCTAAATTCCGATTCTCTCTCCAAGGTTGGTACTTAAATTCCGGTCCTCATTCCTTTCGATCAATACCTAAGTTCGATCTTCTTTACGAGGATTGGAGCCTAAATTCCAACTCTCTTCGTCGAGACTAGAGCCCAAATTCTAGTTCTCTTTCACATTCCGAGGTTAGAACCTAGGTTCTGATTCTCATTCCAAATTCTGAATCTTAACGAAATCCACCTTAAAATCAATCTTAAACCAAACTTTAACTAAAATTGAAACTCTCATCAATTTGAAACTCGAAATTGAAACTTGAAATAAAAATGAAGCGGATCTAAATCCAATTTATCCCTATCCAAATCTTGTGATTTGAAATTCACCTCCTTTTCCATTCCCCAGCGAGAGTTCAGGAATCTCCAGTCTTGGAAATATACCTGATACTCCCCAGCTGAAATTCTTCTGCTTCGTCCTAAGTTTGTCACTTGGACATCTGTGTTGGTTTTGTTGATCTCTTTGGTCAACGCCAATACGGGGGTCCATTTGTTGACCTCATTTTTGATGAGGTCTTTTGCTTCTCTATTTAGTACTTAGGATCTAGCCTTAGGCTTTTCCTTTGACTAATCTTAGAGGACTAGAAATGGAACCCACCCTTTAGAAATTTAAACTACCTGTTGACTCCCTGCAAACCCCACAAGCTTGATTGTAGACCCCTAATCACCTAGAGGGTTGAAGTCAAATGTGGAGGTTTAAAGGATGAGTTCCCTATAGGACTTCTTGGCCTTAGGAATACCCTGGGTGGCCTGGTATGGTGAGGGTTGACGTGCACACATTACGCTTTCACACACATTCCAAATCCTAAAACTACTCATGCCTAGCTTGACTTCCTGACTCATGCAGGTAATTCTTATGGATGGTCCTTAACCCATAAACCCCTGGCTAAGAGGGTTAGGAACAACATAGTGAATGCCTCAAATGAGTCCTCTCATGGCTCATATTGGCTTAATACGGCTTCATGGCTCAACCAAAGTGATTCCATTTTACTCAAATTTGATCAATCTTCATTTTTCCAAAATTTCAATTTTTGACCCCGGGGCCCGGACACATCAAACCTACCAAATGCCCTTGGAACTACCCAAAATTTGTAAAATCACCTAAATTACCCAAAATTCCTCAAAATCAGTCCTAAACATTTCCCCCCACTCAAATTGATCATCCATAGCAAAAAATACCAAAAATTCCAAAAAGTACCCCCAATACCCTCCAAATACCCAAAATATCCTTCTTAGCCTAAAAATCCAAAAATTCAGAAAATTCCCAAAAAAGAGTTTTACTCTAATCTACATGCGATCAACAATGGAAGTGTCTACGTCAGAGGAAGTGGGTAACATTTACTCCTTCAAGGGTAAATGAATTATTTTCTATAGAGAATACCCCTGTCTGTTATTATTTAAACTTTATTCCTTCAAGATACAATTTGAACGAAATTTATAGATACCTGACCGACGAACCTGATGATTGGGAGTTGCGCGAAGACGGGTATGTCAGTTTCTCTGCATCACTTCTTAACCCTGTCTCGAAGCATTGGCATTTCTTTTTCTCATCAAAATTATTACCCACTATGAGGGTAAATAAGGTTTCAAAGGAATGCGTTATATTAAATTATTGTATTCAAATTGGACTAGCTATCGATGTTGGATCAATTATAGTAAAGTTTGCATTGGGATTGATTGTGCATGGGTCAGTTCATGGACTTGGACACCCATCGACTATATTTGCTTTATGCGATCGGTACAGAGTTTCTTATGAGGCGTGGGAAAAGGTACTTTTGCCATGGAAACCACTCGATCCTACGGATATGTTTCCAACTTTGGATAACGATGATGAGATTACTATTATTTCGATAGAGCATCACGAGAACAATCTTTTAGTGAGGCCCCTTGCGATAAAACAAATTTCATTCGAAAAAGATTAAAGGATTAGAGAAAGAGTTGCAAAACGTGATGAATTCCATCGATAATATCTCCGATATGTTTGATCACATTAATTGGAGGATGAAGGAGCACTTTGATCATACTTGGACATCCGGAGGCCGGTTTTATTCATTTGTCGAGACAGAAAGGGTGGATTGATGAAGAATCTCTTGCGAGAATTCCCTTTCAGGCCTTTCTACAATCTATTTGTGCACCTGCGTCACATCGGGAATATCAGAGAGGATGTTAGTTCAGACACTGAGGAGTAGTAAAGATTTCTATCTTATGTTATATTTGTGTGTGTATATGTGTTGATTTGGATTTAGGTTTTACTATGATTTAAACTTTAAATTTGATCATCTCAAATTTGATGAAATTATATGTATTTCTTATGTCTCAGCATTTAGAGTGTTGTGGTGTGGATTGCGATGTTCGGGTATTTATGAGAGTTTGAAGTATGGAAGTCTTAAGTGTTAGTGTTTAAAAGTGTGAAGTTTGTAAGTATTATGGATTTCATATATAAAGTTATATTGTTTGTGTGAACTTTTTGTAAGTATAAGTATACTAGTCTTCATACTAAATTATCGAATTAAGTGATCGGAAGATTAATTAGGGCCAAATCGAGGTTGAAAATGATTGAAGAATTTTAAATATTTAAAATTTTTTGGAGCTCGCCGACGGCGAGAATTATCCCGCCGACAACGAATGAAAGCCCGCTGACAGCGAGAACGATCTCGCCGACGGCGAGATTTTCCAGAAACTTTGACCTTGGTAAATTAATCAGGTCGCCGAATGGCAAGATCGCGAAATGTCATATATTTGACCGATCAACCGACACTATTCATCTTCCCCTTCCTCAAAACTTCGAAAAAACCGACCTAGGGCTTGTGAGATCTTGGATTTGAGGCAATTTCAACACTTTTTGACACCGGATTTCATCTCTCCTTGGTAAGTGCTTCACTCCTATGCAAAATTTTTTTTATTTTCACCATGAATTTCTTCTACATTGGGAAATTTTGGAAAAATTCGAAATATGGAGAAAATACTTGGAAGAAATTCATGGAGATCGATTTAAATGGATTTTAGTTCGTTATAGGAAGCCATTTTAGTAATAATTGGAAGTTTAGTTAGAATTTTTGTGATTTTCATAGATCGAATGAAATGGCTCCTCGACAAAGACGAAGGTTGGATTACGACGAAACTCGTTTTGTGAATGCGAGGGCACAATCGAGATATTTTCACAATATTCGAAGCGAACATGCATTCAAGATCGAGTTTTCAAAAGTCTGGAGGAGAAGTTAAGCGAATAATTAAAGAAAGAGGATGGGAAAATTTACGTTTCATGACCAACGAGAGCCGCTGTAAAAGTGGTAAAGGAATTTTATGCGAACCGACACGAGTCGAAGATGCACCAGTTAAGGTTAAAGGATTTTTTGTGGAATTCAGCGCTGCAAGAATAAATGCTTATTACGAGGTACGAGACACCTACACCAGTGAATATGATACATTTGGAACTATGGAAGGACCTCTGGAAGAGGTGATCGACTTTCTCACTGACGGGAAAGGAGTTTGGAAGATAAAACAGCGAGAACGGGTAAACTTCCCTCTTTCTATGTTAAATGCGTCATCTAAAGCCCGGCACTTATTTTATTTGTTCTACTTTGTTACCTACTTACCACCATAGTGAGGTAACAAGAGATAAAGCAGTTCTGAATTTATGTATTCAGAACCAAAAAAGTATTAATGTGGGAAGTGTAATTTATAAGAATATATTAGCCACCTCAAGAAGTGAAAGTGGAGGAGGACTAGGACATCCTGGTCTTATCTATGCACTCGCCGATTATGCAGGGTAGAGGCGAGAGATGATGAGGAATGGGTTGAGCCTATGAAACCCATTACTCCGGCTAATATTAAGAAATATGAATCCACGAAGGATGGAGATGCGGGACGAGGAACTATGTACCTTCTTCGAGTAGAGATATTCCCTCTACTAGTTATGACCCACCTCCCTATAGTACTCCTACCCTTGAAGATTTGATGAATGAGATGACTTTACGGCGGAAAAGTTTTGAGAAAATAGAAGAAAAAGCTGGAGCATATGAACCAAAGGATTGGAGGCTTAGAGAGAAGACATGATTATGATAGTGAATATCTCCGGCGACATTCGGAATACGAAATAGCATATTATGAGGTCGAACGTCGTTACGGGAGAGGTGAATTAGATGTTGTCTTTCCTGAATGCCCCCGTTACACACAATATCATCTGCTCGGCCTTCTCGGCACTGGAGATCGGGGAGATGATATAGTTTGGGATTTTGATGCTTGAAGATTAGAGACTTTATTTGGTTTGTTTAGATTAATTGTTATTTTAAGAACTTTATTACTTTGTGTGTAATTGTTATGTACTTTACGTGGATTTATGGAGTTGGTGAGTTTGTTTTAAATTGCTTAAGCTTGTTATGTTAGACTTTTTATATATGTTAAATTAGTATGCAAATTCTCTTTAAGGTAGTATGTTAGTTTTTCTTTAAATGTGTTGTTTAAGTTTTATAAATTGTGAACTTTAATTTTAGATTGTTTTAGTAACCTTGTTGATTGGATGTGTAATAGTAGATTATGTTTTAATCTGTTTGTGTTTTTATACTTATTTCAAAATTTCTTTACTCGAGCACTCTCTTTTAAATACTATATATGTGGAAGAATACTAACGATACAGAGTTCTTTAAATAATGAAAAAGCTCGCAAAAATTTCGAGGAAAAGAAATACCTAAAGCTCGAAAGGTATGATGTAAATTCATTGTATATTTTCCTTTTCACCATTTAAAAATAGATAGAAAAATTTAAGTTTGGGGGAGGAAAAATACAAATTAAATTATTAAATTGTTCTCGATTTCTATTTTCAAAAAAATTATTATTATTTGATTTTACGTAATAATTTTTAATTCGAGTAACTTGAATTAATTTATATAATTATTATAGAAAGTTGAATAGAATATTTCTAGAAATCCAAATTAATTTAATAGAATAAGATATTTGGTTAAAAGGAATACGAATATAGTAAACTATTTAAAGTAAGGGAAACTATATTCTAAAATTGAAATTCTTAAGTATTTAAGTGAAAAAGAAGAGATTGAAACTCAATGAAGTAAAGACTATGAAATACATATAAGCAAGGAAATATTTTAAGTTTCAAATTTAGGAAGAGAAAGTTGAAGTTCAAAATTATTAACAGACTATCCATATACAGTAATCCTCACTTGAAAAAGAAAAAGAGAAGGATTGAAAATCAATCCAAAAAGAAAAAAAGAAAAGAAAAAAAAATATAAGTGAGGAGAAGCTTGAGGAGATGTCTTATCAAAAATTGGCTTCAATGGAATCAACCTAAAGGGTAAAACTCAAATATATTTCTAAACTTATATATATTGATTAGTATTTTACTAAATAGTATTTTCTTGAAATTCTTATCATCTAAATATCTTAAGTAAATTACTCTTTTAAATATAGTCTTTCCTGAAATAAATAGAGAGCTAGAAATTTTAGATACGATAACTAAATAATCTTATATCTATAAAGTTAATTTAATTACTTAAAAATATTTCTATTTAACTTTACTATAGTATTATTTAAATTTAATTCATAGTTTATTTGAATTAAAAAAATTCTATTACAAAAATCATTGTTTTTATTTAGTATAAAAATTACTTGAGGACAAGTAATAATTAAGTTTGAGGGATTTTGATCACAGAAAAATATGTTAAGAAATTCATACCTATTTTTTATGAAATTGCACTTTAAAGAAAGGTATTTTATTTTTTTTATTGCAGGAACGAAGATTTATAAGTGATGGAATAAAAAAGCATAAAATAGAGCAAATTTGGATAAAAAAGGGAGAAATACATGCAAAATGATAAGTCGCCGATGGCGAAATCGAGCCCGCCGATGGCGAGATTATAAAGAGAATTTCTTAAAGGTTTGCAACTACCTCGCCGACAGCGAGCCCGAGCCCGCCGACAGTGAGATCGTGCGGTTTGAAGACCTTCTAGAAGCCCCGCTGAAGGCAAGGTCGTTTCTCGCCGACGGCGAGACTGTTCAAAATGCCAGATGCATTGAACCTGGACGGTTTTTGAAGAGGTGCTTAAGTACCCCTTGGACCTTTGTCTACCTCTATAAATAGAGGACGAATTTTAATATGTAGTGTGTCTTTTTTAGGAGTCTTAGAGTATTCTATTAGTGTGCTTTTGAGTCTAAGTTGAAGTTTAGTGTGAGTAAGTGTAAGTAGTGAGTTAAGAAGTGTGCTGTACTAGAAGGAAAAGTCAAAGGAACTTGAGGAGTACGCATGGAGGAAATTGAGATAAGTATCTTTGTTTATTGTTGTTAACTTTAAATGAAATTCATGCTTTGTTTAATTCCCATGCATTCTGAGTAGTTTTCTTAGTCTTTCTCCTTATTTATGAAATTATGTGAATTGATGAAATTAAATAGAAGTGCCTAATATATTAATAAATTGTGATAATCTTTTACTTAAAACTTAATTTACTTTCAATCCGACGATTGAATTGTTAAAATATGTTGAATTATCAACTATAGTAAAGATTACATCCAATATTCAGGGAATTCAAAAGCCTTGGATGGAGGGTGCAAATAAATAGGGAAATATTTTTTATCGGACGTAGAATTGGACATTTTAGTGTGACAGACTAAAATATTCAATTTGGTCCTATTGTTTGAGAGCTGAAGTGTAGATGTTAGCCCTCAGATGAGGGGAACGTGGGAGCTCTGAAGTGGCAGCCAGTATCCTCCCAGCTTAGTCGTAGATCCAGTAATCAAGCATAGGACTAGTCAATGTTCTTTACACCTGGACCAAAGGGTAAAGAATAGGAATGCTCCTATTTGTCACAATACAATAAAAAAAATCTATTTGAATTCATCATTCACTTAAGTTTCTAAAAACAAGGGAAGGATACTTTTTCGAAATCTTTAAATCAACTTTATTTAAAGCATTAGTTTACTTTAGATCGCTTTAGTTAAGTATTCTAAATTCCGTATACTATATTAGTAAGTAAATCTTTTAAATTTAGCTGTTACAAATCTTGTAAAACTTCCCTGTGGGATTGATAACCAGGACTCCACTAGAGCCCTGTATTACTTGATACCATACGTATACTTGCGTAGAATCCACATTATACATTCCATCATAAAATTAAATATATATTAAGCGGGATCAAGTTTTTGGTGCAGTTGCTATTTTTTGTAAACATTAAAAAGTGGGTCAAACAACATGCAGTCGGCATCCTACTTAAAAGTATCCATGGCCCGTTAGCACTTCTCCTTAAAGGATTTAGAATCAAGACTTTTGAGAAGTTGCTTAGCAAGGCCGGGAGCTTGCAAGAAGAAGCAAAGCAGTTAAGTTTCGTGGACAAGACCGATAAGCAGAAGCCCGTGAAAACAATCGAAAAGAAAGCTGGAATCGTCGCGGCAGTAGATAAGGGCAAGCAGCAGAATCAGATACCGCCAGAAAGACCACATCCCAGTTACCAACCACCGCAACGAACATATCAGCAACCTCAGCAAAGCTACCAACAGCCCCAACCAAGCTATCAGTCGCCTCAGCATTATGAACAACCGCCTCGTTCATCGCGTACCTTAAGAGAACTTCTAAATAGAGTGTATCCATTCAAAACTGAAGCAATAGCGAAGATGTTCCGCAGCTTAATGTAGACGCCGGATTTTCAACTGCCAGAGCCCAAGAAGCCGGAGGAAGTCAATAAGAAAGATCATCCGAACTATTGCCCTTACCACCAGACGCTCGAACACAAGATAGAGGATTGCATCACTTTCAAGAGTTGGCTTGATGACAATCTCCGGAAAGGGAACATAACGATCCCAAAGGAATACATGAAGGAACCCCAAAAAGGAGGTTCCGTCAATGTTATTTCAACGGATCCCATTGTTCCGATAGACCCGTACACGACCGATGATGGATGAAGTACCGTCTGGACAAGATCATCGAAGAAAATTTTGGATCACATCCAGACCGCTTCAGTACGCGCTTCAACTCAGAGTTTGAAACCTGTCGAGCCGGCACTATCACTTGCGATTGAAGAACCACCCCGGAAGGAGGAGAAGATCGTGGAAGAAAAGAAGACCGAGGCTCCGAAGGGTAGACTAGGGGTTGCTTATCCTAGGATGGTTGCTTCCGATTTGGGGGAGAAATCCCTAGAACTCCTGACTCTGTATGATTATCTGCTCGCCCCGGCGGGATCTTATAATGATAAGGGTTATGGCGTTGGCTACGTTTTGACTGTTTCTAACGATTACGTAACTAGCGACAACCGGCTTAATCCGGATCTCGATTCCAATACAAATAACGATTCTCAAATCATACACAACCTCGACGACCACGACGAAGAAGATATTCACAAAGGAGGCTACGAAAGCTCGACAAGCAACGAGTCCATTTATGAATTCCGAGGAGCTCCGATCACGATAGAATTAGAACCATCAGACACCGAAGCAACGCTAGAAGAGCCAGTTGTTCCAATTCAAGAGGATACACCAGCAGATTCAACACCAAATTCAGAAGAAATAACTGAAGTAAATTTAAGATGTGGAAAAGTTCTACCCCCGAGAATGGGTCCAAAGGATAAAGGAAAGCAGGTGGTTGCTCAGGAAGAGCCAACCCCAGCAGAAGAATTGCCCATTCGGGAAGAAACCAAGGAACATGGTAATAAAGTGGACTACGACGTGCTAGCCCATCTTAGGAAACTACCAGCCAAACTAAGCATATACGACGCTCTGATCCTGTCAAAGGAGATGAGAGAAGCTCTGATTAAGGCTTTACTTGATCCAGAGATTTTTTTAGCCCAAATGGCCGGTAATTCCTTCGACAAGGTTTGCTCGTTAAGAGAACAATGAGGTGTTACTTTCACAGACAATGATCTATTACTGGGAACAACTGATCACAACCGACCGTTATACATTTCAGTCACTATTGGAAGGTTTACGCTCTCCGAGTGTTGGTTGATCCGGGAGCATCAATCAACATAATGAATCTTCGGACGCTAGCATATTTGGAAATTGATGCTCGCGAGCTTGAAGCAGACAAGATGTTATTAAGGGGCTTCAATCAAAAAGGAGAAAGAGCTCTTGGATCAATAACACTACTAATGAAGACCGGTGATTTGGCAAAGACAACCGCAAAATTCCACATAATTGATTACGAAACATCGTTCAACGCTCTACTGGGTCGACCGTGGATCCATGAAAACCGGATGGTACCGTCGTCTCTGCACCAGTGCATAAAGTATTACGATGGAGGAGAACAGTGCATCAAAGGTGACTTACAACCATTCTCCGTGCACGAAATTGGAATTCATGAAGATGCAGCCTACTACGCGCCCCCAAAGAAAACAATCTTTTCCAGAAATACTATACCAAATGAAGCAAAAGAAATTCAAGATGATGAAGAACATGAAGTTCTAGTCCAACAGTTACTCACCACTCCCTTACGGCGAGATAGTGAAGATTTCTCCAGAACTCGCACCCGAGGTCGAGGCCGGGGACGAGGACATGGAAGAAACATTGGAACAGTTGTACAGAAGAAACCGGTCATCGATGTTAATTGGGAGAATAGTTCCGAAGAAGAAGAAGAAATTGAGAAAGAAGCAGCGACAATAAGTCAAAAGAAACCCCAGTTCAAGATCTCTCTCGAAGATGAAAAGAATGAAGAGTATAAATCAATGTACGAGAAGATTAACCATTATGTACATACTATGACCCTGACCTCGATCCATTCTAATAAGATCGAGGGTATGGTGGTCAAGGAAGTGCATGGTGGTGGTACTAAACCAATCAAGTTCTACCGTGGTGCTTCTTCTTTCAATACTGAAAAAGATGTACAATTTGAAGATGTTACTTCATCTGAATTAATGGAATTACCTTTTGAGTGGTACTCTCCCTGTGTTCAAAATTTAATTCAACAAGGTGTTTTACCTAAACGGTGGACAAAAGGTTAATCACTACATTTTGAAAAATTATGGAATAATGCCGGTCGGCCTCCCAATTCAAAACATGGTCTCGGATTTGGCACAATAGGGTCTGTTGACGATACGGGTTTTTGCTTGGTTGTCACTTGCGAACCCAATAAAGAGTGCTTGGAAGCTTCAGAAGATCTTGAGGATCTACCAATCGGCGACGCTCCACCAGAATTCGAGGAAGAAATCAAATCTACAATAGACGAGATAACGGAAGTTAACTTAAGTACTAGCGAAGAGCCTAGGCCTACCTTTGTTAGCTCCTTACTCAATAAAGAAGACTCTGAAGACATAATCAAGCTATTAATGGAATTCAAGGACTGTTTTGCTTGGAGTTATGATGAAATGCCAGGATTAGCTCCGAAGTCGCAGTTCGCGGACTAGGAGTGGATCCTACTACATTCCGGTCGGACAAGCTCCACGAAGAATGCGCATAGAAATTGAGCAACAAGTAATAGCCGAAGTTAAGAAGCTAATAGACACTAAATTTGTCCGTGAAGAACAATACCCAACTTGGTTAGCCAACGTGGTACCAGTCAGAAAGAAGAACAGTCAGATGAGAATCTGCGTGGATTTCAGAGATTTGAATAAAGCATGTCCAAAGGACGAATTCCCGCTACAAATCCCGGAACTGATGATCGACATCGCTTCGACACATTAAATCTTATCATTTATGAATGGATCGTCGGGATACAACCAGATAAAGATGGCACCAGAAGATGAAAAGCTCACGGCATTCAGAACGCCGATCGGAGTGTATTGCTACACAGTGATGCCATTCGGACTAAAGAACGCAGGAGCAACATACCGAAGAGCGATGACAAGAATTTTTGATGATCTCATTCACAACTAAGTCGAGTGCTACGTAGATGATGTGGTCATCAAAAGTAAACTGAAGGAAGATCACCTGTATGATTTGAGAATTGTTTTCGAGCGACTAAGACAATACAACCTTAAGATGAATCCCTTAAAATGCGCCTTCGGCGTCACCTCCGGGAAATTCTTAAGATTTGTTGTCCGACATCGCGAGATTGAAATCGATCCGGATTAAAGCTATCTTAAAAATGCCTCCTTCCAAAACTTTGAAACAAGTACGATCCTTTCAAGGGAAGTTGGCATATCTTCGACGCTTTATCTCGAACTTGTCAGGTAGGTGTCAGCCCTTCTAGGCATTAATTAAAAAGGACGCCAATTTCGTTTGGGATGAGAAATGCCAGCGGGCTTTCAAGGACATTAAGCAATATTTAATGACACCTCCTGTCTTAGCAGCCCCTGTCTCAGGTAGACCGTTGATACTTTATACTACGGCTTTAGACGACTCCCTTGGAGCCCTGTTCCCAGGTTAATGACGAGGGAAAACAAAATGCTCTCTACTACTTAAGCCGTCGTCTAATTCCGACGGAAGTAAAGTATCCTCCTATTGAGAAGCACTGCTTGGCCCTGATCTTCGCCGCTCAAAAGCTCAGGCATTACATGCTTTCTCATAAAGTCAACCTTATTTCGAGAGTTAATCCGTTGCAATACTTGATGACCCGACCGACGCTTTCTGGCAGACTTGCCAGGTGGTCGATGATATTATTGCAATTTGACATAACTTTCGTTTTTCTTCGCTCCATAAAGGGACAAGTCCTAGCAAACTTCCCCGCAGCACACCCTTTGCCGGCGAATTCGCCTCTCGACGACGATTTGCCAGAAGAGCATATAATGAGCCTAGAAGACCCCGATGATCAATGTTGGGAACTATACTTCAACGGTGCGTCTTCAGCACAGAAGAATAAAGAATTGCAAATGATAGTGCCCGGTAAGGCAGGAATCGGACTAATCTTTATAACACCGGAGCGGGGGATGTTAAAATGCTCCTACCACTTAACAGAACCGTGTACAAACAACGAGGCAGAATACGAAGCCCTTATATTCGGATTGGAATTATCCATTCAGATGGGAATAACGGACATCAACATCTACGGAGATTCTCAGTTGATCATTCAACAGGTTGCCGGACAGAACAAAATTCTAAAGCCAAGACTCGAGCAGTACTTTCAGTACGTCATGAAATTGTTGGAACAAATTCCAAACGTAATAATCTACAAGATTCCCAGAAGAGAAAATGCTCTCACCGATGCGCTAGCCCGCCTTGCAAAGGAATTTGCCTGCTTGCAGGACGAGTCAGTTGAAGTGTCAGTTCAGGAACGACAGGTCCTATCACAGCTCGACATGGATACAATACATAAATCGAAAGAAAAGTAGAAGAAACAATTGCGGCGGTGATGAGAAAATACGGAAGATTGGCGGCGGCCATTAATGGACTACTTGCAGACGAGAAACCTACGGACGATAAGTCGTTAGCCCATCAAATCAAGAAAAGAACTTTGTCTTACGCATTAATAAACAATACATTATACAGAAGGTCTTTTGATAAGATGTGGCTAAGATGCCTGAGCGGGTCTGAGGCTCGTGAAATTGTCAAAGAAGTACATTCAGGACTTTGTGGCGCTCATCAGTCGAGCCCGAAAATGAAAATGAAGATTAAAAGACTAGGGTATTACTGGCCCTCAATAATGATCGACTGTATGAAAGTTGCCAGAAGTTGTCACCAGTGCCAAGTGCACGGAGTGGTTCTACACCAACCTCCAAATGTGCTACATCCGACAATCGCATCGTGGCCATTTGAGTGTTGGGGCACAGATATAGTGGGTCCGATAAAACCGCTTTCTTCAAGAGGACATCGCTTCATTCTTGCAGCTACAGACTACTTTTCTAAGTGGGCAGAAGCTATACCACTTAGAGAAGTGAAGGCACACCACGTGCTACAGTTTTTTAAGAACCAAGTCGTCTACCGTTTTGGGGTACCGCGTAGGATCATTTCAGATAATGGGTCTGCATTCAAAAGTACAAAGATCAACAATTTTGTCAGAAGACATGGGATCGATTGGCGATACTCAACGATCTACTACCCAAGAGCAAACGACTTGGCCGAGGCTTTTAATAAAACTCTCGTTCAAATTTTAAAGAAAACTTTGGATGACAGCAAGAGAAATTGGCACGAGAAGTTATTAGAAGCCTTATGGGCCTACGGGACGACTTTCGAACGCCCACCCAGTCTACGCCTTACGCTTTAGTGTACGGGTCCGAGGCCGTTCTACCCCTAGAAGTTCAGCTTCCGTCACTCCGAATTGCAGTTACAGAAAAGATCACTACAGAAGAAAATGCCAGACTACAACTGGAAGAATTAGAAAGCTTGGAAGAGAAAAGACTTTCTGCGCAGCAGAATTTGGAACTGTTTCAAGCCAAGATGATCCAAGCCCATGATAAACTAGTCCGCCCAAGAACTTTCAAAGTCGGTGACTTAGTTCTTGTTCTCAAAAGACCTATCCTTGCACATCGCAAGATAGGTGGTAAATTTGAACCAACATGGGAAGGGTCATTTGTAGTCGAGACAGTCTACTCTGGAGGTTCCTACCAACTGGTGAATTGCCGTGGAGAACGACCCATGCTTCCAATCAATGGACGGTATTTAAAGAAGTACTATGGAACCTGATGTTTCGAAGGGTGGCCTCTAAAGTAGAATCTTATCCCTAGAAACACGGGTGAAGTAATCACTTTGTGACTGGGTCCGAACCCAAAACAAAATAAAATGGATAATAAAAAAAATCTCATTAACGAAAATGTTAAAAAAAAGAAAACATGAGAAATCATAATAATAAAATGTCAAATCTTTCCTTTTAAATCCGTTCATTCCTGGTATTTTCTCATCTCTTCCTACTTCCTTTAAATTTAAAAGAAGCGAATAAGAATTTTAAAGTGTTTTTCTTATTGTTCTTGTTCTTAGTACGATCCCCGATCCTTTCCTTATTTTTTCGCAGGGAAATGTCGAACGGGCGGTTGGTTCTAAACTTTAGAAATGGCGTGCGTCTAGCACTTGATCAAAAGAGGGTGAAGGATGGAGCAGTGATAGAGATTGACTCAGACTTCACACCAGCCGGCTTACAATACGAAGAAAATGAATGGATCCCAGTTGGCCGAGAAGAACTTCACAGCCAGACAGTGATGAAAATGGGTGGCCGAGCCACCAATCCAGCAACAAGAAAAGAAAAGTAAATGCCGCGCATGCAACCGGAGAAGATAAGAAAGTTAAGTCCATGGTTGCCAGAGCAGAAGGTAGGCTTGTCAGCGCTGCACCCGCAGAAATTCAAGGGGTAAGGAGAGCTACTCTCACTGCTACCCAGCGAAGGAATAAGAATCGTCGCATTCGTAAAATGCTAAACAAGTTAGCAGAAGATCAACATAAACAGACAGTGGATACCATTAGTGCAAATGCTCCAAGGAGGCCGGTTCGTCAGGAACCAGAACGAAGAAAGTCAACTCCAAGAAAGTCGGAATAGATAAAAAAAATATCAAGAAAAGCAGAAATAGAGTCGGTACCTCGACGCCGAGCATATGTACCGGATCCGAAGAGTCTTGTTGCGAAAGCAACCCCGGAGGATGTCCCTACAGAGACTATCCCCGAGGAGCTGAGACATGCAGAAGAACTTGCTGGGGTTGAGCCATATATCTCGCAGTATGTTACTAGACACCGAGGACTTCAGATAATCCTGAAATATGAGCTGGAGAAAATGCAGCTAGTCGAGAAGAAAACCTTTGAATACTTTGAAAGAATTGGAAACAAGAGGGTCAACATCTTGGAAGGCCTCGAGCTGCATACAGATGTTTTCTCAGATTATGAGCAACAACAAATTGTAGATTGTATCCTTGAATTATAGAAAATGGGTCGAGCTGGCCGACTGAGAGAAAAGACATATTCAGAACCCCAAAGATGGATGCCAGGAAAGGGAAGAGTTACAATCCAATGTGGATGTTGCTACAATTTTGCCACAGACAAAAAAGGAAATCCACCAGGGATACTCCGTCGCAGTGAGGTGGATCCGATGCTGTACGGCTTATTTTTAGGTTGAGTGTTGTATTTTTGAAAAGGGGTCGCCTACAGAAATTGTCGGCAAATTTTAAATTTTAAATTTAATTTAAATATACATATAATTTAGAAAATAGTATTTGATTTTGAAAATAATTTTAAATTTGAAAGTTTTAAGATATGAAATCAGACCGATCTCACATCCCAAATAGTTTATATAAACGAGCACCGCACCACAAACCGTGTATCTATCCCGAAGAATAGACACACTGCTTGATGATGGAGCTCAAATAAATAAACTAGGAGATTTGTGACATCCGTTTGGTCTCGCGAACCAATTTTATAAGTCGAGCAAGTTCCACAGCTTAATATAAATGAATTAAGCGGTGGTTTATATTACTCAGGTTCTTAAAGTTCCCTATAAGGGCAAGCCCCTATAGTTAATTACATCTTAAATGACGGGAATCATTTAAGAAAACTCTCGATAATGATCAGTGGTTTTGCTCTCAAGAATTTCAAAGTTTAGGATTTTCAAAGGATTAAATTTTTGAATTTCTAAAGGGGGTGGATCAAATTTGGAACAGTTATTTTCAGGAGTCTAAAGGAAGAGAAGTAGGAGAAGCTGAGGATCCAAGAAGAATCTTGACAACTTCCCAAACTAAACTATTGTTTGGTTTAGATTTGGGAGTTTATTTAATGTTGCAATCCTACCAATTTTATTTATTTAGGTCTTATATTTGTATGATATAATCACACAAATAGCCTCGAAGATGTGAGGGTTTATGTCGTACCAAACGACCACCTCGGAGTCCTAAGACCGGTTAGGGCTTAATTTACATGACATGATCATGCAAATGCCTAACGAAGAGTTGAGGATTTATGTTGCACTAGTGAAACTACCTCGAAGTCCTATGGCTTGGTTATTTAATTCTAAGAAATTTTTGCTTGAAGTAGATCCGAGTTTTCTTGATGAAGATGGCCGTGCTGCCCACCGTGCTCCAAGCTCCTTGTTGTTGCAGAGGTTTAGTTTTAGAAGGTGACAATCAAGAGGTGAGAGAAGTGTTTTGTTTTAGAGAAAATCTTAAAATACAAGTGTTTTTAGTGTTTTAATTAAAACAAATCTTAAAGTTATTTAAACAGAACTGATTAAGATCCTACGGTTCCGTCATCCCGGCACCGTTATTTTCATCGAATTCACTTAGTCCAGATGAATTTGCTAAACTCAACTGAATGATTTCCACACTTTCATTTAGATCGTGGGAAATCCCGTTAGCAACACGTGGGTTACATCATCCGAGGTATTCCCGATCATTCAATGAGACGTTTTAATTTAGTTGTGATTGTAGTTTTGTTGTTCTGTTTGTGATTAAATTTTGAGTTGTTTTATACTTTGAATGTTGTGGCGGTGAGTTTTATCTTGCAATGACTTTTAATTTAATTTTGTTTTCAGTTTAGGGACTATCCTAAAGGTTTTGGTTTTCATGCAACAATTTTATTTAACATGCACGAAAAGTAAAGTACAGTGCACGTAAGTAAATTGCAATAAAGTAAATTGCAATAAAATAAATGCGTACCTGGAGGGTCTTCCCGTCATCCCAAGCTGCACTTAAAACACATGTTAAGGCATTTAAATATTTTTGCAAGAAATACCTAGGTAAAGCTAAGGGAAGGGTTTTGGTTTGTTGACCTCATTTTTGATGAGGTCTTCTCTTCTTCTCTTTAGTACTTAGGATCTAGCCTTAGGCTTTTCCTTTGACTATCCTAGAGGATTAGAATTGGGACCCACCACTTAGAAATTCAAACCACTTCTTAACTCCCTGCAAACTCCACAAACTTGATTGTAGACCCCTAATCACCTAGAGGTTGAAATAAAATGTGGAAGTTTAAAGGATGAGTTCCTATAGGACTCTTTGGCCTTAGAGCGCCCTACTGGTGGCTCTGGTCCAGTGAAGGGTTGACTTACACACATACTACACCTATACACTACACTTTCACACACCTCCTAAAACCACACCCATACCCAACTTGACCTCCTGACTCATGAAGGTGATTCACATGGATGGTCCTTAACCCCTAAGCCCTTGGCTAAGAGGGTTATGAACAACATAGTGGATGCCTCAAATGAGTCCCTTCATGGCTCATGTGGGCTTGATATGGCTTCATGGCTCAACCAAAATGATTCCATTCCAATTACATTCACCCAAGCTTCAATTTTCCAAATTTTCAATTTTTGACCCCCGGACCCTACACCTACTTGCATCTACCCAAACCCTCGAAACCACCCAAAATTTGCAAAATCACCTAAATTACCCAAAATTTCTCAAAATCAATCCTAAACATTCCCATATTACTCAAATTGATCATCCATACCAAAAATACCAAAATTCCAAAAATACCTCCCAATACCCTCCAAATACCCAAAATGCCCCTCTTAGCCAAAAAATCCAAAAATTCAGAAAATTCTCAGAAAATTCCAGAAAATCTCAAATATTCCCAATTTCATTTTGTTCAACTACACAATGGGCCAATTTTGTCAATTTACCCAACTTTTATCAAAACCCCAATTTGACCCATTTTAACCCAAAATGAACCCAATGTCAAACCAAACCTACCCAATTGACTCAAATTCTGGTCCAATTCAATTCTAAACTTCAATTCAACATCCCCAACACCAATCTAGACCAAATCTAAGTCCAATTTGATTGACATTTGGATCCAATTTCACTTTTGGCCTTAAAGCCCAATTTGGACCCATGACCCAAACTTAGCCCAAACTCACCCAATTCAACTCCAATTAACCCCAAATCTTTTCTAAACCTTCCTTAACATCCCCATAAACAAAACACTAACATGATTTGCCCAAAGTTTAGACCCAAACCCCACTCAAATTCAACCCAAAGCTAAAAGGCCCAATTTTGACCTAAACCTAAACCTAGCCCAAATAGGCCCAAACCCCAAAATCAAAACCCAACCAAAGCCAAAACCTCTTTGAAACACTCCCATAAACATTTCCCAACATTAATTTTACATCAATTTCAACCCTAGCCCAACATTGGCCCAAGTTAGCCCAATTTGACCTACATTGGCCCACTTACCAAATGAACCCAAATTCAAACCAATTCAATTCCAAATCACACCAAATTGACTCCAAACCATTCATGAAACATCCCTAAACCAATTGTAACATTTATTTGACATGGTCCTTCACAAAATTTTCACCCAAATGCCCATCCTAAAATCAAAAAGCCCACTTCCCTTAAACCTTCCTAAAAGCCCACTTCCTTCAAATTCAAAAGCCCAAATTCATCCAAAGCCCACATGACACTTCCCCTCATCATCCATTTAATCAAAATCACCCCTAAGTTTCAAAATCATCAATTAAAAAATTCCAAATCAAGCCCCATACAAATTCCCATCAAAATACCAAAATTTTCTTAAATCCATTTCCATGAAATTGACTTAACTTTTCCCAAGTCAAAGATGAGCCATAAAGCCATGCATGAGCCACATGGAAGCCATGAGAGCCTCTTTACATGTCACCATGACATTTTGGGCAAAAGGAGGAGATTCTTTCCTTAATTCCTAAAGGTGATTAACCACTCCCATGATTCCCCTTAACCATGCTTATGCCTAATTGTAATTGGATGGTGACCTTTCCCCACTAATCAAGCTGACCTAAACCACCTTCTCTTCAGCCCAAACTAGCCATGGGGAGGTGCACCTAGCCCAAAAGGATGGGTTGACCCAAACCAAGCCAAAATGGCCTCTTCCCCATTCCATTCCAAGCCATCCCCTTTACACATGGCAAGGCCCAATTAACTACACTAAACCTCCAGCCCTGACCCACCTGGACCTGAGAGTGACCCATGCTTGCCGGTCAGCCGCCTGGGTCGCCGAAAAACATCATGGCCGAGACATGGGGAGGAGCCAAACTTTGGAATTCCACCTTGCTGAGCTGCCCCATGCCCTATGGCCACCATGGCTGTTCTGCCCTTGACCTAAGCAGCTGATCCCAACCCTTGGCCATCCCTGTGAAGCTCTCCAGCCACCTCTATTTAAACACCACCCCTTCTTGGCCATGGGAGGTGCTAAAAACAAACCTTAAGGAAACTCTGCCAAAATTGTTCCAGACTACTCCCCACACATTGAGAACTTGATCCCCACTGAAATCCCCTGCCATTTCCTCTCTGTGAGCTCAATTTCAGAGTTGAAATCCAAGCCCAAAACCGGGACACTTCTCCACAGTGAGCCAATCCCCAAATTGATTGGTCCTACACCTTCACCAGACCAAGGGAAGAAGTCCACCAGCAAAAGCCCCCTCTCCAGGCCACCCATCTGTTCCAGACTCCAAGCTTTGTGATCGGCTGTGGTCACTTTCATAGCTAGACAATTCACCAGGCCAAGGGACTTCATCTTGAGCTTACTTGGACCCAATCGAAGGTGACACAACTCTCAGATCGAAGCTTCACTTCTCTGAGCAAAGGTATGGACTCACTCTTCTTCCCGAGCTTACAAAGATTCTCCATTTAATTTGAGTCAATTTAAATACATGTTTACCGTATGGATGTGTTCGTCTCCTCAAGACGAATCCATAGAGCATAAGAACACAAAAATCCATTGAGAATCGAGTGAGAAATTAGGGTTAGAAGGTTGACGGTCACGGGTGCACACCAGTCGTAGACGATGACTGGGAGCCGTCGGATCGAGCGGACGGTCTGGATCGAGCCGGACAGCGCAATGGTGCATGAACCGCGGGCCCCTGGAACGCTGAGTCGGATGGCGGCGCCGAATCAGGAGACGACGCGTGGCCTTTCGGAGCTGCCGAGGATGGTGTGGCGCCGCGTGGATAAGTAGGAAATTAGGGATTTTCTCATTTATTTAATTACCAGAACTTGGAAAATTCATAACTTTGTGTAGAAAAATCCTAAAAATAAAATAAAAATACCCTCTTGCTCAGTGAACAGAGGAGAATAATGTGGAAAACAAATCATTTAATTTCATCAAGTATTTTATTTTTAATGATTTATTTACTCGTCCGCATTGTTTTAATTCTCCATGCATTTAGAAAATTCACCATGGCATGAGACCATAGGGCTTTTGAAGCCTCCGAATTTGGGAACATTCCCGAATTTTCCAAGGTCGGAGGCCATCCCTATGAGAAGTTATTGATTTTTCAAATTCATAGTTACTTGTTTTGAGTATTTTAAATCTAATAATTAGCATGTTATGAAATAAATTCTAGGAAAATTTGGTGATGTTTCTTATGACCAGAGGACCCTAGGAAAAATAGGTTTTGAATTAATTCACTTGGAATGACCCTAATTGGCTTAAACACCAAAAATAGGTCTTTAATTAATTAGAGCTAACCATACATCAAATTGACTTGAAATCAATTCTCCACTGACCTTTAGGATCAGAGGAACCCACCATAAAAATTTGAAGTTAATTGGACTTGGTTAGCCCTACTAAATGGGTTGATTAAGCTATTTAGCCAATTTAAACTTTAAAAAATTCATAACTTTCAAAATGCTTTTAAAAAATTCACTAAATTGGTTTTGGAGCCTCTCTGATATTAGGGAATTTAAGAAAATTAAAATTGCAATTTTCTAAAAAAGTTGATTTTTTGCATTATTTTAATATTTTTAATAATTAAAAAATAATAAAAATCACAAAAATAATAAAATTCACCAAAATGTCACATTTTGAATTTTAATCACTTAGGAACAAACCCCATATTTTTTTTAAGTCTCTATGATGAGATATTAAATTTTAAAGCCCTAAGGTAATTTTAAAATTAAAAAAATGTATTTTCTAGCATTTCCATTAAAATAATTCTAATAAATCAAAGAAAAATCAGAAAATTATAAAAATTGATTCTCTGATTTCCTTGATATCAGAGAGATTTTTGAAAAATATAAATTCATTTTTCAATCTTTATTTTATTTTTGAATTAATTAATACTCCAAAACTCAAAATAATTATAATAAAAAGAATATATTTCAAAAAAATCACCAAAATTGGTCCAAGTAGTTCTCTGGTCATTAGGAATGTCCCATAATTTTCTTAAGGACAGAAACTTTCCCTTGGTCATATTATTAAATTTTCCTTGAAAATCCCTATTTTCCACCAAAAATAATTACATAAATAAATTAAATACAGAAAAATCACATTTTCTCCTCTAATGTCTTTATTGACATATGAGTGAAGTCACATAAAAATTCCAAATTCATTTGAGCTCAATTTAGTGAGTTATGAAATTATTAAGCTTGAAGGGCAAAATGGTAATTAAAATTTTAACCCTTAATTAAAACTTTAGGCTTAATAAAATGAAAGAGTAAAATATTTGATTCTAATCTGACTTGGATGATTGAAATTTAAATAATTAAAGGGTAGAAACCTATTAAACAATTTAAAAATAATTGAAATGAACTTTAATTAAATAATTGATTAAATTTGGAAGAATAATAAAATTGGAATTATTAAAATAGGGATGTTATTAGGAAGAAATTTGTTCTTTAATTTAAGAATCCCTAAATTAATCATCTCAATAATATTTAATTACTAATTAAAATGATAATTCAAATTTAAGATTTAAAAATGCTAAAAGACTTAATCATTAAATTGAATTAAATTAAATTATTTAAATCAAACCCTTTTAAAATAAAATATTAAATTAAAATTAAAAATTAAATCAAATTAAAATTTAATTTAAATTAAATTAAATTAAATTAAATTAAAACATATTAAATTAAATTAAATTAAATTAAATTAAATTAAATAAAATAAAATTAAATTAAATTAAATTAAATTAAATTAAATTAAATTAAATTAAATTAAATTAAATTAAATTAAAACATATTAAATTAAATTAAATTAAATTAAATTAAATTAAATTAAATCAAATTAAATTAAATTAAATCAAATTAAATTAAATTAAATTAAAATCAAAATTAAATTAAAATTAAATTAAAATCAAATTAAATTGAATTAAAATTAAATTGAATTAATTTAAATTAAAATTATTTAACAACAAACCTAAATGAAATCATTAAAAAATAAATCTAAAACAACTTGAACACTATTCCAAACTTAAATCCATCAATTAAAATTAAATCATAAACCATTTGAACATCCATTTGCCCTCGAAAGCTTTTGTTGTCATAACTCCTAAACGGAGCATTAAGTGAAGTGTTACTTCACTTATAGGATATTCAAATGTCCTAGTTCACTGAGTAAGACAACAAACTTGAACTCCCGGACGATTAATTCATTTGTATAATTAAATTCATTTAGACTTAGAATAATCCTAAAAATATTGAAAAGATGTTTAAGATTCGTCTTAAGCACTTCCTCGATATGATAGGATATTTATAAGAACGATTGAACTTAATTGTTCTTTGATGAAGAAAATCGTCCTCAAACCATAATACAAGAACCTAGACGTCATAGGAGATGACTAGCTATAGGAGTAGGACCTTGGTAGAAAACCATAACCCTTCCCTTAGCTTTACCTAGGAACTTACTTTAAATGCTTAAATATTCTAACTGTGTTTTAAGTGCAGCTTGGGATGACGGGAAGACCCTCCAGGTACGCTTTTATTTTATTGCAATTTACTTTATTGCAATTTATTTAATCGCATCGCACTTACTTGCATGATAAACAACTGTTGCATGAAAACCCACACCTTTAGGATAGTCCCTAAAACTGAAACCAAAATTAAATTAAAAGTCATTACAAGATAAAATTCACCGCCACAACATTTCAAAATATAAGATAACTCAAAATTTAATCACAAACAGAACAACAAAACTACAACTACAACTAAATTAAAACGTCTTGTTGGATGATCGGGACTACCTCGGATGATGTAACCTACGTGTTGCTAACGAGATTTCCCACGGTCTAAATGAAAGTGTGGAACTCATTCAATTGAGTTTAGCAAATTCATCTGGACTAAGTGAATCCGATAAAAATAACGATGCCGGAAGGATGGAACCGTGGGATCTTAACCGGTGTTGTTATAATCAACTTTAAGATTTGTTTAATCAAAATATTAAAAAACACCTGGATTTTAAGATTTTCTCTAAACCGAACACTTTTCTCATCTCCCGATTTATGACTTCTAAAACTAAACCACTACAATAACAAGGAGCTCGGAGCATGGTGGGCGACACGGCCATCGTCGTCAGCAAAACTGAAATCTACATCGCAGAAACTTTCCTTAGAACTAAATAACCAAGCTATAGGACTTCGAGGTAGTTTGCCTAGTGCAACATAAATCCTCGACTCTTCGTTAGGCATTTGCATTGCGAATTAAGCCCTAACCAGGTCTTAGGACTCCGAGGTAGTCGTCCGATACGACATAAACCCTCACATCTTCGAGGTCGTTTGTATGATTGTGTCATACGAATATAAGTCCTAATTAATTAAAATTGGCAAGATCAAAACATTAAATAAACATTAGGACTTTCCTGAATTCTAGCCAAACAATAGGATAGTCGGGAAATTACCGAAGTTCGCTTCGAATCTGTGATTTCTCCTACCTTTCTTCCTTTGAATTCCTAAAATAAAATGTTCCAAATTTGATCCATTCCCTATTGAAATTCCAAAATTCAATCCATTGAAAACTTAAACTTTGAAATTCTTGAGAGCAGAACTACTGATTATTATCGAGAGTTTTCTTAGGTGATTTCCGTCACTTAAGATGTAATTAACTATAGGGGCTTGCCCTTATAGGGAATTTTAAGAACCCAGGTAATATAAACCCTGTTTAATGTTTTCATATTAAACAGGGGAATTTGTCGGCTTATAAAATTGGTTCGCAGACCAAACAGATGTCACAAACTTCTCTAGTTTATTTAATCGAGCCTCATTATCAAGCAGTGTGTCTATTCTTTGGGATAGATACACGGTTTGTAGTGCGACGCTCGTTTATATAAACTATTCGGGATGTGAGATCAGTTTGATTTCATATCTTAAAATTTTCAAATTTAAAATTATTTTCAAAATCAAATACTACTTTTCAAATTATTTATTTAAATTAAATTAAAATTCGCCGACAATTTCTGTAGGCGACCCCCTTTCCAAATAAAACACCATAACTCAAAAATAAGCCGCACAATTTCTGGCGACTCCGCTGGGGACATATTCCTCTCTCCATTTTTAATCAGATAGTTCTGCTTTCAAAAATCGGTAGTGTATCCATGTCCCTAATGTATTAAACTACCCTTCATTCCATTGGGATACTATGTTCATTTCTACCTTGAACGAGTATAGCCAACATTCTCTCGGATTTAGGAGCCACTGTTTAGACACCCCTAAACAGAGAGGTTCTGAGATCCTTTTACCTCATTTCTGAGGTGGGGTGGACCCCCAATAGGTGTTAGTTTAGGAGTGATCCTTCGAGTCGAGAAGTCTTGCATATGACTTTCTTTTCCTTTCCAACACTGAATCAGATTCATTACCTTCTCTACACCTTTGAACATTCCGTTCTAAATAAACAAACCCTCTAATGAATGACTCTTTTAACAAATAACTCCTTCTTATAAATACATGAACAAGAATGTGTTCGGACTCTTTTCGATTCCTTTCTTTTCGTCCTGATGAGAAGAAGCATAACTTGGGACTGACAATCAGAATCTACCCTGCAGAAATGGAAGCCCCAAAGCTGATTTTCTCCTTCACCAACGGACTGGACTTCGCCGTTTACAAGGATGAGCTGCCCGACAATGGGATCATCCGGTTTAGACAAGGCTTCGAGAACACAAATGTCAAGATCGCTGACGTTACCCTTTTCGTGCTGACAAACAAAGTATCTGAAACTGAGAAACCTTTGATCGAGTTCAACCTTAAGTCAACTCAAGAGTTTCCTCCCCTGCAAAGGGTTCCAGCTGAGAGGAATACCGCTGTCCAAAGGAGGACTGTTATCTCTACCCCCACTGGTCTAGTCGTCTCTGCACCTACCCCGGCTCCCGCCAAACTGAAGGGGAAGGAAGTTTAAATTTGTGACGACATGTTACCGTGGAGGGTACAGATTTCCGTGCGAGACCTTTCCGTTTTGAAATTGGGTCCAGCCTCGAGGGTTCCACCCCTAACACGGACTCGGAGAAGAAACAGAGGTAGGAAGATCGCCAAGAAGGCCGTAGGCCGCTGAAGTCGCTTTCTTAGAAGAAATCCCTGAGTACACACCACTACCTGAATACATACCATTGCCCGAATATACACCCCTTTTGGAAGGAAGTAGGTTCCATCCCCTTTCCGCCGCAGCTGACGAGGAAAATGTCCGCAGGATTGCTTCTACATTACCTCGACCCGCATACTATAGCGACAACAGAAAGAAAAGGGCTAGGATTACACCATTTGCCCGACTACAGACTGTGATTGAGAAGTTAGCAAAGAAAGAAAAATGCCCCGTATCGGAAATTTTAAGAAGGATAGGGCGGGTGCCGGCCAAATCCCGTCTTGGGCCGCGAGTAGAACTCTGCTATCGCCTGCGAAGGGCCAAATAAGAAGATGAAGGCTAGTCCACTCGTAGTTGTTTCGAGGTTTACAGATCAGGGAGGATACCACCTTCCAGCATTCAGCTGACAGACCATCCGGTCCTAGGCCTTCTACCGCTAGAAGGATGGTATGGCGTCCCACTACCGACCAATTAAGACCGAAACAACGACCAGAAAAGGAAAGTCTCGTCAGGAGACTTGAGTCCGAAGAAAGTGCTACCGCAGTAAAGGGGACTCATGAGAAAGAAACCCGACAATTATCACATGACAACTGCAAGGATGTACAGAGAAGGCCACTGGGAGATGCTATGGAAAAGCTAAGAACTGATATTCGGCGACTAGCAAGAGAGAGAGAAGAGAAGTTCGGAGATGAAGTTGACTCGTCAGAGTTCATGGATGATGAATATGCAGAAATTAACATGGTTGAAACACGAGCTTCGTCGGCTTCACAAGGTGCTCCCTGCAGCCGCGAAAGAGAAGAATCGAAGTAATGAGGAGACGGCTTCAAGAGAAAGATGATACGATCACCCAAATGGCAAAAAGGATGGAAGAGATGGTCGTAGCCCTAGCCACTCTCCGCAGTCGAGTTCAACCCCAAAGAGAAACACCCCGGAAGTTATTCACATTGTAGACGGAGGAAAGGAGATTACATCCGTCAACGGGGATGATCAATTAAAGAAGGATGCAACACAAAGTATGATTCCGGAAAAGGATATCAAGAGCTTGGTGGAACAGCAGGTACGAGAAGCCTTGGCACAATCAAAGAGCGGGACATCCATTCGGACGGGTAGACCTTACCCTGAAGAATTCGACGCTGTCCAATATCCGAAAGGCTTTGTACCACCTCTCGTTCAAGACCTTTGATGGAGCCGGAAACCCTCGGCGGCATGTTGCACATTTTCGTGCCGATTGTTGCAATGCCGGCGGAAGTGATGCTTTACTCTTCCGACAATTTGTCGGCGACTCGTCGAGAATCGCCTTTGATTGGTATGCGGAATTACCGAACGGATCGGTAAAGACATTTTCGGAATTAGAGAACCTCTTCATCAAGCGATTTGCCGGAGCTCGGCACCACATCACTATAGGTGATTTAGTGGTAGAGAAGCGTAGCCGAATGAAACCTTAGTGGACTACATACTTCGATGGAGGAACCCGAGTATGAAGTGTGAGCCACGATTACAAGAACAACATGCGATCGGCATTTTACTTAAAAGCATCCATGGCCTCGATAGCACTTCTCCTCAAGGGATTTACTATTAAGACTTTCGAGAAGTTGTTAAGCAAGGCCGGAAGCTTGCAAGAGGAGGCAAAGCAACTAAGTTTCACCGATAAAACAGACAAACAGAAGCCCGTGAAAACTTTTGAAAAGAAGTCCGGGATCATCGCAGCAGTCGATAAAGGCAAGCAACCGATACAAATATCGTCAGAACGGCCGCAACAACCTCAACAGAATTACCAGCAACCCCGACCCAGCTATCAGTCATCTCAACGAGTATGAACAACCGCCTCGTCCACAACGTACGTTTAGGGAGTTCCCGAGCGAGGAGTATCCGTTCAAGAATAAGGCGATGCCGAAAATGTTCCGCGGCTCGATGAAGACTCCAGATTTCCAACTGCCAGAGCCTAAAAGACCAGAAGAAGTCGACAAGAAAAGTGATCCCAACTTTTGCCCTTACCACCGGATGCTTGGGCATAAGATAGAAGATTGTATAACCTTCAAAAGTTGGCTCAACGACAATCTTCGAAAAGGGAACATAACGATCCCGAAGGAATACATGAAGGAACCCCAGAAAGGAGGTTCCGTCAATGTTATCTCGACGGATCTCATTGTTCCGATAGATCCCTATGCGACTGACGATGGATGGACTACCGCTTGGACAAAGTCTTCGAAGAAGGTTTTGGATCACATCCAAACCGCTTCGGTGCGAGCCTCAATTCAGAGTTCGAAAACTGTCAAGTCGGCGCTATCACTTGCGATAGAAGAACCACCTCAACAAGAGACAATTGAAGAAAAGAATAAAATTGACGAAGAAGAGAAGACCGAGGCTCCTAAGGCTAGACTAGGGGCTGCTTATCCTAGGATAGTTGTTTCCGATTCGGGGGAGAAATCCCTCGAACCTCTGACTCTGTATGATTATTTGCTCACTCCGGTGGGATCTTATAATGATGAGGGTTATGGCGTTGGCTATGTTTTGACTGTTTCTAACGATTACGTAACTAGCGACAATCAACCTAATCCGGACGTCGATTCCGATACAAATAACAATTCTCAAATCATACACAATCTCGACGATCACAACGACAAAGAAGACATCCACCAAGGAGGCTACGAGAGTTCAACAAGCAACGAGTCTATTTGCGAGTTTCGAGGAGCTCCAGTCACAATAGAGTTAGAGCCTTCAGACTCCGAAGCTAATCCTGAAGAACTTGTCATTCCAATTCAGAAAGAGACATCAGCGAACTCAATGCTAAATTCAGAAGAAATCACAGAAGTCAACTTAAGAAGTGGAAGAGTTCTACCTCCGAGAATGGGTCCAAAGGACAAAGGAAAGCAGGTGGTTGTTCAGGAAGAACCAACCCCGGCGGAAGAAATACCCATTCGAGAAGAAAACGAGGCACATGAAAACAAAGTGGACTACAACGTGCTAGCCCATCTTAGGAAACTACCGACCAGACCGAGCATCTACGACACTCTCATCTTATCAAAGGAGATGAGAGAAGCTCGATCAAGGCCTTACTTGATCCGGAAATTTGCTTAGCTCAAATGACTCGGAGATTCTTTAGATGAGGTTTGCTCGTTAAAGGAACAGACGAGGTGTTACCTCGACGGACAATGACCTACTACTTGGGACGACAGACCACAACCGACCCTTGTACATTTCGATTACTAATTGGGAAGTTTACGCTCTCCAGAGTATTGGTGGATCCAGGAGCATCAATCAATATAATGAATCTTCGAACGCTAGCATACTTGGAAATTGATGCTCGCGAGCTCGAAGCGGACAAAATGTTATTAAGAGGATTTAACCAGAAAGGAGAAAGAGCCCTCGGATCAATAACACTGCTAATGAAGACCGGTGACTTAGCATAGACAACCGCGAAATTTCACATAATTGATTCAGAAACATCGTTCAACGCTCTACTGGGCCGACCGTGGATACATGAAAACCGGATGGTACCATCATCTCTACATCGTTGCATCAAATACTACGATGGAGGGGAACGAGTGCATCAAAGGTGACTTACAACCATTCTCCGTACATGAAATTGGAATCCATGAAGATGCGGCTTATTATGCACCTCCGAAGAAAACAATCTTCTCCAGAGATACCATAACAAATGAAGCAAAGAAAATTTGGGACGACGAAGAACCTAAAGTTCTAGTCCAACAGTCACTCACCACTCCCTTACGGCGAGATGGTGAAGGTTTCTCCACAACTCGCATCCGAGGTCGAGGCCGGGGACGAGGTCGTGGCAGAGACGTTAGGACGATCGGACGAAGAAACCAACCATCAATGTTGATCGGGAAGATAGTTCCGAAGAAGAAAAAGAAATCAAACAAGAAGCGACGACAATAAGCTCGGAAGAAGCCGCAATTCGGAATCCCTCTCGAAGATGAAAGAAACGAAGAATATAAACGATGTACGAGAAGATTAACCACTATGTACATACTATGACCCCGACCCCAATCCATCAATAAGATCGAGGGTATGGAGGTCAAAGAGGTACGTAGCGGTGGTGCAAAGCCCATCAAATTCTAACGTGGTGCCTCTTCCTCCAAAACTCGAAAATAATGTACACTCAAGATGATACTATCGACTAATGGAATCGCTTTTCGAATGGTACTTCTCCCCCGTGTTCAAAATTTAATTCGCCGTGGTTTCTTACTCGACAATGGACAAAAGGTCGATCACAACATTTCGAAAAATTAATAATAACTCCGGTCGTCCACCCAATGCAAAACATGGTCTCGATCTTACGCAGGACCGCCGACGATAATCGAATTTTGCATGGTCGTCACTTGCGAGTCTAATGAAAACCGCATGGAAACTACAGAGGAACTCGAAGATTTACAAATTGGAGACGCTCCACCAGAGTTCGAAGAAGAGATCAAATTCATAATAGATGAGTTAATCAGTTAACTTAGGTACTAGTCAAGAACTCGTACCTACCTTTGTTGGGCCCCTCCCTTACTCAATAAAGAAGACTCCGAAGGAATAATTAAGTTATTGATAGAATTTAAAGACTATTTTGCTTGGAGCTACGATGAGATGCTAGGTTTAGCTCCCGCAGGTCGCAAATTACAAGCTAGGAGTGATCCCCGTTGTCCTACTACAAGTACAAGGTCCCAAGAATTAATGCGTCTAAATCGAACAACAAGTCATCACGAAGTTAAAAGCTATCAGACGTTAAATTTGTCCGTGAAGAACAATACCCGACTTGGTTAGCCAATTTGGTACGCCGTGAAGAAGAATGGCTCTATCGAATTTGTGTGGATTTTAGATTTAAACAAGGTAATGTCCAAAAGATGAATTTCCTCTACCGATCCCGTAATTAATGATCGACATCGCCTCAACACTCCGAAATATTCCTACTACATGGATCTTCCGGATACAACTGCATAAAAATGGCTCCAAAGATGAAAACTGGCATAAACATTCAGAACGCCGATCGGAGTATATTGCTACACAAAGGATGCCATTCGGATCGAAGAACGCAAGAGCAACTCCTACTGTGAGAGCGATGACAAGGATTTTCGATGATCTCATCCACAATCAATTCGAATGCTACGTGGACGATGTGGTCATCAAAAGCAAAGTAAAGGAAAAACCAATTGCATGATTTGAGAATTGTTTTCGAACGATTAAGGCAATTTAACCTTAAGATGAATCTTTAAATGCGCCTTCTTCGTCACTTCCGGAAATTTAGATTCGCTCGTCCGACATCGCGAATTGAAATCAACCCGGAAAGATTAAAGAGTCTTAGGAATGCCACCTCCTAACCTTAAAACAACTATGATCTTTTCATGGAAGTCGGCATATCTTCGACGCTTTATCTCAAACTTGTCGTGTAGGTGTCGGCCTTTCGCAGACTAGTTAAAAAGGACGTCAAATTATTTTCGAAGAGAAATGCCGTAGGGCCTTCGAGGACATAAAGCAATATTTAATGACACCTCCTCGTTTTAGTAGCCCTGGCCTCAGTGTACCGCCGATACTTTATACCGCGTCTTAGACGACTCACTCTGGAGTCTCGTTAGCCTGTGTCAATGATGAGGGTAAAGAAAATGCTCTTTACTACCTAAGCCGTCGTTTACTTCCGACGGAAATAAGGTATCCCGCAATTGAAAAGCATTGTTTGCCCCCGATTCGCCGTCAAAAGCTCGTGCATTACATGCTTTCTCATAAGGTCAACCCGATTTCGAAATTTAATCCATTGCAATACTTGATGACCCGCCCAACGCTTCCGGCGTACTTGCCGATTGGCCAATGATATTATCGCAATTCGATATAACTTTCGTGCCTCTTCGTGCCGTAAAGGGACAATCCCAGCGTACTCGCAAGACACCTTGTCGTTGTACCGCCTCTCAACGACGACTTGCCGATGAACAAATAATGAATCTAGAAGACCCTGGATGATCGACGCCGGCAATTATATTTCGACGGAGCATCTTCAAGACATAAAGACGAAGAATCGCAAGTGATATGTCTCGGTAAGGCAGGGATCGGACTAATCTTTATAACACTCGAGCGGGGGATGTTAAGATGCTCCTACCACTGGAGCGTAGCCGGTGGTGGCCAAATAACGAAGTGTATCACGAAGCCCTCATAACAGGACTAGAATTAACTATTCAGTTCCGGCATAACAGACATCAACATCTACGGGGATTCGCAGTTAATTATTCAATGAGTCGCCGGACAATACAGAATTTAAAACCAAGACTCGAGCAATACTTCCAAGATGCCATACAGCCTGTTGGAACAAATTCCGAATGTAACAATCTACAAGATTCCGTAAAAGAAAACGCTTAGCTAGAGCGTTAGCCCGCCTCGCAAAAGAATTTGCTTGCTCGCAGGATGAATCAGTGGAAGTGTTTCAGTTCACGGACGTCGTGTCCTATCAGCGCCGACATAGACACAATACATAAATCGAAAAAAGGAAAAAAGGGTCAATTGCAGCAAGCTGATGCCGTAGAACACGTAAGATCGACGACAACCATTAATGACTACCCGCAACAAAGAAAACTACCAGACGATATGGCCGTTAGCCCATCAGATCAAGAAAGAACTCGTCCTACGCATTAATAAACAACACATTATACAAGGTCTTTTCGATCAAATGTGGCTAAGGTGCCCAAGGAACCGAGGCCCGTGAAATTGTTAAAGAGGTGCATTTGGGGGACTCGCTGCGCTCACTACTGCCCGCATGAAAATGAAAATTAAAAGACTAGGGTACTACCGGCCCTCGATGATGACCGGATCGCATGAAAGTCGCCGAGAGTCGTCACCACCAAGTGCACTGAGTGGTTCTACACCAACCTCCAAATGTGCCACATCCGACAATTGCGTCGCGGCCATTCGAACGTTTCACCTGACATACTGGTCCAATAACCACCATCTTCAAAAGGACATCGCTTCATTCTTGCGCTACAAACATTACTTTTCCAAGGCAAGAGGCGTCCACTCGAGAAGTGAAAGCACACCACATGCTACGCTTTTTCAAGAACCAAGTTGTCTACCGTTTCTCGGTGCCGCGCAGATCATCTCGGAGTAACGGCCGCATTCGAAGCACGCAAATCAACAATTTTGTCGTGAGACACGGAATCGACCGGCGATATTCAACAATTTACTACCCAAGGGCAAACGGCCTTGCCGAGGCTTTTAATAAAACTCTCGTTCAAATTTTAAAGAAGACTTTGGACAATAATAAGAGAAATTGGCACGAGAAATTGTTAGAAATTTTACGCCTACCGACAACCTTCGAACTCCTACTCAAGCTACGCCTTACGCTCTAGTGTATGGGTCCGGAAGCGCAGCAATTTTTAGAGGTCCAAATTTCTTCCTTACTCGTGATTGCAACAGAAAACAAACTCACGACAAGAGAATGCCAAATTACGACTAAGAATCGAGCTTCAAGGAAAAGACTCAAGTAAATGGGCAGCTAGAATTTAGAACTATACCAAGCTAAGATGGTTCAAGCCTTAAGGATAACGGGTCCGCCCAAGAACCTTTTAAAGTTGATGATTTAGCTCGTTTCAAAGACCTGGCTCGCACACCGCAAGATGAGGAAAATTAAACCCACTCGTGAAGGACCAAGCCAGGGTCGGCGCGCCTACTCGTAGAGGCTCCTACCGGCCTAGTGAATCACAAGGAGAACGACATGCTTCCGATCAATGGACGATACCCGAAAAGTATTACGCTACCTCGATGTTTTGAAGGAATGAATTTTCCATCCCTAGAAGCACGGCGAAGTAATTACTTATGACTCGGTCCGAACCCAAAATAATAAAAAATGTGCTGAAGTAAATAAAATCATGATAATAAAATTTTCCTTGTTTTCACTCTTCCAAATCAAAATCTCTTCCCCGATCTTTTCCCATTTCATTCTTGTTGAACATAAAATAAAAAATTTTTGTCTTTAATAAACACTTTCTCATCAAATGTTTCTAGATGTTTTATCTTTTCCACCTTTAGGAAATGTCAACGGCACATTCTGAAATCTTGAAAGGCAGTCTGCACTCATGGTGATAGTGGTAGATGGACATAACAGAGGATTGACTTCAGACTTACCTAGCAGGGCCCATGGTGGTGACTGGCTCACATCGGTAGAACTGGCCAAATGACACAAGATGAGTGAGACGAACACAACCTTGCTGGCAAGAAAGAGAACAAGAACATCAAGAAGACAAGAATCAATTGTAGTCATGACAGCAGAGAGGCAGTATTTGCTTGCTGCTGCAACCCACAGAAAACTCAGAAAATACGGGGTGAATACTGCATAAATAACTTCTGGACGTAAGAATAAAATTAGCCCATCCTGCAAGATGTTATCTAATTATAATGACTGATGGCCACACGAGATGTTGCCACTACAGTGCATACACCTCAGGTGATGCCTGGTTGCCAGAACCTAAAGGAAGGAGGCCAGCTCCCTAGGATGCATTTAAGAAACCAGAAATCTCAAGAAGAAACGAAGAGCAAGGGCTACTACGCCACGATGAAGCCACCGGTAATGCATGACCTTGTTGCATAACCCCGGAGGATGTCTCGACGGACATCATCCCCGAGGAGCCGAGGTATGCAGGAGAACGTGAAGGGATTGAGCCACATATCCTACGCACGTCACCAGCCTCGCTCATTCGCAAATTATTCCGCAATACGAACTAAAGAATACGTAATGTCCAAAAGAAAACTTTTGAATACTTCGAGAGAATCAGAGGCAGGAGGATCAATATACTTCAAGGCCTCGAGCATACGTACGTGTTCTCGTACCACGAACAACAACAAATCGCGGATCATCCGGATTTGAAAAAGATGGGCCGGAAAGGGTGTCGCTTAAGAGAAAACACTTACTCGAACCCCGAGATGGGATGCCAGTAGCTGTGAGAATTACAATACAATGTGGATGCCGCTATAACTTCGCAGAAGACAGAAGGGAAACCCACCGGGGATACTCCATCATGGCTGTGTGGATCCAATGCCATTAGTCATTAAAAGGATGGTAAAAGAATGATAACATGGAGGGTACTGCCAGTTAGACAGATATACCCAATAGCTTGCATCATTAATATTTACAAGAAGGGTGACCGCATACCCCCGCACATAGATCACCAATACCAAGCCGACCTTTCCGCACAAAAAGATCTTTTCTGAATGAGTGTAATATCATGTTCGGATCCGACTCCTCCTGGACAGGCCTGTGTGAGTTCCGAGGGCCGCAAAGATACCATTACCGGTAGGTTCCGTCATGATATCAAGGGCAACGGGAGTAGATGTCGCTAAACATTACATACCAGAGTACCAAGAAGCGGATCTCAAGCATTTTGCTGACACGACAGAAAGCACCTTACCACCTGTACTGCACTCCGCAGTTGTAGGCCTCCGACCCACGGTACCGCGAGTCGCATGCAAAATATCACACCTCCAACGTACATCTATACTCGCATCCTTGCCAAGGATGGCTTGGAAGGTGATGTTATTGACCATGTACCTCACTATTCCGCATGGATTTTCGAGCGTATGCCTTTTTTCGGATAGATCGACAAAGATCATACATACCCGTTTCGAGTCTATATGGATTGTATGAGATGTATTCCAAACATCGAGTTGTATGATGTATCTTCAAAGATGATTGGAATGAAAGTGACCATGTCACAATTTTGGCCTTCACCTCTTTTCAGGTAAATTGACTGGAAATGCCATTAAAAGTTAAATGAACTTCGAACAAAGAACAAAAGAAACAAAAAGAATAAAAGAAAACTTTCCTTAAAATCTAAAAAATGATAAATCTAAATTCACGATAAAATAAAATTTGAATCGTTAAAAGACAAACAAAATGGACCACAAATTTTAAATCAAATTTCAAATTCAATCTTTCCACTAAATCAAATCTCAATCAAATTTCAAATTCAATCTTTCCAAATTTCAAATCAAATCTCAATCAAATTTCAAATTCGATCTTTCCAAATCTCAAATCAAACCTCAATCAAATTCAAACTTAACCTTCCAAATCCGAAATTCAATCGTTCTACTCTCTCCCTTGTCCGGGATGGAAGCGTTCGATTCCATCGACACTCGATCGAATCAAAATAGAATCATATCCAATCCAAAACCAAAGAACTTTCAATCAACTTTTCCGAATTCGGACATGTAACATCTACATATTCCCTCCTAATCTATTTCCTTCCATGAAAGTCTTTTTACAACCTTCATGAAATTCTCTCGAAACACCAAAATTCCACACTCTTCAAATCAACACTACAAATTCCGTAAAATCAATTACATCAAAATCAAATTCTCGAAGCCGAGGATTTCACATCCGATACCGCACTCGCTAGGATTCTTTCCCTATCGCACCGAAATACATCAAAATCACCCTCAAGCCGAGGATTTTACATCCGATACCGCACTCGCTTAGATTCTTTCCTTATCAGAACAAACACATCAAAATCAAATTTCTCAAGCTTCGAGGATTTTTACATCCGATACCGCACTCGCTTGTAGATTCTTTCCCTACCGCACCGAAATACATCAAAATCAAATTTCAAGCCGAGGATTTTACATCCGATACCGCATCGCTTTAGATTCTTTCCTATCGACCGAAATACATCAAATCACCAAGCCGAGATTTTACATCCGATACCGCACCGCTTTAGATTCTTTCCTATCGTACCGAAATACATCAAAATCACCTCAAGCCGAGGATTTTACATCCGATACTGCACTGCCAGATTTCCTCATTTGCACCGAAATGTGACCAAAATCAAATTCTTCGAAGTTGACGATTTTACATCCGATACCGCACCGTTTTAGGATTCTTTCCCTATCAGACCGAAATACATCAAAATCAAATTTCGAGGTTGAGGATTTTACATCCGATACCGCACTCGCTTTAGGATTCTTTCCTATCGCACCGAAATACATCAAAATCAAACTTTCGGGTCAGATTTTACATTCGAGATCGCATCGCTTTAGGATTCTTTCCTTATCAGACCGAAATACATCAAAATCAAATTTCGAAGCCGAGGATTTTACATCCGATACCGGTAATCGCTAGATTCTTTCCCTATCGCATCGAAATACATCAAAATCAAATTTTCGAAGTCGAGGATTTTTACATCCGAGACCGCACCGCTTAGGATTCTTTCCCTATCAGACCGAAATACATCAAAATCAAATTCTCGTTTCAGATTTTACATCCGATACCGCACGCTTTAGATTCTTTCCTATCGTACAAATACATCAAAATCAAATTTTCGAGGCCGAGGATTTTACATCCGATACCGCACCGCTTAGGATTCTTTCCTACGCACCGAAATACATCAAAAAATCAAACCCCTTAGTGGCCGAGGATTTTACATCCGAGATCGCACCGCTTTAGGATTCTTTCCTTATCAGACCGAAATACATCAAAATCAAACTTTGGGTCGAGGATTTTTTACATCCAATACCGCATCGCTTGCATTCTCTTCCTAATGTTTTAAAGCACACCAAATCAAACCCTCGAGGTTAAGGATTTTACATCCAATACCACATTGCTCCGAGATCTCTCCTCATTGTAATGATTCAATCCAATCAATTCAATTTTCTTTTAAGGCCGAGGATGTTACATCTAAAACCACAAAATTTCAATTTTCATTTCCAAATCAAATCCCTTCAAAATTAATCTTAACAAAACTTCAATCTAAATTGAAACTCAAGTTAAAATCTGAACTTACACATCAAAAATTAAACTGAAACAACTGAAATTTAAATCAAAATTCCCCAGATCATGTGACTGGGATTCAATTCTCCTTCTTCTCCCCCAAAATGGTAGTTCCTCAGTGGATCTCCGCCCTGAGATATACTCGACACTCCCCAAATGAATTCTTCTTACTTCGTCCCAAGTATGTCACTTGACATCTCAGGTTGGCTTTGTTGATCTTTTCGTCAACGGCAATACGCGCGGTGTGCTTGGTTAGCACACCACACCTATCGGGGTCCATTTGTCGAATTTACTACGAGGTCTTCCTTCTTCTCTTAGTACTTAGATCTACCAGCTTTTCCCTTCGACTATCCTAGAGGACTAGAATTGGGACCCACCACTTAGAAGTTCAAACCACTTCTTAACTCCCCACCCACAAACTTGATTGTAGACCCCTAATCACCTGTGAGGGTCGAGATCAAATATGGAAGCTTGTGCGGATGAGTTCCTATAGACTTTCGGGCCTTAAAGACTGCCCCGGGTGGCCTGGTCTCGGGTGAAGGGTCGACTTACACACATACTACACTTATACACTACACTTTCACACACTTCTTAAAGACACACCCATACCCACTCACCTCCCCGACTCAAGGCAGTGGTTCACATGGATTGTCCATAACCCCCTAAGCCTCAAGGCAGTGGTTGTGAACAACATAAGGATGCCTCAAATGAGTCCTTTTAATGGCTCATGCGGGCTTGATGTGCACTTCATGGCTCAACCAAAATGATTTCATTCCACTTACATTCACCCAAGCTTCAATTTTCCAAATTTTCACTTCGACCCCCGGACCCTACACCGCCTAACCTACCCAAACCTCGAAATTATCCAAATCTTCCAAAATTTCCAAATCACCCAAAATTCTCCAAAAATCATTCCTAAACATTTCCTCACCAATCAAATTGATCATCCATAGCCAAAAATACCAAAAATTCCAAAATACCTCCCAATACCCTCCAAATACCCAAAATACCCTCTTAGCCAAAAAATCCAAAAATTCAGAAAAATTCCCAGAAAATTCCAGAAAATCCCAAATATTCCCAATTTCATTTGTTCAACTACACCATGGGCCAATTTTATCAATTTACTCCCACTTTTATCAAAACCCCAATTCGACCCATTTTAACCCAAAGAACCCAATGTCAAACCAAAGCTACCCAATTGACCCAAATTCTGGTCCAATTCAATTCTAAACTTCAATTCAACATCCTCAACACCAATCTAGACCAACCAAGCCCACTCGATTGGCATTGGGATCCAATTTCACTTTTGGCCTTAAAGCCCAATTGGACCAATGACTCAAACTTAGCCCAAACTCACCCAATTCAACTCCAATTAACCTCAAATCTTTTCTAAACCTTCCTTAACATCCCCCATAAACAAAACACTAACATGATTTGCCCAAAATTTAGACTCAAACCCCACTCAAATTCAACCCAAATCAAAAAGCCCACTTCCTCACCTAAACCCAAACCTAACCCAAATGAGCCCAAATCCCAAAATCAAAACCTAACCAAAGCCAAAACCTCTTGAAACACTCCCATAAACATTTCCCAACATTAATTTTACATCAATTTCAAGTAACCTCTAGCCCACTACTCTGCCCAAGTTAGCCCAATTTCGACCTATATCGGCCCATTCACCAAAAAGCGCTCAAATCCAACCCAATTCAAACCCAAAACCACCCCACTTCCGTCCTAAATCACTCATAACCCCTCCATGAGCTAAAACCAACATTTGTTCGCTTCAATCCTTCACAAATTCTCATCCATAAATTTATTTCCAAAACCAAAAGCCCACTTTCTTAAACCTTCCTAAAGCCCATCTCCACCAAAATCCAGCGGTGGAAAAATCAATCCAAGGCCCATACGACAAATTCCTCATCATGCATTCAATTAAAATCATCCCTAAGTCCTAAATCATCAATTAAACAATTCCAAATCAAACCCCATATTTTTCTTAGGTCTATTTAACGGTATATTAAATTTTAAAGTTCTGCGTAATTTTTAAAATTAAAAAAATACATTTTCTAGCATTTCCACTAAAATAATTCCAATAAATCAAAGAAAAATTAAAATTGTAAAAATTTGGTTCTCTGGAATCCCTGATATCAGAGAGAATTTTAAAAATTATAAAATTCATTTTTTAACTTATGTTCTATTTTTAAATTAATTAATACTCTAACTTAAAATAATTTTTAATAAATAAAATATAATTCAAAAAATCACAAAAATTGGTCCAAGTGTTCCTCTGGTCATTAGAATGTCCCCTAATTTTCTTAAGGACATAAACTTTCCTTTGGTCATATTATTAAATTTTCCTCGGGAAATCCTTATTTTCCATCAACAAAAATAATTACATAAATAAATTAAATACAGAAAAATCACATTTTCTCCTCTAATGTCTTTATTGGCATATGAGTGAGGTCACATAAAAATTTCAAATTCATTTGAGCTCAATTTAGTGAGTTATGAAATTATTAAGTCAAGGGCAAAATGGCAATTAAAATTTTAACCCTTAATTAAAACTTTAGGCTTAATAAAATTAAAGAGTAAAATATTTGATCCTAACCTGATTTGATGATTGAAATTTAAATAATTAAAGGGCAGAACTTACTAAACACTTTTAAGAATAATTAAAATAAACTTTAATTAAAGTAATTAATTAAATTCGGGAAGAATAATAAAATTGGAATTATTAAAATAAAGGATGTTATTAAAGAAGAGCAGTTTATTCTTTAATTTAAGAATCCCTAAATTAATTGTCTTACACATTTAATCCTTAATTAAAATGATAATCCAAATTTTTAAAATTTAAAGTGCTAAAAGATTTAATCATTAAATTAAATTAAAGTTAAAATTATTAAAGCAAACCTCTTTTAAAATAAAATATTAAATTAAAATTAAAAAATTAAATTAAATTAAATTAAAGTAAATTAAATTAAAACAAATTAAATTAAATTAAAATTAAGTCAAAATAAAATTAAATTAAATTATATTAAATTAAATTAAATTAATCAATTAAATTTAATTAAATAAAATTAAACTAAATTAAATTAAATCAAATTAAATTAAATTAAATTAAACTAAATTAAGTAAGACTAAATTAAATTAAATTAAAACTAAATCAAATTTAAATTAAATCAAATTCAATTAATTTAAGCTAAAGCATATCATGTTAAATTAACTTAAATTGAATTAAATTAAACTAAACCACATTAATTTAAGTTAAATTAAATTAAATTAAATATAACACCACCTAAGACATGAAGAATTCAAGATAAATCTAAAATAACTTCAACACTATTCCAAACTTAAATCATTAATTCAACTTTAAATTAATCACAAATCATTAAATATTGTTTCGCTCTTATGAACTTTTACTATTATAACTCCTAAAAATTCGAATATCAAGTGAAATGTTACCTCACTCATAAGGATATTCAAACATCCTAATTCACCGAGCAAGAAATAAAACTCAACTTAAACACCCTACGATTAATTCACCGCACAATAATTCATTCGGACTGAGATTACCCCCGAAATATCAAAAGATGTTTAAGACTCGTCTTAAACACTTCCTCAACATGATGGAATGCCCTTAAGAACAAATCGAGCTTAGTTGTTCTTCAAGGAAGAAAATCATCCTTAAAAACCAAAATTGAAAACCTAGACGTCATAACGACTAGCCATGTGATTTCAGATTTTGCAAAACCATAACCCTTCCCTTAACCTTTACTCTAGAAATCGCTACAAATGCTTAAATGCTCTAAATTGTGTTTTAAGTGCAAATTTCTGATGACGGGAAGACCTCCGTGTACGCTTTTATTTTATTGCAATTTATCTTACTATAATTCATTTATTTTGCCAAGACTCTTTACTTTTTTTGCATGATAAACAATGCTTGCATGAAAACCCACCTTTAGGACAGAAACCAAAACCGAAAAACCCATAACTAAATTAAAAATCATTACAAGATAAAATTCACCGCCTACAACATTTCAAAATATAAAACAACTCAAAATTTAATCACAAAATGTAACAACAAAACTGCAACTACAACTAAATTAAAACGTCTCGTCGAATGATCGGAATACTCGGATGATGTAACCCACGTGTTGCTAACGGGATTTCCCACTGCCTAAATGAAAGTGCGGAACTCATTTAGTCGAGTTTAGCAAATTCATCTCGGACTAAGTGAATTCGACGAAACAATCTGCGTTCGGACGACGAATCGTTGGATCTTAATCGATTCGTTTAATCAACTTTAAGACCTCGTTTTAATTAAAATATTAAAGACACATGGAAATTAAGACTTTCTCTAAAACCAAACACTTCTCTATATGACTTCTACAACTAAACCCTCTCGCAACAACAAGGAGCTTCGGAGCATGACGGCAGCCACATCGTCACGCAAAACACGCAACTGTTTTAAAGAAACTTTTCTTTAGTTTAAAACAATCAACTCATAGATTTCGAGGTAGTTCGCTCTAGTGCAACATAAATCCTCAACTCTTCGTTAGGCATTCACATGATCATGTCATGAAAATTAAGCCCTAACCGGCCTTAAAGGATTCGATGTTAGCCGTTCGTACGGCATAAACCCTCACATCTTCGAGGCTATCAGTATGTATACTAATATAAGTCCTAATTAATTAAATTGGCAAGATCAAAACATTAAATAAACATTAGGACTTTCCTAAATTCAAGCCAAACAATAGGATACGGGAAATTACCGAAGTTCGCTTCGAATCCGTGATTTCTCCTACCTTTCTTCCTTTCGAATTCCCAAAACAAAATGTTCTAAATTTGATCCAGTCCCTATTTAAATTCCAATATTCAATCCTCGAAAATCCTAAACTTCAAATTTCGAGCAAGTAACTACCGATTATTATCGAGAGTTTTCTTAGGTGATTCCCGTCACTTAAGATGTAATTAACTATGTGGCTTGCCCTTATGTGGAACTTTAAGAACCTAGGTAATATAAACCCTGCTTAATTCATTTATATTAAGCAGGGGAACTTGTCGGCTTATAAAATTGGTTCGGGCAGACCAAACTGGACGTCATTGAATTTAATATTTAATCGAGCCTATCATAAGGCAGTTGTGTCTATTCTTCAGGATAGATACACGGTTTGTGATGCGATGCTCGTTTATATAAACTATTTGGGATGTGAGATCGGTTTTGATTTCATATCTTAAAATTTTCAAACTTAAAATTATTTTCAAAATCAAATACTACTTTCTAAATTATATATATATATTTAAATTAAATTTAAAATTCATTTAACAATTTCGTAGGCGACCCCTTTTTCAAAATAAAACACATAACCTAAAAAATACGCCGACAAAAAAAGAGGTGAAATTTCTCCCAATCCTAATCTCTTAAAAATTAATAGAGGCGTTAGATCGATGCTTACTCCTAAGTCAGCACAAAGTCAAGGTGAATTTTTCTCCAATAAGCAAGGTATAGTAAACCAACAGATCTTTTAATTTTTCAGAAGCTTTTTCTGAATAATAGTACTACACTCCTCACTAAGTGCGACCGTTTCATTATCGGTAAATTTTATTTTTTTATTTAAAATATCTTTCATGAATTTTACATAGTTTGGCATCCGTTCTAAAGCTTCTGGCGAAATAATATTTATTGTTAATTTCTTCTGCATCATAAGAATTTAAGAACCGTTTATCTTTTTTATGTTGATTTAGTTTCAAGAGGAAATGGTGTGGAGGTTTTTCAACAGAAATTTTCATTGGTATTAAAGGATTTTCTAAGTTCTACATTCTTTCTTTGATTTCCACTTCCTCTTTTTGACTTTCAAGTTCTTTCGAATTCGAGGTTCTAATTCTTTTCCACTTCGTAATTGTATCGCTTTAATTTGTTCCCTTCCTTGCCTTTGATTTATTTCCACATTACTAAAGAAATGTTCCAGGTATTCTATTATTAAGAGCGTTGTGAGGCCTAAGTTGAGTTTCAATATTTTTACAAATTGCCTGATTTCGTAATTGGTTTCCTTGTATTTGTAATTGATTTCCTTGATTTTGTAAATTGATTTCTTGATTTGTAAATGTCGACCCCATATTTAATATTAATTCTTCTATAGATAATTTCTTATCTTTAAATCGAGGGTTATTATTATTAAATCCGGTGTAGATAACTACAGTTTATACAATTTCCTCGTCTATGGATTTCCTAATGGCCGTGTTATGTTGCTCATCCATGGTTGATTAGTTGTATTATTATTCCACTAAAATTAGGATGATTTTTTCATCCAGGATTATAATAATTCACATAAGGATTATTTGTCCGTTATTAATGCGCATTCATAGTTTCATATGAAGGCTGAGATTATATAAGTTGTCCAGATGAAGCCTTTCTTCTAATATGCTTGGAGAGTACTCCATTCCAAATCGATGTACTTTAGATATAGCAGCGATTTGTGAAGCTAACATAGATATTGCATGAATTTCTGGCGAATACTGGCTATCTTTTTCATTCATTCTTAGTGGGGTTAATCAAGTCCAATTGATTTCAAATTTTTATGTGAGGTCTCTCTGATCCTATAGATCAGTGGAGAATTGTTTTCAAGTCAATTTGATGTGTGGTTAACCCTAATTAATTCAAATTCAATTTTAGGGGTTTAGGTCAATTAAGGTTATTATGAATGAATTAATTCAAAATATATTTTTCATAGGGTCCTCTCATCCTAAGGAACATCACCAAATTTTCCTAGAATTTATTTCACAACATGCTATTTATTGGAATTAAAATACCTAAAATAGTGACATGAAATTGAAAATTCAATAACTTTTCACAGAGATGGCCTCTGACTTTGAAAAATTCAGGGAATATTCCCAAGATTAGAGGCTTCAAAAGCCCTATGATCTCATGCCATGGTGAATTGTCTATGCAAATGAAGAATCAAAATACTGAAAATAGTAAATAAATTATTAAAAATAAAATACTCATCCAATTAACTTGATTTCTTTTTCATATTATTTTCCTCTGTTCACTGAGCAAGTGGGTATTTTTATTTTATTTTTGTGATTTTTCTATGCAAAGATATGGATTTTTGAAGTTCTGGTAATTAAATAAATCCAAAAATACCCTATTTATCTACTTATCCACGCGGCGCCACCCAATCCTCGCCAGCTCCGAAAGGCCACGTGGCGCGTTCTTATTCGACGCTGCCATCCGACTCAGCGCTCCGGGGGCCCGCGGTTCAGGTAACATTCCCTGGTCCGGCGCAATCTGAACCGTCCGCTCGATACACGCGCGATCCAACGGCTCCCGGTCATCGTCTACAACTGGTGTGCACCCATGACCGTCCATACTAAAACCCTAAGATCTCACTCGATTCTCAATGGATTTTTATGTTTTGTGCTCTATGGATTCGTCTTGAAGAGACGAACACATCCATACGGTTTATAGGCTATGAAATTAACTTAAACAAAATGGAGAATCACTGGAAGCTCGGGATGAAGAGTGAGTTCATACCTTTGCTCGCAGAAGTGAAGCTTAGATCCGAGAGTTGTGTCACCTTCGATTGGGTCCGAGCAAGCTCGCAGATGAAGTCTCGGCTCCGAGGAATTGTCTAGGTATGAAAGTGACCAAGCCCGATCACAAAGCTTGGAGGCTAGAAGCAATGGCCGGCTCGGTGAGGGGGCTTTGGCTGGGAACTTCTCCTCTCGGTCCGGTTAAGGTGTAGGACCGATCGATTTGGGGATTGGCTCACTATGGTGAAGTGTCCTGTTTTTGGGTGGATTTTCAACTCGAAATTGAGCTCTTTCGATGGCGATTAGAGGCGAAGGAACACCGGGGATCAACTCGCTCGCAGGTTAGGAGAGGGTCTCGGAGCAATTTTGGCAGAGTTTCCTTAAGGTTTGGTTCGACTCCTTCTTTGGCCGAGAGGTGGTGGTGTTTAAATAGGCATGGCTGGAGGGCTTCCCATGGGGGTTTGAAGGCTTGGATTAGCTGCTTAGGGCAAGGGAAAAACAGCCATGGTGTTCAATTGGGCTGGGACAACTCAGCAAGGAAAAATTCAAAAAATTGGCTCACATGGGTGCTCTCGACCTGGTGGTTTCCGGCGGCTGTGGTGGCTAGCCGGCCAGGGTTAGGTCACCCTCAAGGTCAGGAGGACCAGTGCTGGAGGTTTGTGCAAGCAATTGTCCAATGCCAATTGCAAATGGTTGGATTTAAGTGGTAAAGGGAGAAGAGTGATTTTGGGTTCACATGTGTCAACCCATGTATTTGGGCTTGGTTCACCTCCCCATGGTCTGATTTTGGGTCAAGGCGATCAGTTAGGTCAACTGCCATGGAGTGGTGAAGTCCCCATCAAAATAGTTTAAGTTAATTTTGGGTTATGTTGTTGCATTAAAAAGGTTAAAATGGCTTAAGGAAGGCTTAGGAAAGCACTCCCTCTTCTTGCCATTAATGGCTTGGTGACAAGTCAAACCCCCCATGGCTTCATGTGGCTTGTCCATGGCTTGCATGTGGCTCCATTTGGCTCATCCTTGGCTTAGGAAAAGTGGATTCATTTATATGAAAAAGGAATTTGGAGATTTTGGCAATTTAGTGAAAAATTTAGATGGTGCTTGATTTAGGTTGATTTGTTGATTAATTTGGGACTTAGGAATTGATTCCAATTAAAGGGATGATGAGAAGGAATTGTCATGTGGGCTTTGGAATGGGTTTGGGCTTTTGGATTTCACTTTGAATGGGCTTTTAAAGTGCTTTAGGGAAGTGGGCTTTTGGATTTTAGGATGGGCTTTTGGATGAAAATTTTGTGAAGGATCATGTCAAATAAATGTTGCAATTGGTTTAGGGATGTTTCATGAATGGTTTGGAATCAATTTGGTGTGATTTGGAGTAGAGTTGGGTTGAATTTGGGCTTCTTAGTTAAAGGGGCCAAAGTGGGTCCAATTGGGCTAATTTGAGTTAAGGTTGGGCTAACGTTGGATTTGATACAAAATTAATGTTGAGAAATATTTATGGGAGTGTTACAAAGAGTCTTCAATTTTGATTGGGCTTTGATTTTGGGGTTTGGGTCCATTTGGGTAGGTTTGGGCTTAGGTCAATTTAAGGGATTTTGGTTTTGGGTTAGGTTTGGGTGGAGTTTAGGTTCAAATTTTGGGCAAATCTTGTTAGTGTTTTGTTTATGGGGATGTTAGGAAGGCTTTAGAAAAGATTTGGGGCCAATTGGAGTTGAATTGGGCTAGTTTGGGCTAGGTTTATGTCATGGACCAAAATTGGGCCTTAAGCTTCAAATTGAAATTGGGCTCAAATGTCAACCAAATTGGACTTGAATTTGGTCTAAATTGATGTTGGGGATGTTGAATTGAAGTTTAGAATTGAATTGGACCAAAATTGGGGTCAATTGGGGTGGTTTGGTTTGACATTGGGTTCATTTGGGTTTAAAATGGGCCAAATTGGGGGTTTTGGTAAAAGTGGGGTAAATTGGCAAAATTGGCCCATGGTGTAGTTGAACAAAATGAAATTGGGAATATTTGGGATTTTCCGGCATCTCTTCGATTCTCTTCTCAAGGCGGCTAATGATCTCATCCTTTTGCTGGGAAGCCCTTCGCCACTCATCCACTGTGTTCTCCTCAACAGACGGAGCATCACGCGCAGACGACGTAGCTCGGGTTTCAACAACGTTGATTTCAGCGAATTCACACTCCATGTAATCTGTTAGGTTGTAATCTTCATCTTCAAAGGCTTCTTTCTGATCTTTAGACAGTCGTGCAATGTTAGCTCGAAGCTTTTCCAAAGCGGACTCGATTGACTTTCCTTTGATAGCTTTAAGGTCAGTTGGAGGTTTTCGAGAAACATCACTTATTTTCTCGAGCAGCAGCGTCGTCGTGTAGAAGTCAGTTAAATCACCCAAAATCGTATTTATAGAACCTTTTTCAAATTCTTTTAAGTAGTCATTCGGGATTATCACATTTCCATTTCTGAAACTCTTCTCGAGCCAATCCTTGAAGGCGACGGTTTTCTATGGTGTGACCGAGCAACCGGTGGTATGGGCAGTACTGGGGATGATTTTTCTTTCCGGCCTCCTCCGGCTTCTTTGGCTCCGGTAGTTTGAATTCTGGTCTCTTTATCAAGTAACGGAATATCTGCGACACTGACTCCTCTTTGAACGTGTATACCTTGCTTAATCGTTGATTCATTGTTGGACCCTGTCTCCCATCTGCCAAGGATGGCTTGGAAGGTGATGTTATTGACCGTGTATCTCATTATTCATACATGGATTTTTGACAGATACTTTTTGGATGGATCAACAAGAATCATACATAGTCCGTTTTGAGTCATGGATTGTATGAGATATATTTCAGATCAAGTTGTATGTTGTATCTTCAAAAAAATTGGAATGAAAGTGACTATGTCACATTTTGGCCTTCACCTCTTTTTGTGCAAATTGACTGGGAAACGCCATTAGAGTTAAATGAACTTTGAACAAAGAACAGAAAAGAAAAGGAAAATAAATGAAAATTCTCTCCCTTAAAAAAAATCCAAATGTTAAAACGAACTCCAAATTCACATGAACATCAAATGAATAACAAAAATAAAATTGGATCGTTAAAGGACAAACAAAATGAGAATGAATCTCAAATTGAATTTCAATCTAAATCCATCTTTTCAAATCCTCCAGTTCTTTTCAAATCAAATCTACTTCAAACTCCTTTTCCGGGATGGTTCTTCCTCACGGGAGGCCCACACTTCAACTTCAAAATCTTACACCTTTTCGTCACAATCAAAATCCTTTGATTTTCTATGATCTCCTTTCCCTCTTGTAGGAAGATCGACTAGGTCTATTGACACGGAGCCACGAACTCTGTTCGATTTGGTTCTGATGGCATGAGACTGGGTCCTTCTTCATACGTACAACTTTCTGAGGCTGGTACCTACATTCCAGTCCTCATCTTGGGATCAGTACCTACATTCTGACTCCCGTACAACTTTTCGAGGCTGGTACCTACATTCCAGTCCTCATCTTGGGATCAGTACCTACATTCTGACTCTCGTACAACTTTCCGAGGCTGGTACCTACATTCCAGTCCTCATCTTGGGATCAGTACCTACATTCTGACTCCCGTACAACTTTCCGAGGCTGGTACCTACATTCCAGTTCTCATCCCGAGATCGGTACCTACATTTCGATTCTCATTCAAAATTTTTGAGACGAGAACCTACATTCCAGCTCTCATTTTGAGATCGATACCTACATTTCGATTCTCATTCGAATTGATACCTACATTTTAATTCAACATTTCCGGGACTGGTACCTACATTCCAGTTCTCATTTCGAGATCGATACCTAAATTTCGATTCTCTTTCGAATTGATACCTAAATTTCAATTCTAAATTTTTGAGACTAGTACCTAAATTCTAGTTATCATTACGAGATCAGTACCTAAATTCTGATTCTCATCCTTTTCGAGATTGATACCAAAATTTCGATTCTCTTTCGAATTGATACCTAAATTTCAATTCTAAATTTTGAGACTGGTACTTAAATTCCAGTTCTCTTCCTTCGAGATCGGTACCTAAATTCCGACTCTCATTCGAGATCGATACCTAAATTTTGATTCTCTTTCGAATTGATACCTAAATTTCAATTCTAAACTTTCGAGATTGGTACTTAAAATCCAGTTCTCATTTCCGAGATCAATACCTAAATTTCGATTCTCTTTCAGGTTTGATACTTAAATTTCAAATCTCACTCTCTCGAGATCGGTACCTAAATTCTGATTCTCATCCTTTTTCCGTCAACACTTAAACTCCGATTCTCACTCCGGGGCTGGTACCTAAATTCCAGTTCTCTTCGCAATCCCGAGGTTGAAACCTAGGTTTCAATTCTCATTTCAAGTCCAAAAATTGATTTTAAATCAAACTTCAATCCAAATTAAAACTCAAAAATCTAAACTTACAAATTAAAACTTGAACATAAAATGAAACAGAATCTAAATCGAGTTCTCCAAATCTTGTGATTTGGAATTCACCTCCTTTTCCTTTCCCCAGCGAGAGTTCAAGAACGTCCAGTTTTGGAAACATACTTGATACTCCCCAGCGGAAATTCTTCTACTTCGTCCTAAGTTTGTCACTTGGACATCTATTTTGGTCTTGTTGATCTCTTCGGTCAACGCCAATACGCGCGGTGTGCTTGGTTAGCACACCACACCTATTGGGGGTCCATTTGTTGACCTCATTTTTGATGAGGTCTTCTCTTTTCTCTTTAGTACTTAGGATCTAGCCTTAGGCTTTTCCTTTGACTATCTTAGAGGACTAGAGATGGAACCTACCCCTTTAGAAGTTCAGCCACTTCTTAACTCACTGCAAACCCCACAAGCTTGATTGTAGACCCCTAATCACCTAGGGGGTTGAAATCAAATGTGGAGGTTTAAAGGATGAGTTCCCTATAGGACTCTTTGGCCTTAAGATTACCCTGGGTGGCCTGGTCTGGTGAGGGCTGACTTACACATATATTACACTTTTACACACATTCCAAATCCTAAAACTATTCATGCCTAGCTTGACTTCCTGACTCATGTGGATAATTCATGTAGATGGTCCTTAACCCCTAAGTCCCTGGCTAAGAGGCTTAAGAACAACATAGTGAGTGCCTCAAATGAGTCCCCTCATGGCTCCTATGGGCTTAATATAGCTTCATGGCTCAACCAAGGTGATTCCACTTTACTCAAATTTTGATCAATCTCCATTTTGCCAAAATTTCAATTTTTGACCCCCGGGACCCCGGACTCGCTTAACCTACTAAAAGCCTTTGAAACTACCCAAATTCTTCAAAAATTCCAAATCACCAAAAACTTTCTAAAATTAATCTCAAACATTTCCCCCACTAATAAAATTGACCATCTCCAGCCAAAAATACCAAAATTTCCAAAAATACCCCCAATACCCTCCAAATTACCAAAATGCCCCTCTTGACCCAAAAATTCAATAATTCAGAAAATTCCCAGAAAATTCCAGAAAATCCCAAATATTCCCAATTTCATTTTATCCAACTACACCATGGGCCAATTTTGTCAATTTATCCCACTTTTACTAAAACCCCCAATTTAGCTCATTTTAAACCCAAATGAACCCAATGTCAAACCAAATCACCCCAATTGACCTTAATTTTGGTCCAATTCAATTCTAAACTTCAATTCAATATCCCCAATATCAATCTAGACCAAATTCAAGCCCAATTTGATTGGCATTTGAATCCAATTTCATTTTTAAGCTTAAGGCCCAATTTTGACCCATGACCTAAACCTAGCTCAAACCAACCCAATTCAATCCCAATTTGACCCAAATATTTTCTAAAACCTTCCTAGTATTCCAAAAAACAAAACACTAACATAATTTGCCCAAAATTTGGACCCAAACCTTACTCAAATTCAACCCAAACCCAAAACCCCTTAAATGGGCCTACACCCAAACCTAACCCAAATGGGCCCAAATCCCAAAATCAAAACCCAACCAAAGTTGAAACCTATTTGTAACACCCCCAAAAACATTTTTCAACATTAATTTTACATCAATTTCAACTTTAGCCCAACATTGGCCCAAATTAGCCCAATTTGACCTACATTGGCCCCTTTACCAAAGAAGCCCAAATCCAACCCAATTCAATTCCAAATTACCTCAAATTTGCTTCCAATCACTCATGACACTTCCCTAAACCAAACCCAAACAATTATTTGGCCCAACCTTTTATAAAATTCCCATCCATAAATTTATTTTAAAAGCCTAAAGCCCATTTTCAAACCTAAAGCTCATCCAAAACAAATTCAAAAGCCCAAAAATTCATCCAAAGCCCATATGACACTCTTCTTCATCATGAATTCAATTAAAACCATCCCTAAAGTTCCAATCAAATATCAAATTATTCTAAATCAAGCTTCATGCTAACTTCTCATACATTCATCAAAAATTCCAACACCCTTTCTCATGCAAGTGAGCCATCTTTTCCCAAAGCCATATGGAGCCATGAAGCCACATGTAAGCCATTGGCAAGCCATGAGAATCTATAATTTGTCAACTCTCCTTAAATGGCAAAAGGAGGAGGTCCTTTAAGTACCTCCTAAAAGTCATTAACCCTAAACATGTTTCCCCTTAACCCAAATTTAATCCAAATATATTTGGAGGGACTTCTCCTTTCCAAACCAGCTGATTCCTTTGACTCCCCATAGCACCCAAAGCTACCTTGGAGGGTGAACCAAGCCCAAAGTGTTGGGTTGACCCAAACCAAGCCAAAATAGCCTTTACCCATGCCATTTTAATTCAACTACTTTACACATGGCAACAGCTAATTGAGCTCACAAACATCAAGCCTTGAACCTCCTGACTCTGAGGGTGACCCATGCCTGCCGGCCAGCCGCCTGAGTCGCCGGAAAACACCACACCCGAGAGCACCATGTGAGCCCAAGCTTGGAATTCTCACCTGCTGAGTTGCCCCATGCCCAGTGGCCACCATGGTTGTTCTTCTCCTCACCAGAGCAGCTGATCCCGACCCCTAACTCCCCCTGGGAGGCCCTCCAGCCACTCCTATTTAAACCCCACCTCTCTCGGCCATGAAGAGGTGCTGAAACAAACCTTAAGGAAACTCTGCCAAAATTGTTCCAGAATACTCCCCACACTTAGAGCAATTGATCCCCAGTGACAATTTGCCCTAATCCCCACCAACAGAGCCCAATTTCTCAGCCAAAATTCCACTCAAAACCAGGACATCTCCAAATTCTCCACCAAAATCAAATTAAACTCACCCACACCTGCACAAAACCAAGAGAAGGAGTTCCCAGGTGGAAGCCCCTCTCCAGACCACCCAGCTGTTCCAGACTCCAAAGTTTGTGATCGGGCTTGGTCGAAATCATACCTAGATAATTCACCAGGCCAAGAGACTTCATCTAGAGCTTGCTTGGACCCAATCGAACGTGACACAACTCTCAGATTGAAGCCACACTTCTCTGAGCTAAGGTATGAGCTAATTCTTTATCCCGAGCTTCTGGGGATTCTCTATTTCAAATGCCTTAATTTCAATGCATTATCACCGTATAGATGTATTCGTCTCTTTGAGACGAATCCATAGAGCACAAGAACACAAAAATCCGTTAAGTATCGAGTGAGATATTAAGGATTTAGTGTGGACGGTTCTCGGCTGAGAGCGATTGGGGACGATGAACGGATGCCGTTCATTTCCGCGTGTATTGGACGGACGGCTCGGATTGCGTCGGACCAGGAGATCGTGCGTGAACCGCGGGACCCGGGGCGGCTGAGTCGGATGGCGGCGTCGAACCAGAAAGCGCCGCGTGGCTGTTCGGAGATGCTAAGGATGACGCGGCGCCGATTCGGATAAATAGAAAAATAGGATTTTATGGATTTATTTAATTACCAGAACTTAGAAAATCCATAACTTTGTGTAGAAAAATCTTTAAAATAAAATAAAAATACCCTCTTGCTCAGTGAACAGAGGAGAATAATGTGGAAAAGAAATCAATTAATTTCATTTAGTATTTTATTTTTAATGATTTAATTACTATCTACACTATTTCAATTCTCCATGCACATAGACAATTCACCATGGCATGAGACCATAGGGCTTTTAAAGCCTCTAAACTTGGGAACATTCCCTGAATTTTCCAAGGTCAGAGGCCATCCCTATGAGAAGTTACTGATTTTTCAATTGCATGTTACTGTTTTGAGTATTTTAATTCCAATAATTAGCATGTTGAGAAATAAATTCCAGGAAAATTTGGTGATGTTTCTTATGACCAGAGGAACCTCGGAAAAATAGGTTTTGAGTTAATTCACATGGAACAACCCTAATTGGCCTAAACACCCAAAATTGAACTCTAATTAATTAGGGTTAACTACACATCAAATTAACTTGAAAACAACTCTTCACTGATCTTTAGGACTAGAGGAACATAACATAAAAATTTGAAGTCAATTGGACTTGATTAACCCCACCAAATGGGTTGATTAAGCCTCATAAGCAAAATGGATAAAATTAAACTTTAAAAATTCATAACTCACAAAATACTATTCAAAAATTCACAAAAATGGTTTTGGAACTTCTCTGATATCAGAGGAATTTAGGAAAATTAAAATTGTAATTTTCTAAAAAAAGTTGATTTTTATCATTATTTTAATATTTTTAATAATTAAAAAATAATAAAAATCATAAAAATGTTAAAAATCACCAAAATGTCACATTTTGAATTCTAATCACTTAGGAATGAACCAAATATCTTTCTTAAGTCCCTAGGATAAGATAATGAATTTTAAAGGCTTAATGTAATTTTTAATATTAAAAAATATATTTTCCAACCTTTTCACTAAAATAATTCTAATAAATCAAAGAAAAATCAAAAAAATATAAAATTTATTTCTCTGGACTCCTTGAGGTTAGAGAGATTTAATAAAAATATAAAATATATTTTTCAATTTTAATTTTATTTTAAAATTAATTAATACTACAAAACTCAAAATAATTCTAATAAATAAAATATAATTCAAAAAATCACCAAAATTGGTCTAAATGGTCCTCTAGTCATTAGGAACATCCTATAATTTCTTAAGGATAGAAACATTTCCTTGGTCATGTTATTGAATTTTCCTTGAAAACCCCTATTTTCCATTAAAAATAATTACATAAATAAATTAAATACAGAAAAATCACATTTTCTCCTCTAATGTCTTAATTGACATGTGAGTGAGGTTACATAAAAATTTCAAGTTTATTTGAGCTTAACTTAGTGAGTTATAGAATTATTAAGCTTGAAGGGCAAAAGGGTAATTAAAAATTTCAACCCTTAATTAAAATATTAGGATTAATCAAAAGGGGAGGGTAAAATATTTGATTTTAAACTGATTTTGGATGATTGAAACTTAAATGATTGAGGGTAGAAATCTACTAACCATTTCAAATATAATTAAAATAAAACTTTAATTAATTAATTAATTAAAATTTTGGAAGAATAATAGAAATTGGAATTATTAAAGTAGGGATATTATTAAGAGGATATTTATTCTTTAATTTAAAAGTCCCTAAATAAATCACTTCAATAATACTTAATTCTTAATTAAAAAAAATTAAAATAATAATCCAAATTAAAATTAAACTAAAATTAAAGTAAATTAAACTAAAAGTAAAATTAAATTAAATTAAAATTAAATTAAACTAAATTAAAATTAAATTAAAATTAAATTAAATTAAAATTAAGTTAAAATTAAATTAAATTAAATTAAATTAAATTAAAATTAAATTAAATAAAATAAAATTAAATTAAATTAAAATTAAATTAAATCAAGTTAAATTAAATTAAATTAAATTAAATTAAATTAAAATCAAATCAAATTAAATTGAATTAAAATTAAATTGAATTAAATTAAATTAAAATCATTTAACAACAAACCTAAATGAAATCATTAAGAATTAAATCTAAAATAACTTGAACACTATCCAAACTTAAACTACTTTTTTATAATTAAGTCAAAATTAAAATTAAAGCATTAATTTTAAATCATTAAAATACTTAATAAGTTGATTTGCCCTTTTAAAGCTCTTATTATTATAACTCTTAAATGAGGTATCAAGTGAAGTGTTACTTCACTTATAGGATATTCAAATGTCCTAGTTCACTGAGCAAGAGAACAAAACTTAAACTCCTGAATGATTAATTCACTTGTATAATTAAATTCTCTTGGACTTAAAACAATCCTAGAGGTATTGAAAAGATGTTTAAGACTCGTCTTAAACACTTCCTCAATATGATGGGATGTTTATAAGAACAATTGAACTTAATTGTTCTTGGGTGAAGAAAATCATCCTTAAACCAAAACACAAGAACCTAGACGTCATAGGAGATGACTAGCTATAGGATTAGGACTTTGGTAGACAACCAAAACCTTTCCCTTAGTTTTACCTAGTTAATTGTTGAAATATTTAAATGCCATAACATGTGTTTTAAGTGCAGCTTGGGATGACGGGAAGACCCTCCAGGTACGCTTTTATTTAATTGCAATTTACTTTATTGCAATTTACTTACATGCACTGTACTTTACTTTTTCTTGCATGATAAACAACTGTTGCATGAAAACCAAAACCTTTAGGATAGTCCCTGAACTGAAACCAAAACTAAATTAAAAGTCATTACAAGATAAAAATCACCGCCACAACATTTTAAAATATAAAACAACTCAAAATTTAATCACAAACAGAACAACAAAACTACAACTTTAACTAAATTAAAACGTCTCGTTGAATGATCGGGAATACCTCAGATGATGTAACCCATGTGTTGCTAACGGGATTTCTTACGGTCTAAATGAAAGTGTGGAACTCATTCATTTGAGTTTAGTAAATTCATCTGGACTAAGTAAATTCAATGAAAATAACGGTGTCGGGATGACGGAACCGTGGGATCTTAATCGGTTCTGTTTAAACAACTTTAAGATTTGTTTTAACTAAAATATTAAAAACACTTGAATTTTAAGATTTTCTCTAAACCAAAACACTTCTCTCATCTCCTGATTTATGACTTCTAAAACTAAACCTCTGCAACAACAAGGAGCTTGGAGCACGACCATCTTCGTCAGCAAAACAACTCTACATCAGCTAAACATTTCTTAGAATTAAACAACAAAGCCATAGGATTTCGAGGTAGTTTGCTTAGTGCAACATGAATCCTCAACCCTTTTGTTAGGCATTTTCATGATCATATCATGAAAAATAAGCCCTAACCGGTCTTAGGATTCCGAGGTAGTCTTTCGGTACGACATAAACCCTCACATCTTCGAGGTTATTTGTATGATCATGTCATACAAATATAAGTCTTAATTAACTAAAATTGGCAAGATTACAACATTAAATGATATTCTCAAATTCAAGCCAAACAATAGGATAGTTTGGGAAGTTGCCAAGATTCCTCTTGGATCCTCAGCTTCTCCTACTTCTCTTCCTTTGGACTCCTGAAAATAACTGTTCCAAATTTGATCCATTCCCTATTGAAACTTTCAAAAATTTAATCCTTTAAAAACCTTAAACTTTGAAATTCTTGAGAGCAAAACCACTGATCATTATCAAGAGTTTTCTTAAGTGATTCCCATCACTTAGGATGTAACTAACTATAGGGGCTTGCCCTTATAGGGAACTTTAAGAACCCAGGTAATATAAACCCTGCTTAATTCATTTATATTAAGCAGGGGAATTTGTCGGCTTATAAAATTGGTTCGCAGACCAAACGGATGTCACAAATCTTCTAGTTTATTTAATCGAGCCCCATGTACGGCTTATTTTTGGGTTTTGGGTGTTTTATTTGGAAAAGGGGGTCGCCTACAGAAATTGTTGGCGAATTTTAATTTAATTTAAATAAATAATTTGAAAAGTAATATTTGATTTTGAAAATAATTTTAAATTTGAAAATTTTAAGATATGAAATCAAACCGATCTCACATCCAGAATAGTTTATATAAACGAGCACCGCATCACAAACCATGTATCTATCCTGAAGAATAGACACACTGCTTGATGATGGGGCTCGATTAAATAAACTAGAAGATTTGTGACATCCGTTTGGTCTGTGAACCAATTTTATAAGCCGACAAATTCCCCTATTTAATATGAAAACATTAAATAGGGTTTATATTACCTGGGTTCTTAAAATTCCCTATAAGGGCAAGCCCCTATAGTTAATTACATCTTAAGTGACGGGAATCACCTAAGAAAACTCTCGATAATAATCAGTAGTTCTGCTCTCAAGAACTTCAAAGTTTAAGTTTTCAAGGGATTGCATTTTGGAATTTCAATAGGGAATGGATCAAATTTGGAACATTTTATTTTAGGAATTCAAAGGAAGAAAGGTAGGAGAAATCACATATTCGAAGCGAACTTCGGTAATTTCCCGACTATCCTATTGTTTGGTTTGAATTTAGGAAAGTCCTAATGTTTATTTAATATTTTGATCTTGCCGATTTTAATTAATTAGGACTTATATTTGTATGATAAAATCATACAAATAGCCTCGAAGATGTGAGGGTTTATGTCGTAGCGGACGACTACCTCGGAACCCTAAGGTCGATTAGGACTTAATTTGCAAAGCAAATGCCTAACAAGAAGGTTGAGGTTTTATGTTGCACCAGGCAAACTACCTCGAAGTCCTATGAGTTGATTGTTTAAACTAAAGAAAAGTTTTGCTGAAGCAGATTCATGTTTTGCTGATGACGATGGCCGTGCTGCCCACCATGCTCCGAGCTCCTTGTTGTTGCAGAGGTTTAGTTGTAGAAGGTGATAAATCAAGAGATGAGGGAAGTGTTTTGGTTTTAGAGAAAGTCTTAATTTCCATGTGTCTTTAATGTTTTAATTAAAACAGGTCTTAAAGTTGATTAAACAGAACCGATTAAGATCCCACGGTTCCGTCATCCCGGCACCGTTATTTTCATCGAATTCACTTAGTCCAGATGAATTTGCTAAACTCAACTAAACGAGTTCCGCACTTTCATTTAGACCGTGGGAAATCCCGTTAGCAACACGTGGGTTACATCATCCGAGGTATTCCCAATCATTCAATGAGACGTTTTAATTTAGTTGTAGTTGTAGTTTTGTTGTTCTGTTTGTGATTAAATTTTGAGTTGTTTTATATTTTGAATGTTGTGGCGGTGAATTTTATCTTGTAGTGTCTTTTAATTTAGTTATGGGTTTCAGTTTTGGTTTCTGTCCTAAAGGTGTAGGTTTTCATGCAACTGTTGTTTATCATGCAAGAAAGGTAAAGTGCGACACGAATAAATGAATTGAATTGCAATAAAATAAAAGCGTACCTGGAGGGTCTTCCCGTCATCCCAAGCTGCACTTAAAATACAATTTAGAGCATTTAAGCATTTATAGCAATTTCCTAGGTAAAGCTAAGGGAAGGGTTATGGTTTTCTACCAAAATCCTAATCCTATAACTAGTCACTCCTATGACGTCTAGGTCTTCGATTTTGGTTTTAAGGATGATTTTCTTCACCAAAGAACAACTAAGCTCAATTTGTTCTTAAGGACATTCCATCATATCGAGGAAGTGTTTAAGACGAATCTTAAACATCTTTTCAATATTTCGGAATCGTCCTATGTCCAAATGAATTCTATCGTGCAGGTGAATTAATCATCCAGGGTGTTTAAGTTAAGTTTTATTTCTTGCTCGGTGAATTAGGATGTTTGAATATCCTTATGAGTGAAGTGACATTTCACTTGATACTCCATTTAGGAGTTATAATAGTAAAAGCTCCTAAGGGCAAAATGATATTTAATGATTTGTGATTCATATTTAAGTTCAAATTAATGATTTAAGTTTGGAATAGTGTTCAAGTTATTTTAGATTTATTTTGAATTCTTTGTGACTTAGGTGATGTTATATTTCATTTAATTCAATTTAACTTAACTTAATTTAATTTAATGTGGTTTAATTTAATTTCATTTAATTTTAAGTTAATTTAATATAATATGATTTAGCTTAATTTAATTTAATTTAATTTAATTTAATTTAATTTAATTTGATTTAGTTTTAATTTAATTTAATTTAATTTAATTTAATTTAATTTAATTTGTTTTAATTTAATTTAATTTAATTTAATTTAATTTAATATGTTTTAATTTAAATTAATTTAATTTAATTTAATTTAATTTGATTTAATTTAATATTTTTTAATTTAATTTAATTTAATTTAATTTAATTTAATTTAATTTAATTTAATTTAATATTTTATCTTAAAGGGATTTGCTTTAAATAATTTAACCTTAACTTAATTTAATGATTAAGTCTTTTAGCATTTTAAACCTTAAACTTGGATTATCATTTTAATTAGGGATTAAATATTATTGAGATGATTAATTTAGGGATTCTTAAATTAAAGAACAAATTTCTTCCTAATAACATCCCTATTTTAATAACTCCAATTTTACTATTCTTCCAAATTTAATTAATTATTTTAAGCTAAAGTTCATTTCAATTATTGTTGAATTGTTTAATAGGTTTCTACCCTTTAATTATTTAAATTTCAATCATCCAAATCAGATTAGGATCAAATATTTTACTCTTTAATTTTATTAAGCCTAAAGTTTTAATTAAGGGTTAAAATTTTAATTACCATTTTGCCCTTCAAGCTTAATAATTTCATAACTCACTAAATTGAGCTCCAAATGAATTTGAAATTTTTATGTGACATCACTCATATGTCAATAAAGACATTAGAGGAAAAAATGTGATTTTTCTGTATTTAATTTATTTATGTAATTATTTTTGGTGGAAAATAAGGATTTCCAAGGAAAATTTAATAATATGACCAAGGGAAAGTTTCTATCCTTAAAAAATTATGGGACATTCCTAATGACCAGAGGACCACTTAGACCAATTTTTGTGATTTTTTGAATTATATTTTATTTATTAAAATTATTTTAAATTCTGGAGTATTAATTAATTTAAAAATAGAATATAAGTTGAAAAATGAATTTTATAATTTTTAAAATTCTCTCTGATATCAAGGATTCTAGAGAACCAAATTTTACAATTTTCTGATTTTTCCTTAATTTATTGGAATTATTTTAGTGGAAATGCTAGAAAATGTATTTTTTAATTTTAAAAATTACCCCAAGGCTTTAAAATTTAATATCTCAACCTAGAGACATAAGAAAAATATGAAGTTTGTTCCTAAGTGGTTAGAATTCAAAATGTGACATTTTGGTGAATTTTATTATTTTTGTAATTTTTATTATTTTTTAATTATTAAAATATTAAAGTAATGATAAAAAATTAACTTTTTTAGAAAATTGCAATTTTAATTTTCTTGAATTCCCCTGATATCAGAGAGGCTTCAAAACCAATTTGGTGAATTTTTGAAAAGTATTTTGAAAGTTATGAATTTTCAAAGTTTAAATTGGCTAAATGGCTTAATCAACCCATTTGATAGGGTTAACCAAACCCAATTGACTTCAAATATGGTGGGTTCCTCTAATCCTAAAGATCAGTGGAGAATTGATTTCAAGTCAATTTGATCTATGGTTAACTCTAATTAATTAAATTTCAATTTTGGGTATTTAGGCCAATTAGGGTTAATCTGAGTGAATTAACTCAAGTCCTATTTTTCCTAGGGTTCTCTAGTCATAAGGAACATCACCAAATTTTCCTAGAATTTATTTCACAACATGCTAATTTTTGGAATTAAAATACTCAAAACGAGCAACATGCATTTGAAAAATCAATAACTTTTCACAGAGATGGCCTCGACCTCGGAAAATTCGGGGAATGTTCCCAAGTTCGTAGGCTTCAAAAGCCCCATGGTCTCATGCCATGGTGAATTGTATGAATGCATGGAGAATTAAAACAATGCAGGGAGTAAATAATTAATTAAAAATAAAGTACTGGACAAAATTAATTAATTTCTTTTCCACATTATTCTCCTCTGTTCACTGAGCAAGTGGGTATTTTTATTTTATTTTTGTGATTTTTCTACACAAAGATATGGATTTTCAAAGTTTTTGATATTTAATAAATACATTAAATACCCTATTTATCTACTTATCCATGCGGCGCTGACTCAACCTCGGCGGCTCCGAATCGACACGCGTCGCTCCCTGGTTCGGCGCCGCCATCTGACTCGGCTGTCCGGGACCCCGCGGTTCACGTACCATCTGCCGGTCCGACGCAATCCAAGCCGTCCATCCAATACACGCGCGATCCGACGGTTCCTGGTCATCGTCTACGACTGGTGCGATCCCGTGACCGTCCACACTCTAACCCTAAGAACTCACTCGATTCTCAACAGATTTTCGTGTTCTTATGCTTCTATGGATTCGTCTTCAAGAGACGAACACATCCATACGGTGAACATGCTATGAAATCAAGCCAATCAAAATGGAGAATCGACTAAAGCTCGGGCGAAGAGGGAGTTCATACCTTTGCTCGTAGAAGTGAAGCTTCGATCCGAGAGTTGTGTCACCTTCGATCGGGTCCAAGTAAGCTCCGGATGAAGTCCCTCGGCTCAGTGAATTGTCTAGCTATGAAAGTGACCACGCTCGATCACAAAGCTTGGAGGCCGGAGCAACCGGGTGGCCCGGAGATGGGGCTTTCGGTGGGAAACTTCTCCTCTTGGTCCAGTGAAGGTGTAGGACCAATCAATTTGGGGATTGGCTCACCGTGAAGAAGTGTCCCGGTTTTGGGCTAAAGTTCGAGCTCAAAATCGGGCTCACCTGGAGGGAATTGGGCTGGAATTCAGTGGGGATCAAGTGCTCTATGTGTGGAGAGTGATCCGGAATGATTTTGGCGAGTTTCCTTAAGGTTTGGTTCAAGCACCTCCTTTGGCCGAGAGGGTGAGGGGTTTAAATAGGAGAGGCTGGAGGGCCTCCCAGGGGGAGTTGAGGGCTGGGATCAGCTGCTTATGTGAGGAGAAGAACAGCTGCAATGGCCATTTGGAGTGAGGCAGCTCAGCAAGGTAGAATTCCAAAATTTGGCTCCTCCCAAGGTCTCGGCCATGGTGTTTTCCAGTGACCCAGGCGGCTGGCCGTGCAGTGCATGGGTCACTCTCGTGTCCAGTGGGTCGTGGCCGGAGGTTTGTGCACTCAATTAGCCATGGACATGTGTAAAGGGTTCGAATCAAAGTGGAATGGGAAAGGGCTAGTTTTGGGTCTAAATGGGTCAACCCTTGGTTTTGGGTTAGGTTCACCCTCCAAGGCCAATTTGACTGAAGGGAAAGTCACTTGGATCAGCTTGATTAGTGGGGTCAAGTCACAATCCAAGTACAATTAAGCTTAAGCAACGAGTTAGGGGAGACATGGGAGTGGTTAATCACTCTTAAGAGAATCATTAAAGGGTCCCCTCTTCTTGCCATTTTGGGTATGGTGAAGTGTCCAAGGCTTTCATGGCTCACATGTGGCTCATGCATGACTTCATGGCTCACCTTTGGCTTGGGAAAAGTTAAGTCAATTTCATGGAAATGGATTTAAGAAAATTTTGGTATTTTGATGGGAATTTGTATGGGGCTTGATTTGGAATTGTTTAATTGATGATTTTGAAACTTAGGGGTGATTTTGATTAAATGGATGATGAGGGGAAGTGTCATGTGGGCTTTGGATGAATTTGGGCTTTTGAATTTGAAGGAAGTGGGCTTTTTGGAAGGCTTAAAAAGGGGGGGGGCCTTCATGTTTGAAAATGGGCTTTTGGATAAAAAATTTTGTAAAGGGCCATGTCAAATAAATGTTGGGATTGGTTTAAGGATGTACCATGAATGATTTGAAACAAACTTGAGGTGATTTGGGTTTGAATTGGGTTGGATATGGGCCTTTTGGTAAAGAGGCTAAGATGGGCCAAAATGGGCTACCATGGGCCAAAGTTGGGCTAGGGTTGAAATTGATGTAAAATAAATGTTGGGAAATGTTTATGGGAGTGTTTCAAAGAGGTTTTGGCTTTGGTTGGGTTTTGATTTTGGGGTTTGGGTCTATTTGGGCTAGGTTTAGGTTTAGGTCAAAATTGGGCCTTTTGATAAAAGTGGGGTAAATTGACAAAATTGGCCCATAGTGTAGTTGAACAAAATGAAATTGGGAATATTTGGGATTTTCTGGAATTTTCTGGGAATTTTCTGAATTTTTGGATTTTTTGGCTAAGAGGGGCATTTTGGGTATTTGGAGGGTATTGGGAGGTATTTTTGGAATTTTTGGTATTTTTGGGTATGGATGATTAATTTGATTGGTGAGGTAATGTTTAGGAATGTTTTTGGGGAATTTTGGGTGATTTGGAGATTTTAGAAAATTTGGGTAATTTCAAGGGTTTTGGGTAGGCTAGGTGGGTGTAGGGTCCCGGAGGTCAAAAATTAAAAATTTGGAAAATTGAAGCTTGGATGAATGTAAGTGGAATGAAATCATTTTGGTTGAGCCATGAAGCCATATCAAGCCTACATGAGCCATGAAGGGACTCATTTGAGGCATCTACTATGTTGTTCCTAACCCTCTTAGCCAAGGGCTTAGGGGTTAAGGACCTTCCATGTGAATCACCTGCATGAGTCGAGAGGTCAAATCGGGTATGGGTGTGGTTTTAAGAGGTGTGTGAAAGTGTAGTGTATAGGTGTAGTGTGTGTGTAAGCCAGCCCCTTTACTGCACCGGGCCACCTGAGGCGTCCTAAGGCCAAAGAATCCTATAGAACTCATCCTTTAGACTTCCACATTTAATTTCAACCCTCTAGGTGATTAGGGTCTACAATCAAGTTTGTGGAGTTTGCGAGGAGTTAAGAAGTGGTTTGAATTTCTAAGTGGTGGGTCCCAATTCTAGTCCTCTAGGATAGTCAAAGGAAAAGCCTAAGGCTAGATCCTAAGTACTAAAGAGAGAAGAGAAGACCTCATCAAAAATGAGGTCAACACCCCATCATCAAGTAGTGTGTCTATTCTTCGGGATAGATACACAGCTTGTGATGTGGCGCTCATTTATATAAACTATTTGGGATGTGAGATCAGTTTGATTTCATATCTTAAAATTTTCAAACTTAAAATTATTTTCAAAATCAAATGTTACTTTCTAAATTATATATATATATTTAAATTAAATTTAAAATCTAAAATTCACCGACAATTTCTATAGGCGATCCCTTTTCAAAAATATAACACACATCTTAAAAATATGCCAACAATTTTAAAATGGGCTTTTGGATGAAAGTTTTGTGAAGGACCATGCCAAATAAATGTTGGGTTTAGTTTAGGGATGAACAAATTTGAAGTGATTTTGAATTGAATTGGGTTTAATGTGGGTCTTTTAGTAAAGGGGCCAAAGTGGTTCAAATTGGGCTAACTTGGTTTAAGGTTGGGCTAAAGTTGGATTTGATGTACATTTAATGTTGAAAAATGTTTATGGGAGTGTCACAAAGAGTTTTCAACTTTGGTTGGGCTTTGATTTTGGGATTTGGGCCCATTTGGGTTAGGTTTGGGCTTAGGTCAATTTAAGGGATTTTGGTTTTGGATTAGGTTTGGGTGGAGTTTATGTTCAAATTTTGGGCAAATCAAGTAAGCGTTTTGTTTATGGAGGTGTTAGGAAGGCCTTAGAAAAGATTTGGGGCCAATTGGAGTTGAATTGGGTTGGTTTGAGCTAGGTTTAGGTCATGGGCCAAAATTGGGCCTTAGGCATCAAATTGAAATTGGGCTCAAATGTCAATCAAGTTGGACTTGGATTTGGTCTAAATTGATGTTGAGGATATTGAATTGAAGTTTAGAATTGAATTGGACCAGAATTGAGGTCAATTGGGGTGGTTTGGTTTGACATTGGGTTTACTTGGGTTAAAAATGGGTCAAATTGGGGGTTTTGGTAAAAGTGGGGTAAATTGGCAAAATTAGCCCATGGTGTAGTTGAACAAAATGAAATTGGGAATATTTGAGATTTTCTGGAATTTTTTGGGAATTTTCTGAATTTTTTGGATTTTTGGGGTAAAAGGGTATTTTGGTAATTTTGGGGGTTTAGGGGTATTTTTGGAAATTTTGGTATTTTTGGCCAAAGATGGTCAATTTGAATGGTGGGAAGTGTTTAGGATTGATTTTGAGGGACCTTGGTAATTTAGGCAATTTTGCAAATTTTGGGTCATTTCAAGGACATTTGGTAGGTTTGGTGGGTCCGGGGCCCTGGGGGTCAAAAATTGAAATTTTGAAAAAAAAGGAAGATTGATCAAATGTAAGTAAAATGGAATCATTTTGGTTGAGCCATGAAGCCATATTAAGCCCATATAAGCCTTGAGAGGACTCATTTGAGGGATTCACTATGTTGTTCCTAACCCTCTTAGTCAGGGGCTTAAGGGTTAAGGACCATCCATATGAATTACCTACATGAGTCAGGAAGTCAAGTTGGGTGAGAGTGTGGTTTTAGGACTTGGAATGTGTGTGAGAGTGTAGTGTATGTGCAAGTCAACCCTCACTGCGACCGTGCCATCTAGGGTATTCCTAAGTGCCAAAAAGTCCCATAGGAACTCATCCTTTAAACCTCCACATTTGATTTCAACCCTCTAGGTGATTAGGGGTCTACAATCAAGCTTGTGGGGTTTGTAGGGAGTTAAGAAGTAGTTTGAATTTCTAAATGGTGGGTTCCATTTCTAGTCCTCTAAGATTAGTCAAAGGAAAAGCTTAAGGCTAGATCCTAAGTACTAAAGAGAGAATCAAAATACCTCATCAAAAATGAGGTCAACACATGTTCATGTTCTTTTCCATTTTCTTTTGGATTAATTTCAACATTACTAAGAAGTGTTCCTGGTGGTCTGTAATTAATTAAATTAGCGATTTGTCCCATTTGATTCTAAATATTACGAATAGGAGTATTTTGATTTTCTAATTGATTACTCATTTGTAAAATTAATTCTTCTATTGATAACTTTTTCTGTTGATTATTAAATCCAGGTGGTTTATAATTTGAATTTACTTGATTATTCCAATTTCCAGTTGGATGGGATTGATTATTACCTCATTGTTGTTGTCGATTATTCCAGTTAAAATTAGAGTGATTTTTCCATCTAGGATTATAATAGTTTGAATACAGATTATTTTTACTAGCAATAGCTTGTAAAGTTTCAATAGTTTGAGAATTCAATATTAGATGAGTTGTTATGTGATATGTTGATGACAAAATTATCTAATTTCTTAGATATTGCAGCTACTTGTGAAGCTAAGATAGAAAAGGCTTCGTTATCTCGAATACTTGACATTCTTTTAGGATTAATCCTTTCGAAGGCCATTGAAAATTATTATTAGCCATTTCTTCAATTAAAGTATAAGCTTCTTCAAATGATTTAGACTTTAAAGAACCTCCCTGACAGAAGATCAATAATTGATTTTAGTGATCCAATTAAACCATTATAAAATGTTTGAATAATTAACCAATCAGTTAAAGCATGATGAGGACATTTTCTTAATAGTTCTTTAAAGCTTTCCCAAGTTTCATAAATTGTCTCCCCGTCAAATTGACTAAATGAAGTAATATAATTTCTTAATTTAGCAGTTTTAGAAGGAGGAAAATATTTAGCAAGGAATTTTTATGTCATTTCAGCCCATGTTTTAATAGAACCTGTTGCTAATGAGTTCAACCACATCTTTGCTTTATCTCTTAAAGAAAAAGGAAAGTGTCTAAGTCTAATAACATAATCAGAAACATTGTTATATTTAAAGGTAGCATAAAGTTCTAAAAAACTAGCAAGGTGTAAATTTGGATCCTCATTTGGTGTTCCTCCAAATCGATTATTTTGAACCATTTGAATGATAGATGGTTTAAGCTCAAAGGAAGAGAACTGGAATTTAGGTACCAGTCTCGAAATTTAGAATTGAAATTTAGGTATCAATTCGAATGAGAATCGAAATTTAAGTATCGATCTTGAATGAGAGTTGGAATTTAGGTACCGACCTCGAAGGAAGAGAACTGGAATTTATGTACCAGTCTCGGAAATTTAGAATTGAAATTTAGGTATCAATTTGAAAGAGAATCGAAATTTAGGTATCGATCTCGAAAAGAGATGGGAATTGAAATTTAGGTATCAATCTCAAAAAGAGAGTCGGAATTTAAGTACCGACCTCGAAAGGAGAGAACTGGAATTTAGGTACCAGTCTCGGAAGAGAATCGAAATTTAGGTATCGATCTCGAAAAGAGATGAGAATTGAAATTTAGGTACCGACCTCAAAAGGAGAGAACTGGAATTTAGGTACCAGTCTCGAAAGTTTGATAGAGGACTAGAAGTTAGACTCTAGCGTCGAAGAGAACTGGAAGTTAGGCTCCAGTCTCGAAGATTTATCTGTATGAAGAGGGACCCAGTCTCATGCCATCAGAACCAAATCGAACAAAGTTCGTGGCTCCGTGTCAATAGAACTAGTCGATCCTCTATGACACAGAAGAAAGACAATTGAAAGGAGCTGGTAAGTGTACCAAGCTGAAAAGACTTGACTTAGCAATAAGTCGAGGAAAATATTCAAATTTCAAAAGAGTTTCAAACAGATTTCAATTGAGGAAAGAACTGAAAGGTTCGAATCAGAGGATTCAGATCGGAATTCAATTTGAGATTTTGATTCGTTTTGTTTGTCCTTTAACGATCCCATTTTTTTTATTTTTGTTGTTTATTTAGTGTTCATGTGATTTTTGAAGTTCATTTTAATATTCAGATTTTTAGGAAAAATTCTCATTTATTTTCTTTTCTTTTTTGTTCTTCGTTCAAAGTTCATTTAACTCTAATGGCGTTTCCCAGTCAATTTGCACAAAAAGAGGTGAAGGAAAGTATGACGTAGTCATTTTCATTCCAACTTACTGAAAGTACATCATACAACTCGATCTAGTCATGATGACATTTTCCTCAGAAATTTAATGTCTCATACAATCCATGTAAATCCAAAACGGACTGTGTAAACTTCTTGCTGATCCATTCAAAAGCGTCTGTCAAAAAATCCATGTATGAATAGTAAGAAACATGGGCAATAACATCACCTTCCAAGCCATCCTTGGCAGGAATGCCACATGAATGTACATTGGAGGTGTACTATTTCCCATGTAACTCACAGCTCGTAGGGCCGGAGACTCTCCAATTCTAGATCTGGCTGAAAGTGGTAAGGCATTTTTCTGTCGTCCATTCTTCTAAAAGTAACTGAGATCCGCTCTACAGGCACTCCTGGAATGCAATGCTTCGCAACGTCTGCTCTGTTTCCTTCTAACACCAGGACGGAACCTACCGGTAGTGGTATCTCTACCGGCCCTCAGAACTCACCGGGGCCTGCAATCCGGAGGTTAGATCCAAACATGATGTTGCACTGGTTGACGAATGACACTGTGCAGAAGGGTCTAACAAAGTCATGATGGTCTATATGTGGAGGTATGCAGTCGCCTTCCTTGTAAATGTTAATAATGCAGTTGTTGGGTATGCAATCTGCAGGTAATACCCTCCATGTTATCATCCTTTTCACCATTCTCTTGATGATTCTTGGCATCAGATCCACCTCACTGCGACAGAGTATCCCTGGTGGAATTCCTTTTCTGTCTGTGGCAAAATTGTAGCAACATCCGCATTGGATTGTAACTCTTCCCTTTCCTGGCATCCATCTTTGGGGTTCCGAATATGTCTTTTTTCTCAGGCGGCCAGCTTGGCCCATTTTCTGCTATTCAAGGATGCAATCTACAATTTGTTGTTGCTCATAATCTGAGAATACATCTGTATGCAGCTCGAGGCCTTCCAAGATGTTGACCCTCTTGTTTCCAATTCTTTCAAAGTATTCAAAGGTTTTCTTCTCAACTAGTTGCATTTTCTCCAGCTCGTATTCCAGGATTATCTGAAGTCCTCGGTGTCTAGTAACATACTGCGGGATGTATGGCTCAACCCCAGCATGTTCTTCTGCATGTCTCGGCTCCTCGGGGATAGTCTCCGTAGGGACATCCTCCGAGGTTGCTTTCGCAACAAGACTCTTCGGATCCGGTACATATGCTCGGTGTCGAGGTACCGACTCTATTTCTGCTTTTCTTAGTATTTCTTTTATCTCTTTCGACCTTCTTGGAGTTGACTTTCTTCTTTCTGGTTCCTGACGAACCGGTCTTCTTGGAGCATTTGCACTAACGGTATCCACTGTCTGTTTATATTGATCTTCTGCTAACTTGGTCAACATTTTGCGAATGCGAAGATTCTTATTTCTTTGTCGGGTAGCAAGTGAGAGTAGCTCTCCTTACCCCTTGAATTTCGCGGGTGCGCGCCGACAAGCCTACCCTCTGCTGTGGCAACCATGGACTTAACTTTCTTATCTTCTACGGTTGCATGCGCGGTGTTTGCTTTTCTTTTCTTGTTGCTGGATTGGTGGCTCGGGCCACCCATTTTCATCACTGTCTGGCTGTGAAGTTCTTCTCGATAAACTGGGATCCAATCATTTTCTTCGTATTGTAAGGTGGCTGGTGTGAAGTCTGAGTCAATCTCTATCACTTCTCCATCCCTCACCCTCTTTTCATCAAGTGCTAGACTCACGCCATTTCTAAAGTTTAGAACCAACCGCCCGTTCGATATTTCCTCGCGAAAAATAAGGAAAGGATCGGGGCGATGACTAAGAACAAGAACAATAAGAAAAAAACACTTAAAAATTCTTATTCACTTCTTTTAAATTTAAAGGAAGTAGGAAGAGATGAGAAAATATCAGGAATGAATGAGTTTAAAAGGAAAGATTGACATTTTATTATTATGATTTCCCTTGTTCTCTTTTTAACATTTTCAATGATGAGATTTTTTTTTCATAAATTTTATTTTGTTTTGGGTTCGAACCCAATCACAAAGTGATTACTTCACCCGTGTTTCTAGGGATAAGATTCTGCTTTAGAAGCCACCCTTCGAAACATCAGGTTGCGTAATACTTCTTTAAATACCGTCCATTGATTATAAGCATGGGTCGTTCACCGACTTTGAAAGTTCTTGGGTGGACCAGTTTATCATGGGCTTGGATCATCTTGGCTTGATACAGTTCCAAATTCTGCTGCGCGGAAAGTCTTTTCCCTTTCAAGCTTTCCAATTCTTCCGGTCGTAGTCCGGCATTTTCTTCCGTAGTGATCTTTTCGCAACTCGCAATTCGGAGTGACGGAAGCTGAACTTCCAGGGGCAAGACGGCCTCAGACCCGTACACCTAAGCGTAAGGCGTAGACTGAGTAGGAGTCCTAAAAGTCGTCCTGTAGGCCCGTAAGGCTTCTAACTACTTCTCGTGCAAATTTCTCTTGTTGTCGTCCAAAGTTTTCTTTAAAATATGAATGAGAGTTTTATTGAAAGCCTCAGCCAAGCCGTTTGCTCTTGGGTAGTAGATCGTTGAGTATCGCCAATTGATCCCGTGTCTTCTGACAAAATTGTTGATCTTTGTACTTTTGAATGCAGACCCATTATCTGAAATGAGCTTGCGCGGTACCCTAAAAAGGTAGACAACTTGGTTCTTGAAAAACTGTAGCACGTGGTGTGCCTTCACTTCTCTGAGTGGTATAGCTTCTGCCCACTTAGAAAAGTAGTCTGTAGCTGCAAGAATGAAGCGATGTTCTCTTGAAGAAGGTGGTTCTATCGGACCCACTATATCTGTGCCCCAACACTCAAATGGCCATGACACGATTGTCGGATGTAGTACATTTGGAGATTGGTGTAGAACCACTCTGTGCACTTGGCACTGGTGACAACTTTTGGCAACTTTCATACAGTCGGTCATCATCGAGGGCCAGTAGTACCCTAGTCTTTTAATCTTCATTTTCATTTTCGGACCCGACTGATGAGCGCCACAAAGTCCTGAATGTACTTCTTTAACGATTTCACGAGCCTCGGACCCGCTCAGGCATCTTAGCCACATCTGATCAAAAGACCTTCTGTATAATGTATTGTTTATTAATGCGTAAGACAGAGTTCTTTTATTGATTTGATGGGCTATCGACTTATCTTCCGGTAGGTTTCCTGTTCGCAAGTAGTCTATTAATGGCTGTCGCCAATCTTCTATATTTTCTGTCACTGCTGCAATTGTTTCTTCTGTTTTTCTTTCTGATTTGTGTACTGTATCCATGTCGAGCTGTGATAGGACTCCGTCGTCCCCGAGCCGACACTTCAATCGACTCATCCCGCAAGCGGGCAAATTCCTTTGCAAGGCGAAGCTAGCGCATCGGCGAGAGCATTTTCTCTTCTGGGAATCTTGTAGATTGTTACATTTGGAATTTGTTCCAACAATTTCATGGCGTACTGAAAGTACTGCTCGAGTCTTGGCTTTAAAATTTTGTATTGTCTGGCGACCTGTTGAATGATCAACTAAGAATCTCCGTAGATGTTGATGTCCGTTATTCCCATTTGAATGTTTAATTCTAATCCGGTTATAAGGGCTTCGAATTCTGCCTCGTTGTTTGTACACGGTTCTGTTAAGTGGTAGGAGTATCTTAACATCCCCCGCTCCGGTGTTATAAAGATTAGTCCGATTCCTGCCTTACCGGACACTATCGTTTGCAATTCTTTGTTCTTCTGTGCTGAGGACGCACCGTCGAAGTATAGTTCCCAAAGTCGATCATCAGGTTCTTCCAGGCTCATTATCTGCTCGTCAGGAAAATCGTCGTCGAGAGGCAAATCCGCCGTGAAGGGTGTGCCGCAAGGAAGTCCGCTAGGACTTGTCCCTTTATCGCGCGAAGAGGAACGAGAGTTATGTCGAATTGCACATAGTATCATCGACCACCCGGCAAGTCCGCCGAATGCGTCGGTCGAGTCATCAAGTATTGCAACGGATTAACTCTCGAAATAAGGTTGACCTTATGAGAAAGCATGTAATGCCTGAGCTTCTGTGCGGCGAAGATCAGGGCCAAGTAGTGCTTCTTAATAGGAAGATACTTTACTTCCGTCGGAATTAGATGACGGCTTAAGTAGTAGAGAGCATTTTCTTTTCCCTCATCATCGACCAAGCTAGCGAGGCTCCGAGGAGTCGTCTAAAGCCGCGGTATAAAGTATCAACGGTCTACTCGAGATCGGGGCCGCTAAGACAGGAGGTGTCATTAAATATTGCTTAACGTCCTCGAAAGCCCGCTGTCATTTCTCATCTCAAACAAATTTGGCGTCCTTTTTAACTAATGCCGAGAAGAGCAGACACCTACCTGACAAGTTCGAGATAAAGCGTCGAAGATATGCCAACTTCCCTTGAAAGGATCGTAGTTGTTTCAAAGTTTTGGGAGGAGGCATTTCTAAAATAGCTTTTATCTTTTTCGGATTGATTTCAATTCCATGATGTCGAACAACAAATCCTAAGAATTTCCTGGAGGTGACGCCAAAGGCGCATTTTAAGGGATCCATCTTAAGGTTAAATTGTCTTAGTCGCTCGAAAATAATTCTCAAATCATACAGGTGATCTTCCTTCAGCTTACTTTCGATGACCACATCATCCACGTAGCACTCAACTTGGTTGTGAATGAGATCATCGAAAATCTTCGTCATCACTCTTTGGTATGTTGCTCCCGCGTTCTTTAGTCCGAATGGCATTACTCGTGTAGCGAATACACTCCGATCGGCGTTCGAATGCCGTGAACTTTTCGTCTTCCGGGTGCCATCTTTATCCGGTTGTATCCCGATGATCCATCCATAAATGAGAAGATTTCATGGATCGAACCGATGTCGATCATCGGTCTCGGGATTGGTAGTGGAAATTCATCCTTTGGACATGCTTTATTCAAATCTCTCGAAATCCACGCATTCTCGATCCGACCATTCTTCTTTCGACCGGTACCACGTTGGCTAACCAAGTAGTGGTATTGTTCTTCACGGACAAATTTAGCGTCTATTAGCTTCTTAACTTCGGCTATTACTTGTTGCTCAATTTCTAGAAACATTCTTCTGGGGGCTTGTCTGACTGGAACGGAAGTAGGATCCACTCCTAGCCTGTGAACTGCGACTTCTAGAGCTAATCCTGGCATTTCATCGTAACTCCAAGCAAAACAGTCCTTGAATTCCATTAGTATCTTGATTATTTCCTCGGAGTCTTCTTTATTGAGTAAGTAGCTAACAAAGGTAGGCCTAGGTTCTTCGCTAGTACCTAAGTTCACTTCAGTTAACTCGTCTATTGTAGATTTAATTTCTTCCTCGAATTCTGGTGGAGCGTCGCCGATTGGTAGATCCTCAAGATCTTCTGAAGCTTCCAAGCACTCTTTATTAGGTTCGCAAGTGACAACCAAGCAAAATCCCGTATCATCAACTGACCCTACTATGCCGAATCCGAGACCATGTTTTGAATTGGGAGGCCGACTGGCATTATTCCATAATTTTTCAAAATATTGTGATTGACCTTTTTTCCATTGTCGAGGTTAGACACCACGTTGAATTAAATTTTGAACACAGGGAGAGTACCACTCAAAAGGTAATTCCATTAATTCAGATGAAGTAACATCTTCAAATCGTACATCTTTTTCTGTATTGGAAGAAGAAGCACCACGGTAAAACTTGATTGGTTTAATTCCACCACCATGCACTTCCTTGACCACCATACCCTCGATCTTATTAGAATGGATCGGGGTCAGGGTCATAGTATGTACATAATGGTTAATCTTCTTGTACATTGATTTGTATTCTTCATTCCTTTCATCTTCGAGAGAGATCTTGAATTGTGGTTCCTTCTGACTTATTGTCGCTGCTTCTTTCTCAATTTCTTCTTCTTCTTCGAAGCTGTTCTCTCAATCAACATCGATGACTAGTTTCTTCTGTCCAACTGTTCCAACGTTTCTTCCACGTCCTCGTCCCCGACCTCGACCTCGGGTGCGAGTTCTGGAGAAATCTTCACCATCTCGCCATAAGGGAGTGGTGAGTAACTGTTGGACTAGAACTCCAGGTTCTTCATCATCTTGAATTTCTTTTGCTTCATTTGGTATGGTATTTCTGGAAAAGATTGTTTTCTTCGGGGGCGCGTAGTAGGCCGCATCTTCATGAATTCCAATTTCGTGTACGGAAAATGGTTGCAAGTCACCTTTGATACACTATTCTCCTCCTTCGTAATACTTTATGCACTGGTGCAGAGACGACGGTACCATCTGGTTTTCATGGATCCATGAGCGTTGAACGATGTCTTAGAATCAATTATGTGGAATTTTGCGGTTGCCTTTGCTAAATCACCGGTCTTCATTAGTAGTGTTATCGATCCAAGAGCTCTTTCTCCTTTTTGATTGAAGCCTCTTAATAAGCATCTTGTTCGCTTCAAGCTCGCGAGCAACAATTTCCAAATATGCTAGCGTTCGAAGATTCATTATGTTGATTGATGCTCCCGGATCAACTAACACTCGGAGAGCGTAAACCTTCCAATAGTGGATCGAAATGTATAACGCTCGATTGTGATCGACTGTTCCCGCAATAGATCATTGTCCGTGAAGGTAACACCTCGTCTGTTCTCTTAACGAGCAAACCTCGTCGAAGGAATTACCGGCCATTTGGGCTAAACAAATCTCCGGATCAAGTAAAGCCTTGATCAGAGCCTCTCTCATCTCCTTTGACAGGATCAGAGCGTCGTATATGCTTAGTTTGGCTGGTAGCTTCCTAAGATGGGCTAGCACGTTCTAGTCCACTTTATTACCATGTTCCTCGGTTTCTTCCCGAATGGACAATTCTTCTGTTGGGGTTGGCTCTTCCTGAGCAACCACCTGCTTTCCTTTATCCTTTGGACCCATTCTCGGGGGTAGAACTTTTCCACTTCTTAAATTTACTTCAGTTATTTCTTCTGAATTTGGTGTTGAATCTGCCGGTGTATCCTCTTGAATTGGAATGTCTGGCTCTTCTGGCGTTGCTTCGGAATCTGATAACTCCAATTCTATCGCGATTGGAGCTCCTCGAAATTCATGAATGGACTCGTTGCTTGTCGAGCTTTCGTAGCCTCCTTTGTGAACATCTTCTTCGTCGTGGTCGTCGAGGTTGTGTATGATTTGAGAATTGTTATTTGTATTGGAATCGAGATCCGGATTAAGCCGGTTGTCGCTAGTTACGTAATCGTTAGAAACAGTCGAAACAGTCAAAACATAGCCAACGCCATAACCCTTATCATTATAAGATCCCGCCGGAGCGAGCAGATAATCATACAGAGTCAGGAGTTCGAGGGATTTCTCCCCCGAATCGGAAACAACCATCTTAGGATAAGCAGCCCCTAGTCTACCCTTCGGAGCATCGGTCTTCTTTTCTTCCACGATCTTCTCCTCCTTCTGGGGCGGTTCTTCAATCGCAAGTGATAGTGCCGGCTCGACAGGTTTCAAACTCTAAGTTGAAGCGCGTACCGAAGCGGTCTGGATGTGATCCAAAATTTTCTTCGATGATCTGTCCAGACAGTACTCCATTCATCATCAGTCGTGTACGGGTTTATCGGAACAATGGGATCCATTGAAATAACATTGACGGAACCTCTTTTCTGGGGTTCCTTCATGTATTCCTTTGGGATCTTTATGTTCCCTCTCTGGAGATTGTCATCAAGCCAACTCTTGAAAGTGATGCAATCCTCTATCTTGTGTCTGAGCATCTGGTGGTAAGGGCAATAGTTTGGATGATCTTTCTTATTGACTTCATCCGGATTCTTGGGCTCTGGCAGCTGAAAATCCGGTGTCTTCATTAAGCTGCAGAACATCTTCACTACTGCTTCAGTTTTGAATGGATATTCTCTATTTAGAAGTTCTCTTAAGGTACGCGATGAACGAGGCGGTTGTTCATAATGCTGAGGCGACTGATAGCTCGGACGAGGTTGCTGATAAGTCCGTTGCGGTGGTTGATAACTAGGCCGTGGCCGCTCCGATCGTATCTCGAACCGGCTGCTTGCCCTTATCTACTGCCGCGACGATTCCAAATTTCTTTTCGAATGCTTTCACAGTTTTCTGCTTATCGGTCTTGTCTACGAAACTTAACTGCTTTGCCTCTTCTTGCAAGCTCCCGACCTTGCTAAGCAAGTTCTCGAAAGTCTTCATTGTAAATCCTTTAAGGAGAAGTGCTATCGGGCCATGGATACTTTTAAGTAGGATGCCGACTGCATGTTGTTCTTGAAGTTGTGGTTCACCCTTCATGCTTAAATTCCTCCATCGAAGTATGTAATCCACTAAAGTCTCGTTCGGCTTCTGTTGCTCCACCACTAGATCACCGATAGTGATGTGGTGCTGAGCCCCGACAAACTGTTTAACGAAGAGATTCTCTAGTTTTGAAAAGGTCTTTACTGAGCCATTCGGCAATTCTGCGTACCAGTCGAAGGCAATCCCTGATAAACTGCTGACGAACTAACGGAAGAGTAGAGCGTCACTCCCACCGGCATTGCAGCAACTAGCGCGAAAATGTGTGACATGCTGCCGAGGGTTTCCCGTCCCATCAAAAGTCTTAAACAGAGGCGGTACGAATCCTTTCGGGTATTGGACTGTATCAAACTCTTCAGAGTAAGGTCTACCCGTCTGAATAGATGCTCCACTCTTGGATTGTGCTAGGGCTTCTCACACCTGCTGTTCTACAATGCTATTAATGTCCTTTTCTGAAATCATGCTTTGTGTAGGATCTTTCTTTGGTTGTTCGTCTCCGTTGACGGATGTGATCTCTTTTCCTCCATCTGCAATATGGATAATTTTTGGGGGTGTCTCTTTCTGAGGTTGTACCTGACTCTGGAGAGTGGCTAAGGTAGCAGCCATCTCTTCCATCCTCTTTGTCATCTGGGAAATTGTGTCATCTCTTTCCCGAAGCTGTGCCTTCATCACTTCCGGTTCATCTCTTTCTACAGCTGCTGGAGCACCTTGTGAAGTGGGTGATGCTCGTGTCTCAACCATGTTGATCTCGACATACTCCTCATCCATGAACTCTGATGAGTCAACTTCATTCTCTAGTTTTTCTTCTCTTTCTTTTATTAACCGTCGGATGTCGGTCCTTAACTTATCCATGGCATCCTCTAGTGGCCTTTTCCGCATGGTCTCGCAGTTGTCTCGTGACGGTTGTTGAACTTCCTTTCTGGTAGTCCCCTTTATTGCAGTAGCACTTTCTTCTGATTCCAATCTCCTGAAGAGACTTTTCTTCTCAGGACATTATTTTGGTCTTAGCTCGCCAGTAGTTGGTCGCCATACCATCCTTCTTGCAACCGGAAGCCTAGGACCGGATGATCTGTCAGCTATATGTTGGAAGGTGGTATCCTCCCTAATTTGTATATCCAATACAACAACGGGTGAACTGGCTTTTATCTTCTTCTTCGGTTTCTCTGTGGCAGCAACAAGCTCTATTCGCGGTCCGAGGTGGGATTTAGCTGGCACCCGTCCTATCCTTCTTAAGATTTCTGACACAGGGCATCTTTCTTTCTTTGCCAATCTTTCTATCACAGCTTGCAGTCGAGTCAATGGCGTAGTCTTATCCCTTTTCCTCTTGTAATTCGTCGTAGTATGCGATGTCGTGTAATGCGACGGCGATCCTACGGACATTCTCTTCATCCGATGCGGCGGAGAGAGGGTGAAACCTCGCTCCCTTCCAACGAGGTATATACTCGGCAGTTCTTCTCTTTCCTTAGGGATTTCTTCTAGAAAAGAAACTTCAGCAGCTCTGGCTTTCTCGATCTTGGTGATATTTCTGCTTCTATTTCTCCTTTGAGTCCGAGTTAAGGGTGCAATTCTTGAACTGGATCCAATCTCAAAAATAGCTGGTATTATAGCAAAATTTGTACCCTCCACGGTGACAGGCTCATCACAGACTTGGATTTCCTTCCTCTTTAGTTTGGCAAAAGTCAGGATAGGTGCAGAGATGACTAGACCGGTGGGGGTAGAGACAACAGTCCTCCTACGAACAGTTGTACTCCTTTCAGCTGGAATCCTTCGCAGGGGTGGGAATTCTTGAGTCAATTTCAGGTTGAACTTAATCACGGGCTCTTCAGTTTCTGACACTTTGTCCATTAGTGTGAAGAGAGTGACATCAGCGAACTTGACATCTGTGTTGCCGAATCCTTGTCCGAAACGGATGATTCCATTGTCGGGCAGCTCATCCTTGTAAACGGCGAAGTCCATTCCATTGGTGAAGGAGAAGATTAACTTTGGGGCAGTCATTTTCTGTAGGGTAGATTCCGAATGTCAGTTCCGAATTATGCTTCTTTTCATCGTAAAGTTTAGGACAAAAAAAAGAAAGAGTCCGAACACATTTTCGTTTATCTTAATGTATTTGTGATTTTTAAAAGAGATTGTTTATTAGGAGGTTTGTTTGTTAGAAACAAAACGATTAAGGAAAAAGGTTATAGAAAAGGTAAAGGGCCCAATTTAGAATTCGAAAGGAAGAGAAAGTCTTATGCAAGACTTCTCAACTCGAAGGACCACTCCTAAACTAACACCTATTGGGGGTCTACCTCGCCTCAGAAAAGATGTAAAAGGATCTCGGAACCTCTCCGTTTAGGGCTGTCTAAACAGTGGCTCCTAAATCCGAGAGGAGTTGGCTATACTCGTTCAAGACAGAAATGAACGGGGTATCCCAACGGAAGAATGGTAGTTTGCTCCACTAGGGACACGCATACACTAAAGATTTATGAAAGTAAAACCATCTAATCAAAATGGAGAGAGGAACTAGTCCCCAGCGGAGTCGCCAGAAGTTGTCGGCATATTTTTAGGTTTGTGTGTTGTATTTTGAAAAGGGGTCACCTACAGAAATTGTCGGCGAATTTTCATATTTTAAATTTAGTTTAAATATATATATATAATTTGGAAAGTAGCATTTGATTTTGAAAATAATTTTTAAATTTGAAAATTTTAAGATAGGAAATCAAACCGATCTCACATCCCAAATAGTTTATATAAACGAGCAGCGCATCACAAACATTGTATCTATCCCGAAGAATAGACACACTGCTTGATGATGGGGCTCGGTTAAATAAACTAGAAGATTTGTGACATTCGTTTGGTCTGCGAACCAATTTTATAAGCCGACAAGTTCCCCTTCTTAATATAAAGGAATTAAGCAGGGTTTATATTACATAGGTTCTTAAAGTTCCCTATAAGGGCAAGCCCCTATAGTTAATTACATCTTAAATGACGGGAATCATTTAAGAAAACTCTCGATAATGATTAGTGGTTTTCCTCTCAAGAATTTCAAAGTTTAAGGTTTTCAAAGGATTAAATTTTGGAATTTCAATAGGGAATTGATCAAATTTGGAACAGTTCATTTCAGGAGTTCAAGAAAAGTAGGAGAAGCTGAGGATCCAAGAAGAATCTTGGCAACTTCCCAAACTATCTTATTGTTTGGCTTCAATTTGGGAATTTATTTAATATTGCAATCGTGCTAATTTTAATTAATTAGGACTTATATTTGTATAATATGATCATACGAATAACCTCGAAGATGTGAGGGTTTATGTAATACCAAACGACTACCTCGGAGTCCTAAGACCAGTTAGGGCTTAATTTACGTGACATGATCATGCAAATGCCTAACGAAGAGTTGAAGATTTATGCTGCACTAGGCAAACTACCTCAAAATCCTATGGCTTGGTTATTTAATTCTAAGAAAGGTTTTGCTGAAGTAGACCCGAGTTTTGCTGATGACGATGACTGTGCTGCCCACTGTGCTCCAAACACCTTGTTGTTGTAGAGGTTTAGTTTTAGAAGTCATAAATCGGGAGATGAAAGAAGTGTTTTGGTTTAGAAAAAATCTTAAAATCCAAGTGTTTTAATATTTTAATTAAAACAAATCTTAAAGTTTGTTTAAACAGAACCAATTAAGGTCCCACGGTTCCGTCATCCCGGCACCGTTATTTTCATCGAATTCACTTAGTCCAGATGAATTTGCTAAACTCAACTGAATGAGTTCCACACTTTCATTTAGACCGTGGGAAATCCCATTAGCAACACGTGGGTTACATCATCCGAGGTATTCTCGATCATTCAACGAGACGTTTTAATTTAGTTATAATTGTAGTTTTGTTGTTTTGTTTGTGATTAAATTTTGAGTTGTTTTGTATTTTGGAATGTTGTGGCGGTGAATTTTATCTTGTAATGACTTTTAATTTAGTTTTGGTTTCAGTTCAGGGACTATCCTAAATGTTTTGGTTTTCATGCAACAATTTTATTTAACATGCAAGAAAAGTAAAGTACAGTGCATGTAAGTAAATTGCAATAAAGCAAATTGCAATAAAATAAAAGCATACCTGGAGGGTCTTCCCGTCATCCCAAGTCCGCACTTAAAACACATGTTAGAGCATTTAAACATATTTTTGCAAGAAATACCTAGGTAAAGCCAAGGGAAAGGGTTTTGGTTATCTACCAGAATCCTAATCCTATAACTAGTCATCTCCTATGATGTCTAGGTTGTTGGTTTGGTTTAAGGATGATTTTCTTCATCAAAGAACAATTAAATTCAGTTGTTCTTCTAAAACATCCCGTCATATTGAGGAAGTGTTTAGGAAAAGTCCTAAACATCTTTTCAATACTTCTGAGATTATTTTGAGTCCAAGTAAATTTAGTTGCACATATGAATTAATCATCCAGGAGTTTAGTTAAACTTTGTCTCTTGCTTAGTGAACTTGGATATTTGATTACCTGATGAATGAAGTGACATTTCACTTAATACTCTATTTAAGAGTTATAATAATTAAAGCCTTTAAGGGCAAGTTGGTCTATCGAGAATTTTAATCATTCTTAATTTAAAGTTTGAGTTAATGATTTAAAATGATTTAATTTAATTATGGGGTTTTATAATTTTTTAAGTTTAGAATAGTGTTCCAATTATTTTAGATTTAATTTAAATCTTTACATTTTTAATTATCTTGGTATTTCAGATTGATGTTCATGTTTTAAATTTACTTAAGTAGAAAGAGGTATTTAAATTATTGATATATTTTGATTTAACTCTTAATGATTTCATTTAGGTTTGTTGTTAAATGATTTTAATTTAATTTAATTTAATTTAATTTGATTTTAATTTAATTTAATTTAATTTAATTTAATTTAATTTTAATTTTAGTTTAACTTTAATTTTAATTTAATTTTAATTTAATTTTAATTGATTTTAGTTTTAATTTTAGTTTTAATATTTTAAATTTAATTTAATTTAATTTTAGTTTTAATTGTTAATTTGGATTATTATTTTAATTTTTTAATTAAGAACTAAATATTGTTAAAGTGACTTATTTAGGGATTCTTAAATTAAAGAATAAATATCCTCTTAATAATATCCCTATTTTAATAATCCAAATTTTAAATATATTCTTTCCAAAATTTAAATTATTTAATTAATTAGAGTTTCATTTTGATATTTTCAAAGTGTTTAATGGGTTTCTACCCCTTAATTTCCCTAAGTTTCAATCATCCAAGAGAAAGTTAAAATCAAATATTTTACCCCCCATTTTGATTAGACCTAAAGTTTTAATTAGGGTTAAAATTTTTAATTACCCTTATGCCCTTTTATGCTTATTTATTTCATAACTCACTAAATTGAGCTCAAATGAATTTGACATTTTTATGTCACCTCACTCGCATGTCAATTAAGACATTAGAGGAGAAAAAGTGATTTTTCTGATTTTAATTTATTTATATAATTATTTTTAGTAGAAAATAGGGGTTTTCAAAGAAAATTCAACAACATGGCCAAGGAAAGGTTTCTGTCCTTAAAAAAAATATGGGATGTTCCTAATGACCAGAGGACCACTTGGACCAAATTTTGTGATTTTTTGAATTATATTTTATTTATTATAATTATTTTGAGTTTTAGAGTATTAATTAATTTTAAAATAAAATAAAAGTTGAAAAATAAATTTTATATTTTTCTTAAATTTCTGTAACCTCAAGGAGTCCAGAGAAACAAATTTTATAATTTTCTGATTTTGTTTTTATTTATTAGAATTATTTTAGTGAAAAATAGTTGAAAATTCATTTTTTAATATTAAAAATTACATTAAGCCTTTAAAATTCAATATCTTATCCTAGGGACTTAGGAAAAATATTTGGTTGGTTCTCTGAATGATTAGGAGTCAAAATGTGACATTTTTATGATTTTTATTATTTTTTAGTTATTAAAATATTAAAATATTGTGAAAAATCAACTTTTTTAGAAAATTCCAATTTTAATTTTCCTAAACTCCTGTGATATCAGAGAAGCTCCAAAACTATTTTTGTGAATTTTTTAAAAGTATTTTTGGAGTTATGAATTTTTAAAGTTCTATTTTTCTTATGAGGCTTAATCAATCCATTTGGTAGGGTTAATCAAGTCCAATTGATTTCAAAATTTTATGTAAGGTTCCTCTGACTATAAAGAGTAATGTAGAATTGTTTTCAAGTCAATTTGATGTGTGGTTAACCCTAATTAATTCAAATTCAATTTTAGGGGTTTAGGCCATTTAAGGTTATTATGACTGAATTAACTCAAAATATATTTTTCATGGGGTCCCCTAGTCCTAAACAACATCACCAAATTTTCCTAGAATTTATTTTACAACATGCTAATTATTGGAATTAAAATACCTAAAACAATGACATGAACTTGAAAAATTAATAACTTTTCACAGAGATAGCCTCTGATCTTGAAAAATTCAGGGAATGTTCCCAAGATCAGAGGCTTCAAAAGCCCTATGGTCTCATGACATGGTGAATTATCTATGCAAATGGAAAATTAAAACATTGAAAATAGTAAATAAATTATTAAAAATAAAATACTCATCCAATTAAATTGATTTCTTTTCCACATTATTCTCCTATGTTCACTGAGAAAGAGGGTATTTTTATTTTATTTTTGTGATTTTTCTATGCAAAGATATGAATTTTTGAAGTTCAGGACATTTAAATAATTCAAAAATACCCTAATTTTCTACTTATCCACGCGGCGCCGCGTCAACCTCGGCAGCTCCGAAAGCCCACGTGTCGCGCTGTGATTCTGCGCCGCCATCTGACTCAGCTCTCGAGGGGCCCGCTGTTCACGTACCATTGCGCTGTCCAGCTTGATCTCGACCGTCCGCTCGATACACGTGCGATCCAACGGCTACTGGTCATCGTCTACGACTGGTGTGCACCCGTGACCGTCCACACTCAAACCCTAATATCTCTCTCGATTCTCAATGGATTTTCGAGTTTTTATACTCTATCAATTCATCTTGAAGAGACGAACACATCCATATGGTTTATAAGCTATGAAATTAATCCAAACAAAATGGAGAATTGCTGGAAGCTCGGGAGGAAGAATGAGTTCATACCTTTGCTCAGAGAAGTGAAGCTTCAATTTGAGAGTTGTGTCGCCTTCGATTGAGTCCATGCAAGCTCCAGATGAAGTCTCTGGCTCTGGGAATTGTCTAAGTATGAAAGTGACTAAGGCCGATCACAAAGCTTCGGAGGCCGGAAGCAATGGCCGGCCCGGTGAGGGGGCTTTTGCCGGGGAACTTCTCCTCTTGGTCCGGTGAAGGTGTAGGGTCAATCAATTTGAAGATTGGCTCACCGTGGTGAAGTGTCCTATTTTTTGAGTGGATTTTCAACTCGAAATCGAGCTCACGGAGAGGGTTTTAGTGGTCGGATTTCAGTGGGGATCAAGTTCCCTATGTCTGGAGAGGGATCTGGAGTGATTTTGGCAGAGTTTTGGTAAGGTTTTGTTCAACACCTTTTTTGGCCGAGAGGTGGTGGTGTTTAAATAGAGGTGGTTGGAGGGCTTCCCAGGGGCAATTGGAGGCTGGGATCAGCTGCTCAGGGCAAGGGAAGAACAGCCATGGTGTCCATTTGGGTTGGGACAACTCAGCTAGTGGGTTTGAATTTTTTGAAGCCAAATAAGGCTCTCGGCCTGGTGTTTTCCGGCGGCTGTGGTGGCTGGCCGGCCAGGCATGGGTCACCATCTGACTCAATGGGGTCAGGGGTTGAGTTTGGTGCAAGCAATGAGTATTGGTCATGTGTAAAGAGGTTTGATTTAAATGGTATGGGGGAGAGGCCATTTTGGATTCAATTTGTTCAAGTCATGGTTTAGGTTAGGTGCACCTCCCCAAGGCTGGTTTGGGCTGAAGAGAAAGTCACTTGGGTCAGCTTGATTAGTGGGGTCAAGTCACAATCCAAGTACAATTAGGCTTAAGCAGGATTAGGGGATACATGGGAGTGTTTAATCACTCCTAAGGGAATCATTAAAGGGTTTCCTCCTTTTTCCATTTAGGGAGTGGTGATAATTCAAAGCTCTCATGGCTTTCATGTGGCTTGTGCATGGCTTCAAGGACTCCATTTGGCTTAGGGATGGCTTGGCTGGAAATGGATTTTGGGATTTTTGATGAATTTAGGGGAATTGGCATGAGGCTTAATTTAGTATAATTTTATGATGAGTTTGAAACTTAGGGAATGATTTAAATCAAAGGGATGATGAGAGGAAATCTCATGTGGGCTTTGGAATGGATTTTGGGCTTTTTGAATTTTGGTGAAAATAGGCTTTTAAAGGCTTCATGGAAGTGGGCTTTTAGATTTTAAAATGGGCTTTTGGATGAAAGTTTTGTGAAGGACCATGCCAAATAAATGTTGGATTTAGTCTAGGGATGTGACATGAGTGATTTGAAACAAATTTGAAGTGATTTTGAATTGAATTGGGTTTAATGTGGGTCTTTTAGTAAAGGGGCCAAAGTGGTTCAAATTGGGCTAACTTGGTTTAAGGTTGGATAATGTTGGATTTGATGTAAAATTAATGTTGAGAAATGTTTATGGGAGTGTCACAAAGAGTTTTCAACTTTGGTTGGGGTTTGATTTTGGGATTTGGGCCTATTTGGGTTAGGTTTGGGCTTAGGTCAATTTAAGGGATTTTGGTTTTGGGTTAGTTTTGGGTGGAGTTTAGGTTCAAATTTTGGGCAAATAAAGTTAGTGTTTTGTTTATGGGGGTGTTAGGAAGGCCTTAGAAAAGATTTGGGGCCAATTGGAGTTGAATTGGGTTGGTTTGAGCTAGGTTTAGGTCATGGGCCAAAATTGGGCCTTAGGCTTCAAATTAAAATTGGGCTCAAATGTCAATCAAATTGGACTTGGATTTGGTCTAAATTGATGTTGAGGATATTGAGTTGAAGTTTAGAATTGAATTGGACCAGAATTGAGGTCAATTGGGGTGGTTTGGTTTGACATTGGGTTTACTTGGGTTAAAAATGGGTCAAATTGGGGGTTTTAGTAAAAGTGGGGTAAATTGGAAAAATTGGCCCATGGTATAGTTGAATAAAATGAAATTGGGAATATTTGAGATTTTCTGGAATTTTTTGGGAATTTTCTGAATTTTTTGGATTTTTGGGGTAAAATGGTATTTTGGTATTTTTGGGGGGTTTAGGGGTATTTTTGGCAAAAGATGGTCAATTTGAATGGTGGGAAGTGTTTAGGATTGATTTTGAGGGACCTTGGGTAATTTAGGCAATTTTGCAAATTTTGGGTCATTTTAAGGACATTTGGTAGGCTTGGTGGGTCCGGGGCCCTGGGGGTCAAAAATTGAAATTTTGAAAAAAAAGAAGATTGATCAAATTCGAGTGAAATTGAATCATTTTGGTTGAGCCATGAAGCCATATTAAGCTCATATAAGCCATGAGAGGACTCATTTGAGTCATTCACTATGTTGTTCCTAACCCTCTTAACTAGGGGCTTAGGGGTTAAGGACCATCCATATGAATTACCTACATGAGTCAGGAAGTCAAGTTGGGTGAGAGTGTGGTTTTAGGACTTGGAATGTGTGTGAGAGTGTAGTGCATGTGCAAGTCAACCCTCACCAGACCAGGCCATCCAGGGTATTCTTAAGGCCAAAAAGTCCTATAGGGAACTCATCCTTTAAACCTCCACATTTGATTTCAACCCTCTAGGTGATTAGGGGTCTACAATCAAGCTTGTGGGGTTTGCAGGGAGTTAAGAAGTAGTTTGAATTTCTAAATGGTGGGTTCCATTTCTAGTTCTCTAAGATTAGTCAAAGGAAAAGCCTAAGGCTAGATCTTAAGTACTAAAGGAGAAGTAAAATACCTCATCAAAAATGAGGTCAACACATGTTCATGTTCTTTTCCATTTTCTTTTGGATTAATTTCAACATTACTAAGAAGTGTTCCTGGAGGTCTGTAATTAATTAAATTAGCGATTTGTCCCATTTGATTCTAAATATTACGAATAGCAGTATTTTGATTTTGTAATTGATTACTCATTTGTAAAATTAATTCTTCTATTGATAACTTTTTCTGTTGATTATTAAATCCAGGTGGTTTATAATTTGAATTTACTTGATTATTCCAATTTCTAATTGGATGGGATTGATTATTACCCCATTGTTGTTGTTGATTATTCCAGTTAAAATTAGGGTGATTTTTCCATCTAGGATTATAATAGTTTGAATACGGATTATTTTTACTAGCAATAGCTTGTAAAGTTTCAATAGTTTGAGAATCTTTAATATTAGATGAGTTGTTATGTGATATGTTGATGGCAAAATTATCTAATTTCTTAGATATTGCAGCTACTTGTGAAGCTAAGATAGAAAAGGTTTCGTTATCTTGAATACTTGACATTCTTTTAGGATTAATCCTTTCAGAAGACCATTGAAAATTGTTATTAGCCATTTCTTCAATTAAAGTATAAGCTTCTTCAAATGATTTAGACATTAAAGAACCTCCAAGATGAAGCATCAATAATTGATTTTAGTGATCCAATTAAACCAATATAAAATGTTTGAATAATTAACCAATCGGGTAAAGCATGATGAGGACATTTTCTTAATAGTTCTTTAAAGCTTTCCCAAGTTTCATAAATTGTCTCCCTGATCAAATTGGCTAAATGAAGTAATATCATTTCTTAATATAGCAGTTTTAGAAGGAGGAAAATATTTAGCAAGGAATTTTTGTGCCATTTCAGGCCATGTTGCTAATGAGTTCAACCACATCTTTGCTTTATCTCTTAAAGAAAAAGGAAAGAGTCTAAGTCTAATAACATCATCAGAAACATTGTTATATTTAAAGGTAGCACAAAGTTCTAAAAAACTAGCAAGGTGTAAATTTGGATCCTCATTTGGTGTTCCTCCAAATTGATTATTTTGAACCATTTGAATGATAGATGGTTTAAGCTCAAAAGAATTAGCATCTACAGTTGGTATTTGAATATTACTATGAAGTTCATCAACTATAGGGTTAGCATAATCCCTTAATGGTTTGTAAACATTTTGTTCATTAATTTTAATTGGATTTTGTAAATTGTTATGTAAATTAGTCATCTCTTGAATTTTTTTAGTTTGTTTTCCTTTTTTAATTCTTTTAATAGTTCTTTCTAATTCAGAATCTAAAGGTAATAATTATTCAGATCTAGCACTACGCATAATAAGTAAATTAACAAGAAATAAAATCTCTACTTATAAATTTTTTTTTTATTTTATATATATATATATATATATATATATATATATATATTTGGTATTTTATATTTTTGACAATAAAATAAAATGAATAAAATAAAAATATTTAAAATCTACTCCGCTCCTCCCCGTGCAACGGCGCCAAAAACTTGACCCAATGTTATATATATGTGTACTAAAAATTCAATCCCCGGCAACGGCGCCAAAAACTTGACCCGCAATCCGCTGATGACAAATATAATAATTAATGCTTTCAAATATATGTAATAGATAATAATAGCAACTAGTGTATACAAATATAATATTATTAAAAATATTTTACACACTAGGGGTACTACGCAAGTATACGTATCATATCAAATAATATAGGGCTTTGAAACAAAGACCCCAGTATCGATCCCACGAGGAGTGAGTTATGGATTTTTAAATATTTTAATTTTATTTTTATGTATTTCTTTTATAGTTTATAAATTTGATATTTTTAATTTACTAGATGCAATAGTAAAGCAGTAATGAAAGATGCAATAATAAAGCAGTAAAGAAATGATTGGTGTAAATAGCAATAAGAACACAACTTTCTTCCTTTCAATTAATCCAAGATTTTCTAAGATAATGATAATATTTGTGGAGAATAAAAATTTATGGTATTGTGCCAAATAGAAGTATTCATATTCATTACCCTTTGATCCAGGTGTAACGAACATTGGCTAGCCTATAGATCAGGTCCGAATGTATTGTTAGTAGAATGGGTTAATCTAGGCTCACACTACTAGATGTCCAATGGTGGGCTATGGTCGGCCCTACTAGTGACCCTTTCCTTCTCTATAAACCAAATCACAAGAATTTAGTCTGTCACTCTAAAAACTTATTAATTCTACACCCATTATATAATATCTTCCTATTTATTTGCACTTCACCTTGAATAACCCGCACAAGGCCTTCGACTACCCAAGGATTCATGTGATATCTACTAGTTAAGAATTCATCTCCTTCTAGGTATCAAAACTCTTCAACAGATTTTAACAATACAAGTGATTAATTTGTAAAGTAAATGAAGATCCGGTATTAATATCATCACAATGTTTTAAAATACAAATAGTTTTTAATTCTCCATTGAATTTTTTATTATCTTATTTAACTTTTCATAATTGAAAGGAGAAAGTAAACTAACTACTCAGAACACATTGAATTTATACAACAAAACATGATAATAAAACTTTGAATAAAATTACAAATACTTATCTCAAGTGTTTCTCCTATCGAACCTCCGAATTCTTCCGACTCCAAAGAAAATAAACTTCAAAAGCACCAACTCTTTAAACTCTCAATACACACTCTAAATAAACTCACTAAATAATAAAAGTGGCACTAAAGTATTTCTCTAATTCTCCCTCTAGATGGGGCTCTAGATAGAGGGATGTATGGGGGCATTTTTCTCTGAAGGAGTACCCTCCTATTTATATGCTTCAAGGGTTGCCTTGAGGCGCCTCTTCAAAATGTGTCCACATTTAATGAATCTTCTAGAAGGTGTGTCTGACGCATAGGCGCCAGACTCTGCGTCCAGTTCTTCGCACCTCTTCACTTTGGATCGCACCTCTTCGCGATTAAAATCGTTTCTAAGCGTCCAAATACATTGTATCACATGTCCTATAAACCAGGAACAACTGTCAGTCTTCTAGAAGGTCCAATAACCGCTAACACCGTCAAAATAACCGTCTAAAAGTCGTCAAAAATCTTGACAGATCCCGTATCTACCTGGCGCTTAGGCGTCGGGTTCTGGCGCCTAGGCGCCAGACCAATAATTTTGACAATTTTGCATTTTGGCTCCATTTTGGCTCCTTTTTGCTCCTTATTGCTCCTTTTTCACTTTTTTTTTCTTCTTGAACATTTTTCCATCACCTATATCCAAAAACACAAAAATATCTTTCATTAAAGCATAGTATCCTTAAAAATTTGATAAAAATCAAGGCATAAAAATGGGTATTTTTTATGGATCAATCATCACCCCTTATGGATGCATAGTCATTGCACCATGCATATTGTAGTATAGTGATCATGGGTCCACTTACTTGCTAGTTAGTTTTGGCTATGTTGAGATGGTTTAGGCCCCAACATTTGTTTGTTAAGGTCTTTGGTATTTCTACCTCTGCCCATTTATTTTGTCCTTAATGGGACATGATAGTTTCCGCTTCTGACAAGTTTGACTGAATTTATAATAGATTTGTCATGGTCGGCTGATTCATGATAAATATCCTCTTTTGACCTAAAATTACATGGTGAGTCCAAGTACTAATTTAGAATAAATAATAAAAAAATGTATATTTGATTAGTGTCAGCACTATTTCAATGTTTGTATGGAGAGAGTCCCTATGACATTGCCCCTTGAGCCGTGACACCTGACCTTCTATCACAAAATTGAAGGAGTAGCATTAATTAAATATATGCAGTCTTGTGGTGTTGTCACTTTGGTTAGTGTGTCTGCATTCTACATGTTTTGTGTAGAACTATTTAAGATCATTCAATGGGGTAGCCTTTGCTTATGCATCAACACAATACATGTTTTTTTGCTATCAATAAAGAGTTATGGAAACCATCGCTTCATGTTTTGGTCTTGATTTTCTCTTGAAGTTTGACCACTACTAGATAGCTTTGTCTCCTCATTTTGTGAAAAGGGAAGGAAAAAGAGAAACATGCCTTGGGTGGCCTGTCTTGGGTTTTTTTTATGATTGTGATTAAATGATCTTTGTTATGGGGTTTTAAGAATTGTTGAAAGTTTTGTTGAGCGAGTCTGTTGGCATAGGGTTTCAACCTAATCATATGTTTTTTGTCCTCTACCCTAGTTTTCCTTTTTACATGTTAGAAATGCACAAGAATACCATTGTTGTACATCTAAACAGAGCACATATAATCAAGTATAATAAATGAGAAAGTAGCAAAACGTACCTGCCGTCTCTTCTGTTGTTTTGAAAAAAAAAGTAGAGGTTATGTGTTAAATGTGTAAAACTTTGAGAATTAAGCAAAATTTGAATGTTTTGAAACTTAGAAGTGAATCATATCAAAATATAAGCATGCATATTTACATGGAGTTAGGAGGTAGATCTATGAAAAATTAGAACCATATATAAGTATTTCTATGTTAGGGATGGATTCTGCTTCAGACCTTCGCACATAATAACCTATTTTGAGGGGTTTTCATAGGCGACCAGAGCATCAATGCACATAAACCAACCACTGGTAGAAGCTACCAACAATGAAATCAAGGAAAGGCGGGTCAAAAACTAAACAAAAATGATTGAGAAGTGGACATATATAAAAAATGTAACACCCAAAATTCACAATCATCATGCATGTGATTAGAGCCACCAGCAGCCCAAGTTAATAGAAATTAGCACCATAGGCAAAAAAGTTTCGAATCAAATAGTCCACAAGTCATTCAAATTCTGGGCTAGAGCCACCAACTACCCAAGAATGAAAGGGCTACTTTAAACTAATTATTGGTGAATACCAACCTTAAACCTTCATAAAGTCATTAGGTTAAGAGGTGTAGTACTACTCTTTCAGCACGATATAGCAAAGGATGTTTTACATCATTGCTTGTGCCACTAACACTTCCAACACATAAACTAGTCCAACGATTCATATAAAACCACAAAAACTTGAATACATTTACTCCTTATGATTTAATTATCCTATGGGTGGGGACCTAACACAATCTGAAGTTCTATGGGGAAATTTATTCAAATTTTACCAAGAGGGGTGTAATTGCAAATATTTAATTTGACGCCTAAATCACCTTCATTTAACTCATCAATATTTTTTTAGGGCTTCTTATTTATTTGATTAACATTTAACTTCAGTAATTTAGCCTTCACGATTTGTATTCTTATCTTCAAATAAGTGGGGGACTACATAAGGTATTTTTGTAATTATGAAGGTACTCTCATATATGCCTCTCAATTAGGTTAAAATTTTGATATTTTTATAGTTTTTTATTGTTTATAGTTTACTTAAGAACTTTCATTTTGAACTACAATAGTTCTAAGTTATGGATAACTCATCATGAGTCTTTCAAAGTTTTAAGGGTGGATTTGCAATTTGTACGACATTCTTAATTTCAATTCAAATGATTGCATGAGCCTTTCCAACTTATGGTAGGAAGCTCAAGTTAGAGAATTACATGTATCCAAGCCACAATCCCTACCACTTAGTCATCCAAACACTCACATCTTCTAGTTTTTAACTATTTACAAGTTTACTAAAATCCAATAGTCACAACGCCATCAGCTAATGCCGCGACACAGAGCCATTGTCAAGGTCCCATAACTATAGAGTTGCAATGTGAAAATCCAAACATGAAAGTTATTTACCAAAATTTAAACTCTTGGAGGAAGGACATTTGTATGTGGGGGATCTGCTTAATGAAGTTCACTAGAAAGGATAAATAGAGGGGACAAAGTTTCGAGTAGAGAGTAGTGAGTGTGTATGATGTGTGAATTGATTGTTTGTGTGCTTATAAAAAGACTTCAAAATTTCCTAATCTAGTGAAGCAAGAGATGAGTTAGAGGAAGGAGAAGGAGAACACAGATAAGGCTATTAAAGAAGATTCATCTTTGAAAATTATATAGTTAATTATTTTTAAATTTTGTTTGTTTATTTTCTAGTAAACATTGGTTTTCGTGATTAAAATGAAATGTTTATCTTTTTGTGCTTTACTTGTGAAACCATGATACGTTAAATAGTTATTTGCATATTGATTTCCAATTTTAAAAAAAGTGTTGAATTAGCTTTAATGATTTTGAAATATAAAATGGGCATATGTGAATCATCTGACTTAATTTTTCATCTAGTGGTGGTCATACAAATGTTTAAAATCTAATGTAAACTTGATATATTGAATGAGTCTATCTTTGCACATGGAGATCCACAACTTTTCTTTTGTGGAATAGACATATTATTCTTAAATTGTTACAGTTACTTGGACAAATTTATTTATTCAATTTTTGAAAAAATTTTAAGCACTGATTTATGACCTTAGGATATTAATCTAGGGTTTTTTTACTGTAGAGAGTAGTTTTAAACCACTTTTATTTCAATTTAATGACTTACTAATATTTAAATGTTTTTCACACATTTGATTTATCAATTAAGAATTTAGAGGATATCTTTATTGCGTTTTAAAATTTCATAAAAATTAAAAATAAAAAATTAACTTTTCCAAAGCATTATATCTTTGAATATAAAGTAGGGTATTTGTGCTAGTGCTTGGCTTTAAATCATTTAAATTTAATTTTGTGAGAATAATTTCAGACTCAAATCAATTATATTTCTTAAAAGACAAGTGAATTTGTGTGAGTCCATGCAAAATTGGGTCAAGATAATAATCATGGCCATGATTGTTCCAAGTGTATTTAATGTCATACTAAATTGAAAGAATGGAGTAGATGTAAATTTGGGTACTTCTGCTCTCCTTCGACATTGAATGTACATATACATATTACAATGGAAACATTAAAAGATTTTTTAGGTAGTTTCCACCTAAAATATATATTTACTTGGCTTCCTAAACTGAAATAGATTTTGGTGGCTGCTTATGCATTGTTTAATGTAGCTGCATGATTGACAGCTTTAAAAAGTGTAGATTCATGTTAATGGTTCTTCTTATAGTTTTGGTAGCTTATGCTAATGAAGATATAGCTTAAATTTAAATGGGATTTAGAATGATTTCTTTGGAGCTGATAAGGCTAGCGATAATTATTCCAAGTGTATATAATTTCATGAATAAGTTGAATGAATGGAGCAACACTACATTGTTTATTATCTGACTTGATGCCCACTTATGATGACCTATTGGTGACTAATAAGAAGTTATTTGATCCTTTTGTAGGTGTGCTTGCTGAGCTTGAACTTCTTTCAAAGTATTCATTCCAAAATTTCATTAAGTTATGGTATGTTGATGGATGAGCAATGGATTATATTTTAGTTATTACAAAAACTTTTTTATATTGGAAGTGCTCAATCTGATTGGGTTACTTGTAATGCTATGGGTTTTTATTCAATCCGTCAATCTTTATAGTGAGGTTACCAAGCCTACAATACCGCATATTCTTCTATTATGATTCATGTGCCGCGGACATTGGCAGACAACTAGAAATAAAAGATCATCGGTCGTGCACGAGGATTTGTAACCTAAAGTCAATCTCGAGTCCAGGACATCACTTGTACTTTCCGTCCAAAACTCTGTCCAATCTAAATCTTGGATTCTTTCTCCGTCCTCTCTTGCCTCTGTTTGACACACTTTTTTTTCTCTCTAAGGAGCCAACTTATAGGTCCCCAAGAAGGGTCCATGTGGGCGAGATCTGGTATGGAGTCTGAGTAGGGTGGTATGGAAATAACATGTTTCTGCTTAATCTGATGGATACTTCTAATACATAAATTTAATAATCAGATAGTGGATAAGAGGGGTATTGAGAATTAGGTGTCTGACCACTTGTTGAGACATCAATAAGAATATTTTGAGGATTTATTAGATGATATTAATGAGAAAATTTTTTTAAAGGAACAACTTCTTTAGATCATTGAACAAAATATTCCTTAGTATGTGGACATTATTAATTTAATTGCCAGTGAATTCATTCCAAGTGATTTATCATATCACCAAAGGGGAAAAAATTATGTTTGATGTCAGATTCTATTTTGGGATGAATCATATCACTTTAGAAAGTAAAAATTCAAAATTATTAAGAGATGTGTTCTTTTAGAGGAGGTAGAAGAAACTATTAGATCTTGTAATGATTCTAAATTTAGAGGACATTTTGAAGGTTTATATCTACTTCTAAGATCTTACAATAAGGATTTATTGGACAAACTTAGTTAAGAATGTTAATGAATACATTAAGAAATGTGACAAATATCAAGGGAGATAATATTATTAGGAGAAATAAATCCAATTCACAAAGTTGTGGACTAATGAAAGTAGTAACTTAATAGAAATGAAGATTGTGGGTTGAAGGGGTTTTTTTTTTTTTTTTTTTTTTTTTTTTTTGTGGGTGGGAGTAAAGGACTAGATATGGATGTATTTAGTAGACATATTATTGAGTGTTATGATGTATTTATAAAGATGGTAAATTTTTTTGTAATTCTACTCGCTCTACATACTCAATAAAGTTTATTTCGCTGCAAATCTTCAATTCCTTCTACTTGTAAAAGATATATTGTGTTATAATATATTTATAAATTGTGTCTACAAACATAAATGCACAAATATACATAAAAACATACAAAAGTTTAAGCTGTAATTAACAGTTATCAATAGAACAAAATTCAGAGGCAAATAATATGGAGCATAACTATTTCAAAAATTTATTGATAGGTGAAGACAATAATGATGATCACAACTGTCTGAAATTAAACTTTCCACACTAACAAAATTATAAGAAACTAAAATATTAAAAATTATACATATATCTTAAGAAACCAAAAAACACATTTGAGATACAATATCAACTTCAACTAAGATCTTCATCTTCAAAAATTTGGCCTCAAAATTCTTCCATCTTAGCTCATCGTAAACTCGAACATTTCCCAAAATATTATGCACTAATGGTTAATATTTGTGCACCCATTGAAAAAATGCTAGCAGTTTAAAGTCTGGTTGATTTTAAGGGCGTCAATAGAATCTCCTTCCATTATTTTAAAGTCTGTGACATGTATATAAAACATTTTCTATATTGTATAAAAAGTATGCTTCACTACATTGAATGACGCCACGAGTTGCAGATGATTAACTTGAACTAATTCTTGATGAAACAATAAATTTTGATTCCTGAAATCAAATAAGAACAACTAAATTAATATTAACTCAACCAAAAAAATCCTAAAATTCTTATTCTTCAACAAATAAATCCAAAAGGCAAAAATAAACATAAAGACAATCTTGCTCCATCACATAAATATTTCTATGACATAGCACTTCTACAACTAAGCATCCGACACCACAAACAACAACTTTAACAACAACAACAACAATGATTATACTCAATGACAAAAAAACTAACATAAGTTGGTCATTTTGATGTCGTCGTATGTTTTAGGTAAGATATGTAAACTAACAAATTTTCTGACTTTTCAGGCATAATTAATTATATAACACCAAAATATTATAAATGTAAATATCAAATTTTAAGGATAAGATATGTAAATACATAAGAAATGCGGGGTATATATGTAAAATATCTAAAATTTTAAGCATATTTAACATTAATAAATTAATACTAGATCAATGTTAGAGAAATTTTAATTTAGGTATTAATTTTTGACATCATTTAAATATTGTGAGCCACCAAGTCCTATTAATAGAACAAATGATAAGGCATGATTACATGAATGATGATATGGCATGATTGCACCAATCTAACCCAAAATCTTATAAAAGTAAGAAATTTGTGACACATTTAGGGTAGAATCTATAGAATATATATTATTGTACCCATAGATGCATCCTATAACTTAAGGATGATATGGCTAGGGAAAAATAAATAAATAAATATTATATGAAAATAAAATATTAAAATTTTCAATTTATTATGATAAGGGAGATTTACATACATACCACACAATTCTTATTTACATATATATCACCTAAATTTTGATATTTATTTTTATGACATTGATGCTTTAAACCAAATAATGATTTTTTTGACATGATATTAAAAAGTTTAGTGTATTGAATGTAAATATTAAACTTTAGGTGTTAGATATGAATACAAAAGAATTGTGTGGTATGTTTGTAAATGATTCTCAACAAAAATATTAAGTTTAAAAAGCGGGCAACTGCTACACATATATGTTTGTGTGCGAGCGAGTGCACGTCATTGGGTAGCAAGTTGGTAGGCAGCTACATTTGTCAGTCAAAAGTCCCTTCTGACCCGGGTTCGATCCCTACGGAGACAGATAGCACATATGGAGAAATGCTCAATTTGGAATGCTCATTTTATCCGGACACGGGAGAATATTCTTCATATGTTATTATGTGTTATCCAAGTGTTATTGTGACAGAGTAATGCAGAATAACAAGGGAGAATATTCTCGCGTGTTATTTCGTGATGTTCTGGACTCACAATAGTGTTATAATAACACAATAACGTCTGAATAACACAGAATAACACAGAAAGAACATTCCCCCGTGTTACTCTGCAGTTTGGCGATGGGCTGCGAGACCGGGCAATACTGCGTGATTTCATTGACCTCCGGACGTAATAATTTTGCCTCAATGTGAGAGTATGCAAGCTTCCAAAAATTGAAACAGTTGGTACACATGAGCACCCAACTACTCCAGCCAACTCTAGTGGACTTAAACTCACTATAAATATATTTTAATGAAACATTAATTGCGCGATTTGTATGTAGCTGCAATAAAATAAACACATTTTTTTAATGTCTTTTGTTAGAGAATTGTTCGGTTCAATGTCATCTAAAGCAATCCCAATTAATAATTTTGATTAAGAAAAAATATGTAATATTATTTAGCACAGTAAAAATGATCATGATATTTAGAGGGACATTATTTATCGTTATCTAATTTAATTTAAGTATTTATTGATAATGAATGATGGAGATTAAAACCTTTAATTATTAAAAGTTTGATAAGATAATATGTCCCTTTCAAGTATCTCATTTGGACCACCTTAACTAATGTTAGGTCAATAGACTATAAGTGAAATTGTTGTTGAACACTAAATGTAAAGTCATGTATTGTTAGATTGCAGATATATTTTCATAAGAGGCAATAATGAGAACAGGAGTTATAAATGAACAGAATATTGGCATGAATATAAACTAAAAGGTTTATTGTACCATAAATGCCGACAACGAAAACACAGTCCTATATTCTCTACACATATGAACACATTATCCTACGAGGAATACTTAAAGATAAATAACTTGCGGAGTAATATAGTGTGGTCCTAAGTTATCCTTAGTAGGTCCTACTTTGCAGAGCCACGTCACCTCTTCCGCCATCCCCGAGATGGTTTTGTGATTCATGCTGAAACATTTTCGATGTTTTTTTTTTTAACCAGACGTTGAGATGTCCGGTCGAACCCGAGAGATCGGACTCCAGTTATGGCTGGCCAGCCATAACTGGTCGGTCGCTCTTTTGCTGATGGCTGGTCAGGGATGGACAGTTCACTAGGAGGTCGGGCTCCAATTAACTGGTTGAATAATTATAGGTCTTCATATTTTCCATCATACATGCTTGTCTGCCGTTCGTTGGCCAAGATAGTCCTCGTTCAGCAGACCTTATTCCACCGTTGGCCCTGAGTTCTTTAGCCTTAAATTTCAACCAGTGATTTGATCTGTCAAGCTACTTCAAAATTCATATAGATCATTTTTGGGTGTATAAATGGGATAAATATTCAACAATAATTTATAAATGAGGGTTGGATAATACACTACTACGTCTAAATTTATGATTATGTGGATTATGAAGGACATATTTTTTAAAGCTACATAAAAAAAAGTTGCTCGAGATGTTCAATTACTTATCATGTCATTAACTATTTAGCCTATGATGGAGAACTTCTTGATGTACATAAGAGATCTTAGATAGACCATATACATGAAGTATGAAGTACTTTATAATAGGAATATACTTATAAAATATAAGAAAATGCTTGTGGTTCATCAGTTCATACTTGTAAATGCAATACCAATCAATGTCTTGAAAAGAGAAGCAAAGACAAGTCATCCCCAACAATGAAAGAGATTTCATTGCTAACTATGGTAATGACATTAAGAAATATAGCTATTTTGCCAACAAAAGAGAAAGCAAGAAAATGAAGTATGAGTGATACAATGAAGGAACAATAAGACTTACCATTTTTCAAATATTTATTAGAGAAAATTAAATTCAATTGGGCAATGATAACTTAAATGGAGCTATAAATATAATTCTAATTCTAATTTGTCCACCACACATATACTGATATAAGGATGTGAAGGATTGACCACACATAACTCTCCTTCTATTCCTCCACCTCTTTTCCTTCCATTTACCGATCATTAAAAAATGACGATATAACACTCAAGTCTTATGTATTTACATATCTAACATGTCTAAAGTTCAATTTATATTTTTATGCCATCTCGTCGATGCATGAAAATATATATTTCAGATTTTAAAAGATAAAATTGATGCATGCTAGAAAATTTACGGCGGTAGAGTAATGGATTAACGTTTTAGTGTTGCACGAGAATTCAACACACACTCAAAAAAAAAGAAAACAACTAGTAGTGACACTAAAAGTTTTCCGTGGAAAACTCGTAAACGCAAAAAAAACCACGTGGTCCAGCAAGCTAAATAAATCCACTATAAATTAGATATTACATTTACAGTTCCTCGCCTCACTGGCGGGAAAATGTTAAACACACTTCGGAGTTATAATAAATTTGTTGTAAGAAGTGGGCGGCAGCCGGCATGTGGTGGTCGACGACGGTTACTGGTGGTCAATGGCGGTTGACATTGATCGACATCGACTGGAGTAATGTTGGACTTCAGCTCTTCAAAACTTTAAATTATATTTTTTCAGTGAGGGCTGCAGGAGCGGTACTAAATCGGGCAAACTCACCACTTCCTTCTAGTTTCCCTGCTCTAGTTGAGATTACTCATGCCACTAATGCAACAACTTCGGTTGCTTCTAGCATTGTCGGTGATTCTTCATGCTTCCCGCCCCCACTTGAGAGGGGTGGGGCTCTATTTACAGTGTTCTAGATGCAATTAATGCAGGAATATTAACCACTTTAATTGAACGGTTCGGAAAACTTCCTTCGATCAGACAGCGATTGATGGACATTTTAGTACCTTAACGACGTCGGAATTAAGCAATCTTGGGCTCATTGGATTCGCCTTGTCGAGACGCTTGATTCAAATATCGACTTGCTATATTGGGCATTGTTTGACCTTCTAAATATGTTCAAAAAACTTTCGAGAGTGGTTTAGTGACTTGAGCTAAAGCTTGATTTGACTCGGATTGAGCTAAGTTTGTTGAAATCACAACTCCGAATGACTTTTTATCAAGATTTGAAAAATAGATAAAAGAGGATATGTAAATGGCAAGTTTTCACTTGGTCAATATGTAATTGCCCTCCTCAACTCAATGATAAAATATGGATGACAATATAAATATAAATCCTTGTTAAGAAAACTCGTAGTTTTGTAATAATAAGCTAGCTCTTCACAACATACATCCAACATCAATTCAAATAAAAAAAAAATTACAGCAAGAACATAAAAAACATAATCATTTATGGATCATCAATACAACATCCTTTAGACATCCATTAAAACCATTTTTGTTAGTAGCACCAGAAGAAGAAGAAGAAGAAGAAGAAGAAGAAGAAGAACCCATATTTCCTCCTCATCTCTCCTCACAGAAAATGATAAGAAAAAATTACACAAATGCATGAAAAAACTTATATAGTTATACAATATATAGCTAATCTCACTCACTTTCATCATAGTTTTCCCCTTCCCCTTCTCATCTTATCTGCAAATCACATAATATAGTCATATAATTATATACTATTATGATATATATGGTGGATGCTCATTCCTCAGAAATCACATCTCACAAACTTCCTGATCTCCTCCATCACTTCATGGTAATGATCCGTGTTGGGCAGGAAGTAGAAGCCGACGGTGGCCTGCTCTCTGTAAAGAAGACGAACTTCATGCCCCGCATTCCTCAACCCTCGCTCGTACCCCAGTTGCCAGTCCTGAGTCAAATCCAAGCTCGCCACCACAAGCAGAGTCTTCGGGAATGGAAGCCCATGGAGCTCCACCGCATTCGGACCAAATGGATTGCAGGCAGCGTGATCCCTATCTGCCCCCTCGGGGAGAAAAGCTCTCCAATACCAATCCCTGTCCTGCAACGAAACGAAGTACTTTCCGTCCAGTCTCAGTTCAGATTCAGTTCGCTCGTTTCCCCCAAACAATGGATTCAAGAGAATGTTTCCGTAGATGTGGATGCCGGAGCGAACCGCCTTCACGGCCACGTTGTGGACGATGTTGCCTCCGGAGCTATCGCCGGCGAGATAGACACGAAGCTTCGCACCCTCGCCGCTTCGGAGCCATGGCTGAGATGAAGCCCATTTGAGTGCGGTCCAACCATCGTCGTATGCGCAGGGATAGCGATACTCGGGAGAACGGCGGTAGTCGACGGAGATGACCACCGCGCCGCCGCAGAGAGTGACGAAGCGGCGGCAGAGAGTATCGTAGATCGCGGAGCTGGAGGTGGAGTGGGCGAAGCTGCCGCCGTGGAAGAAGATGATGAGTGGAAAAGGGTCCGATGCAGGGGGTTTCTGGAGCTCGTAGATGGGGACGAGCTGTGGAAGCCTGACGTCGGAAGGATCGGGAGCGGGGCAGTATATTCGAGCCAGGAGATTGGTTTGGCGATCGAGAATGTGATCGAAGGAGACGACGCCATTGAAGGGAGAAGCGTTAGCTGGGACTTTGCGGTCGAAGAATTCCCCCAGGGGTCGGTTGATGCTGCCGTCGGGATGCCGGAGCATGTTGTACGATACTTTGAAGTTTGATATCAGAACAAAGGTGTTCAGGGGAACCACCATCTGTAAAAGTAGGGGGAAACAACAAATCGATCTTATTAGTTAATGGAGTTTGTTCCATTGTGTGCCCTTTAAGGAAGGGATTGGAGGGCAAACCCTAAAGCACAAATTGGACGCAGATTGAGGTTTGTCAGCTAATACCCACTGCCATAAATGATCAGAGCTGAAGAATGGCTAGAAAAAAGCCAACAGAACATAACAATTGAACATGAATCCATCATAACGAATGCCAAATTCCGCATTAGAAATGGGGGAAATCAGTAGCGATCAATCACAAAGGAGAATAGCGGGGGAAGGAGAGACAGTGCTTACCCTAGACTCGCTTGCGTTAACTTCGTTGCCTCCAGCCATGGGGAGACCTCGATCTCAAGCACAGGTGGCGATAAAATGAGCCGAAAAAGGAAACGACGATGAGGCTCGAAACCGACAAAAGGTCCCACCTTTGCTCATCACAAGAATCGGGGAGTAAGATTCCAGGAAAAATCCATGAAACCCACCTCCTCCCTGTAACGCTTCTTCTTCACCTGCGGTTCTGCTACTGCGATCGGAACGCTCAGCTCAGTGGATGAAGAAAAGAAGAGGAAGTTGGGAGAGGGTAAAGGTAGACGGAGAAGATTAAGAAGAGACCAGCGAAGGCCGAAGGAAGGGGAAAGAGAGAGAGAGTGTGTGCGTGTTCAGTCCAAGGATGAAGAGAGAGAGAGAGTACGAAGAAGATGAGTATGGAGGGGAAGGAGAGAAGGAGGAAGACGAGAGCAGAGGAGACGAGGGCAGAAATGAGAAGACGGAGAGAAACGACAAAATGGGGCGGCTCCGCATAATAAAACCGTGGGACGAAATTTCGTCTTCTATAATTTACGCAATAAATTAAAAATTAAAAAAAAAAATTACCCTTTTGAAGGGCACTCCCCATTTTCGTAAGTCCACGCACCTGACCCGAACAAGGAACCACTGTTCCTTATTTTATAAAAAAATAAAATAAAATAAAATAAAATAAAAGACTTGTAAGAATATTTTCTAATATTTATTAGGTGCATTTGCATATATACCACCTACTTTTTATGTATTTACATATTAGATTTCTAAATTTATATATTTCTACCCTTCCAATTTTTGATGTGATATGAAAATTTGGAATGGTATAAACATACAATAAAATTTTCACTATTTTAATTTTTTTAAATTGAAATGCACTTTTTTTTCATAAAATAGATGAAAATTAAAGTTTAGGTGTTAGTTTTGTAAATACATAAAAATTACCATGTATGTATATAAATCTTACTTATTTTATGGGCACTTAAATTGGACTTTCAATTACCTTTAATTTAATTTCCGATCCATCTCCAGCAAATCTACAGCATCTAGCACGAATCTTGAAGTATGATAGACGTCTCAAAACAATTTTTTGAGCAAGAAATATTCAAATCTCGATAAAAACTCATCCAAAACTTCGATTCCAGCGAACTTACAGTCAAACTGAGTTGCTCGACAAGAAGAGCCAAATGTTACCAAAATAAGTACAATCCAAGTCAAATCAAGCTCGGATCAAGTCAGTAAACTACTCTTGGATGTTTTTCAGACATATTTAAAAGATTAAACGAATATAGAACGTATTTAAAGGTTAAACGAATGTCAAATCTAGCAAGTCTATTATCGAATTAAGCGTCTCCACAAGACAAATCCAACGAGCTCAAGATTGCTCAATTCTGACATCAAAGGAAGCTCTCTGAATCGTTCGATCAAAGTGGTTCACATTCCTGCATTAATTGCACCTAGAACATTATAAATATAGCCCACCTTTTTCATGAGAGAGAGTTTGAGGCTTGAGAGAGAATTTAAAGTTTTGAGAAACAGTTGAAGTTCAGCATCATCCCTATCACCGTCAATCGTTGTCGGCCGCCGTCGACCATAGCAGACCGCAGTCGACCACAACTGACCGCCGTTTACCACAGCCGATCGCTGTCGACCAACACTGACCGCCCGTTGATTACCACCAACCGCTATCGATCGTTGAAAAAAAAAATGAAACTTATGGATTGGGATTAACTCTAAATTTTGATATTTAGTGGGAAATGAAGAAACGGAAGAAAGAGACTGGTAGATGTGTAAATAGGAAGTTTCCGGAGGTCTTTTTGCATGGGACTAAATCAAGAACATATAAGAAAATAATATATGCCCAATTACTATAGTTAAATGTTATATTATTAAATTACTATAAGATTAATTTTAGTCGTACAAATTGTTTATTATAATTTATTGCAACAACATTTGAGTTATATTTTAACAATCAACATTATAATTTATTCATTAATGCGCACATTTTCAAAATAAATAAAAAATAAAAAAGAAAACATAAATCAGTATCATCTCGATGGTTTTACGAAGCCTTCGGCCATTCTATTGGACTGACTTTGCTTAATGGTTTACAGGCTGTAATTTTGTATCTAATATTAACTTTTTATTTCATAAAAATATTAATACTTTAATTGGAAAGACGGAAAATAAGACAAATATTTGGAAAAAGGGGGCCTCTGGTAATATCGTTTTGAATCATAGTAATTATATCAATATCATCATTAAATCAAATTAATTAAGCCTAATTTATTCACTAATGAAGCCTAAATATTACATTAATTTTTTTAAAAGAATAAGCACAAATCAAATTAATTAACTAACTTGTAAGTGTGGCCTTTCCATGGCACCTAAAGCATGTGTTTGAAAACTCTCCCATTAAACATGCAGTGCAATTAGTAACTCTGATGATTAAGAAAATTAAGTAGGAGGAGACATCTTAGTTTTTTATATGTAAAATCTTGAAAAGAGGAGAAAACCATGGGGTCTGGCTTAGCTGAAATAATCCACTACATAGCAATAAGTACACAAACAAATTTTATTCCAAGTTAGGAAAGATTGAATTTCAAACTTATTTTGCAATGATATTTTAGTAATAATATTTATAATGGGTCGCAAAGGCTGTAGTCGATTGACATTGAGAGAGTTGACCATCGTGAATGTTATAGACATTGGTTGTGTCGTCAGCTTGTCATAGAGATCGTAATTGAAAGCCATGGGAGTAGTTGGATGCTTTGTAGACCGTAGATTGTTGCTTCATAAACCTCAGATGGCCACAAAATTCATATTAGGGAGCTGCAATAATGTCTATAAGTCGCATAAGATGGAGTTGGGAGCTTCATGAACTAAGATAACATCTGCAGGCGACGGAGGCATAAGTTGGGAGCTGAATGAGTTGTGATAATGTATATAGGCCACAGAGGTCGAAGTTGGGAATAACATGAGCTAAAATAATGTTCATAGGCCACATTGGCCAGATTTAGGAGTTGCATGAACTATGAGAACATTTGTAGGGCACAGAGGTTAGAGTTGGGAGTTGCATGAGTTGAGATAACATAAGTAGACCACAGAGATTAGAGTTGGAGGCTACATGAGTTATGATAATGTTCGTAAGTTGCAGAGGCCGGAGTTGGGAGCTGCATGAGCTGAGATAGCAACTCTAGGCGGTAGAGCCTGAAGTTGGGAGCTGCATGAGGTGTGACGACATCTGTAGGTCATAGAGGCTGAAGTTGGGAGTTGCATGAGCTGAGATAACATCCGTAGGTCATAGAGATCGAAGTTGGGAGCTACATGAGTTGCAAGAATGTTTGTAGGTCATAGTCATTAGAGTTGAGATGACATTTGTAGTTCATAGAAGCTAGAGTTTGAAGCTGCACGAGCTAAGAAAATATTTGTTGGCAATAGGCCAGAATTGGGAGCTACATGATCCATGATATGCCAAAATTAGAAGCTGCACAAACTGTGGATTACATAAGCCATGGAGACCAGATTTAGGAGTTTTGTGAGCTTCGAACCACGTAAGTCATAGTTGTTCACATAAGTTTTAGTGGCGAGCTGTGAGAAGAGAGCTTTAGAAGTTTTTAGAACGTCACTGTATCCTAATTACGATGAATTACGATGATTTTAAGCAATTGTTGTGAGGTGTATTGCTCAATAATATTTGGGGTGCGTATTAACAGATCAATCAAAAAATTCTGATAATTATAAAATTAAAATTGGACAAATTGAAGATCAATTCCAAGAAAATAATCAAGAATTAAAATTATTTAAAATACATAAATTAAAGAACAATAAAGCCTCAACTTCATATCAAACTCAGCAGACAAGTCGCTGTTTCTATCCTCGACCTACTATTACAGATGTTATATAAGAAGAATATAATAATAAATATCAAAAGGATTATAACCCATCAAATATTTATGAATGCGATATTGACGATATGACTGATCGTCAAATACAAATTGTATTACAAAGAATGATGATTTATGTCTCTGCCGCCCACAATCATAATAATTGTAACCATCAAATAGTAACCCAACTAACGTGTGAGTTTATTGGTCTACTCAAAGGCTGGTGGGATAATTATTTAATAAGAAATCCTAATAAAAAAATACTGATGTTGTTTATAAATTAATTATTAACATTTTACAACATTTTACAGGCATAGTATCTGATAATGAAGAACAAATTCATTCTCCTTTACAAAAAATTAAGATGTCCAACTCTGACACATTTCATTAGTATAAATATGTCTTTTTAATTAGAGTAATCTTTCTACCAGATACGAATAGTGCGCACTATAAATAGAAATTTATTGAAGGTTTACCTAATCTTTTAGCTGATAAAGAAAATAGACAATTACAAGATGCTACTCAAACGTATTCCATATGAAAATCTAACATATGGATAACTGATAAATACATGTGTACATGAATGCTTAGCCTTATGTACAGATATCAAATTGAGATATCAAATTAAAAAAGAAAGATTAATAAAAAGAAAGCAATTAGACACTTTATTTGAAAAATTTGCTTGAGATATTCCTAAATTTCCAAAAGAAAAAGAAAAATATTTTCATAAAAGAAGAAGAAATATCATAAACAACGCTTTGAAAAATATAATTCAGAGAAATGACTGAAGATTTGTCACAAGAAAAAGAAAGAGAAATCAAAGAAATAAAATGCTACAAATGTGACAAAACTCGTTACTATGCAAGTAAATGCATGGTTAAAAAGAAAATAAAAGAGCATAATATTGACGAAAATATTAAGCAATCTATTTTCAAAATTATATTAATTCATCTCCTGAGAATTCTGAGACGTTTGACATTTCAGATGAAATTAAGAATAATTTCTCATATTCATCAGAATTTGATGAAAACTGCATAAAATCTGAGTTTAAATGTGATAATAAAAATTATTACAAATCTATATAGGATAATCTACATAAAAACCATATAATTCTTATGCATATACATATATAACACCTTAAGTTTCATGTCTACACTTACAATACTTTGAGTTCATAAATTCATGCATTAAGGTTGTATTTCACTTATGAAAAAATAATACTTGTAATTTTTAAGGGCTAAGCATGAAAATATGAAATTTTTGGTGCTAGATATAAATAAATAAAAAATCATGTGGTATGTATGTAAATGACCTTATTGTTTAAGATGTATGTTTTAAGCACCACAATATCTTCCTCCTTTCCTCTACATTAAAAAGTGGTATTTTTTATATAATATGAAAGATTTGAGTGGTGTAAATGTCAAATGTTAATTTTGGGTGTTAGATTTGTAAATACAAGAGAACTAAGTGGTATGTATATAAAAACTTTTTTTTTTTTTAATTTAGCAATGTAGAATTTGCTTCCAAAGTTAAAATAATCAATTGTTTAGTCTTACACCTATAAAGTGACTTGGTTGTATTTCTCCTTGGCTTCATTGTTGTTGTATAGTGCTTATTTTATCCTATAATTTATCATTTTTATGACTTTATTATATTTTTTATAATTTACGCCTATTTCCTCACTTAATATAAGACCTCAAACAAGACATAAATATCAAACTTTTGTAGTCCCAAACTCAACTTAAAAAAAAATTTCTGCTCGGACTGAGCCCATTAAATTTCAAGTCGGGTGTAGATCAAGAATCTTGACCAGATTAATTTTGACGGTTGGGTTCAAATTGACCTAAACTAAACCCGAATTTACTTTGAATGGCTATTATGTCTTAGGTTGAATAGGCTAAGTGGGTCAAACTCTGATTAGGGTTTTTACGAACTTGCTAAAAAAGTTGAGTGTGGGTCAATTTATGCAATCTCAATTTATGCAATCTCAATTTTGTTCATTCATTTCTAATAGTGATTGATATGCCACCAATACATTTTCATCATCTGGCACGAATCTCAAGAGCTCGGACACGGATTTCGGAAGGTCATTCATGTTAACGTCTCAGGCATGATTGTAGCTTGGTTGTCTTCTCTTTCACAACTTCTTCCAGGTTAGGAGGCAACATTCACTGTAGCATTTGAAAGGTTGTTCATATTAACGTCACAGCCACATTATGGTAAGGTGATCATCCCATAATGTGAATTTTATGTTATTTATATTTTTTTCATAGTTACTTTTATAAAATACTAATTCCTATGCATTTGAATATCTACTATCTAAACTTCTTTTTCTACGTATTTGCCATTTTATCTCTACATGAAAAAGTGTATTTCACTTTTTAAAAGTTAAATATTTTTTATATAATATGAAAGATTCGAGTGGTATAAATGTGAAAAGTAAACTTTAGGTGTTAGATCTGTTAATACAAAGAATTGAGTGCTATGTATATAAATACCTTTTTTTTTTATTTAGCAATGTTGAATTTGCTTCCAAATTTCAAATAATCAATTGTTTAGTCTTACATCTATGACGTGGCTTGGTCGTATTTCTCCTTGGCTTTATTGTTAGTTTGCACAGTGCTAATTTTATCCTATAATTTATCATTTTTGTGACTTTGTTTTTTTGGTTATAATTTACGTCTATTTCCTAGCTTAATATAAGACCTCAAACAAGATATAAATATCAAATTTATGTAGTCCCAAACCCAACTTAAAAAAAGTTTGTGCTTGGACTGACCCCGGTAAATTTTAAGTTGGGTTTGGACCTAGAAGCTCGACCTATTTAATATTGACCGTTGGGTTCAAATTGACCAAAACTAAACCTGAATTTACTTTGAATGACTATTATTGATGCGTGCTAGAAAATTTGCGGCGGTAGAGTAGCGGATTAACGTCTTAACGTTGTACCAAAATTCAACACACACACAGATGAAAGACAAACAAGCGGTGACGACTCTAGAAACTTTTAAGTGGAAAACCTGTAAAGAGAAAACCACAGGGTTTGAACCAGTTGCGAAAATCTAGTATTTATTGATATTTACAGAAATCTCTTGTCCCACAGAATAGAAAGGGTTATTATATGTTTCAGATTACAATGTCGACTGATGTCGTCTCGTTGGTGGTGATTGACGAATGTTAGGAGTAATCTACGGATGTCAGTGGTAGTCAACGAAGGTAGGAGGTGGTCGACGGAGGAAGTCAACGATGGTCGACGAAGGTCAGCGGTGATCGACGAAGGTCGGCGATGTCGATGAAGGTTGGCAGTGGTCGACGTAGGTCGGTGCTGGTCGACGGAGGTCGGCGGTGGTCGACAAAAGTGTCGCGGCGAACCGTTGTTGTGAAGCGTCGCTGAAATAGCGAAAATTAGAGAACCCCATTCTGCTGAGAACCAGAGGAAAAGTCAGAACCCAGAGGATGTCGTATCAATTTTGACGAAGAGCGACTTGATCATTTTTCGAAAGAAGTATTACATCCGAATGATATTGTGGTGAAATTGCCAACTTTAACTAATTGAGTGTATTCTCCTCCTTCTGGGTATGTCGCTATTCAAGAGGTAGACTTAAGAGCTGGCTTACGATTTTCGCCGGCACCTGATTTTATTGAAATTATGAAAGTGTTCAGTGTTTGTGTAGCTCAGTTGTCTTGTCGGGTGGTGACAATCATTATTGGGTTGACCGTTTCCTTCAAGGGTCGTGAGTTGAAGTAAACACCGAAAATTTTGGCACGGCTGTGTGGGTTCTTTAGCTATACGAATGATCATGTGATGTTCAAGCAAAATGCGTTGGATTTTTGCCTAAAGGAACCGATAACAAAACGATCCATGAGATTTTTGGGGGCTTCGCGAGAGGCGAGGAAAGTTCCAACAATTGCTTGTCTCTCCTCAGACTACCGAGGAGGGAATATTGCAGATGCTGGGATTTCATGATTTTAAGGAGATGTTATTCGAGACACAATATATTTATGAATTTATGAATGAGGAATCATTGTTTAAGGTCAAGCTTCATTTTCAACTACAACGATCTACAGCTGTAATATTAAAGAAATCTAAGAAGTGACCTTCTAAGCCAGCCCTTGTAGAATCCTTAAACCAGCTCCCAACGAGCAGTGACTGTGAAGCACTGCCTCAGAAACAAAAGAAAGTTAAGGAATCGTGGGAGCCCTTGCCAAGTCCTTCAACTTTTCACATTCTCAAGAATGTTCTATCTCCTGAACTCCTGGAAACTGAGAGTTTGGTAAGTTTCCTTTCTCTTCTGTTATTGTATTATTTTATCTATCTGACCCAAATTTCTTTTCTTCTAAGTGGATAAAATGGTGGAAATCTAAAAGGGGCTAGGACTAGCACTGAGAAACTGGAATTCCAAGTTTGTTAAGATCAAATATTTCTAAGGTGAGTACAAGCAACGGTATGAATCTGGGGTTAAAAAAATACATCACTGGAATCATAATTGACAAATTGCAGGATAGAACTTTCAACAATGACAACCTCTCTCTCATTGCAGCTTTAAGATCTGGAGAAAACCCGAGAGGGGTGTTGACCTCATTTTTGATGAGGTCTTCTCTTCTTCTCTTTAGTACTTAGGATCTAGCCTTAGGCTTTTCCTTTGACTATCTTAGGGGACTAGAATTGAGACCCACCACCTAGAATTTCAAACCACTTCTAAACTCCCTGCAAACTCCACAAACTTGACTATAGACCCCTAATCACCTAGAGGGTAGAAATCAAGTGTGGAAGTTTAAAGGATGAGTTCCTATAGGACTCTTTGGCCTTAGGACTGACTCCGGTGGCCCGGTCCAGTGAAAGCGGCCGACTTACACACACACTACACTCATACACTACACTTCCATGCACCTCCCGAAAATACACCCATACCCAACTTGACTTCCCGACTCATGTAGGTGATTCACATGGATGGTCCTTAACCCCTAAGCCCTCGCTACAGGGTTAGGAACAACATAGTGAACGCCTCAAATGAGTCCCTTCATGGCTCATGTGGGCTTTATATGGCTTCATGGCTCAACTAAAATGGTTTTATTCCACTTACATCCACCCAATCTTTAATTTTCCAAATTTTCAATTTTCGACCCCGGACCCTACACCCCGCCTAACCTACCAAATGCCTTTCGAAACTACCCAAATTTCTCAAAAATTTCCAAATTACCCAAAATTCTCCAAAATCAATCCCAAACATTTCCACATCACTTAAATTGATCATCCATAACCAAAAATGCCAAAAATTCCAAAATACCCCCCAATACCCTCCAAATACCCAAAATACCCCTTCGACCCAAAAATCCAAAAATTCAGAAAATTCCCAGAAAATTCCAGAAAATCCCAAATATTCCCAATTTCATTTTGTTCAACTACACCATGAGCCAATTTTGTCAATTTACCCCACTTTTATCAAAACCCCCAATTGACCCATTTTAACCCAAAGTAAACCCAATGTCAAACCAAATCTACCCAATTGACCCCAATTTTGGTCCAATTCAATTCTAAACTTCAATTCAACATCCCCAACACCAATCTAGACCCAATCCAAGCCCAATTTGAGTGGCATTGGGATCCAATTTCACTTTTGGCCTTAAAGCCCAATTTGGACCTATGACCCAAACCTAACCCAAACTCACCCAATTGAACTCCAATTAACCCCAAATCTTTTCCAAACCTTCCTTAACATCCCCATAAACAAAACACTAACATGATTTGCCCAAAATTTAGACCCAAACCCCACTCAAATTCAACCCAAAATCAAAAAGCCCAATTTTGACCTAAACCTAAACCTAGCCCAAATGAGCCCAAATCCCAAAATCAAAACCTAACCAAAGCCAAAACCTCTTTGAAACACTCCCATAAACATTTCCCAACATTAATTTTACATCAATTTCAACTCTAGCCCAACTTTGGCCCATGGTAACCCATTTTGGCCCACCTTAGCCTCTTTACCAAAAAGGCCCATATCCAACCCAATTCAAACCCAAATCACCTCAAACTTGTTTCAAACCACTCATGAAGCATCCCTAAACCAAATTCAACAATTATTTGGCCCAAGCCTTTACCAAAATTTCATCCCAAAATCCATTTTAAAATTCAAAAGCCCACTTTCCTAAACCATTTTAAAAGCCCATCCTTTACCACATCCAAAGGCCCAAAATTGGTCCCAAAGCCCATATGACATTTCCCCTCATCATACTTTCAATTAAACTCAATACCTAAGTCCTAAATCCATCATCAAATCATTCCAAATCAAGTTCCATACAAATTTCCATCAAATTACCAAAAAATTCCTAAAACCCTTTTCATGAAACAAGTCAACCCTTTTCCCAAGCCAAATGGAGCCATGAACAAGCCATCCTCAAGCCACATGAAGCCATGAGGGCTTTGACTTGTCATTAGTCCATTTATGGCAAGAAGAGGGGGCCCTTTCCTAATCCTTCTTAAACCTTTTTTTACCTTAAGCATGTCACACACTAAACCATGCTTAGCCACCTCACCATGGATGGAGACTTCACCACTACATGGCAACCGACCCAAGTGACTCTTTTCACCCAAGACCGTACCTTGGGTGGTGCACCTAGCCCAAAAGGATGGGTCGACCCAAACCTAGCCAAAATGGCCTCTTCCCCATTCCATTCCAAGCCATCTCCTTTACACTCGGCCATTGCCAATCGCTCGCACAAACACCCAGCCCCGACCCACCCGACCCCGAGGGTGACCCCGTCTCGCCGCCACCCACCCCGACCGCCGGAAAACACCATGGCCGAAAGCTCACATGTGAGCCAACATTGAAATTCTCCATCGCCGACTTGTCCCAACCCAAATGGATAAGCATGGTTGTTCTTCCTCGACCTAAGCAACGATCCCAACCATTAAACCCCCGGGAGAGCCTCCAGCCATGCCTATTTAAACACCACTCCCTCACGGCCATGAGAAGAGAGTTGCACAAACCTTGCCAAAACTCGCCAAAATTGTTCCGTACTCCTCCCCATACACGAGCACTTCATCCCCAGTGAGATCCCCCGCCATTTCTTCTCTGCGAGCTCAATTTCGCAGTCGAAATTCCACCCAAAACCAGGACACTTCTCCACAATGGACCAATCCCCAAATCGATTGGTTCTACACCTTCACTGCACTAAGGGAAGGTGTCCACCAAGAAAAGCCCCATCTCCGAGCCACCCAGCTTGCTCCGTACTCCAAGCTTTGTGATCAGCCGTGGTCGAAGTCCAACCTGGACAATTCACTGCACTCGAGAGACTTCATCCGGAGCTTGCTAGATCCAATCGAAGGTGCAACAACTCTCGCATCGAAGCTTCACTTCTCCGAGCAAAGGTATGAACTCATTCTTCTTCCCGAGCTTACAGAGATTCTCCATTTCATTCGAGTAAATTTCAATGCATGTTTACCGTATGGATGCGTTCGTCTCTTCAAGACGAATCCATAGAGCATAAGAACACGAAAATCCATCGAGAATCGAGCGAGAAATTGAGGTTAGAAGGTCGACGGTCACGGTGCACACCGCCGTAGACGATGACCAGGAGCCGTTGGATCGCGCGTGTATCGAGCGGACGGATCGATTGCACCGACCGGAGAATGTTACATGAACCGCGGGTCCCGGACGGCCGACTCGGATGGCGGCGCCCAATCGCAGCCGCGACACGTACCGCTTCGGGAGAGGCTAAGGTCGACGCGGCGCCGACTCGGATAAATAGAAAAATAGGGTATTTTCTCGATTTATTTAATTCCCCGAACTTTGAAAATTCATATCTTTGTGTATAAAAATCCTAAAAATAAAATAAAAATACCTCTCGCTCAGCTGAACGTAGGAGAATAATGTGGAAAAGAAATTAATTAATTTTGTCCAGTATTTTATTTTTAATTAATTATTTACTCCCTGCATTGTTTCAATTCTCCATGCATTCACACAATTCACCATGGCATGAGACTATAGGGCTTTTGAAGCCTCTAAACTTAGGGACATTCCCTGAATTTTCCAAGGTCAGAGGCCATCTCTGTGAAAAGTTATTGATTTTTCAAATGCATGTTGCTGTTTTAAGTATTTTAATTTAAAAAATTAGCATGTTGTGAAATAAATTCTAGGAAAATTTGGTGATGTTCCTTATGACCAGAGAACCCTAGGAAAAATAGGATTTGAGTTAATTCACTCAAATTAACCCTAATCGGCTTAAACACCCAAAATAAGTCTCTAATTAATTAGAGTTAACCATAGATCAAATTACTTGAAATCAATTCTCCACCGACCTTTAGGATCAGAGGAACCCACCATAAAAATTTGAGGTCAATTGGACTTGGTTAGCCCCACTAATCGGGTTGATTAAGCCACTTAGTCATTTTAAACTTTAAAAATTCATAACTTTCAAAATATCTTTCAAAAATTCACCAAATTGGTTTTGGATTCTCTCTGATATCAGGGGAGTTTAAGAAAATTAAAATTTCAATTTTCTAAAAAAGTTGATTTTTAATATTATTTTAATATTTTTAATAATTAAAAAATAATAAAAATCACAAAAATAATAAAATTTACTAAAATGTCACATTTTGAATTTTAATCACTTAGGAACAAACCCCATATTTTTCTCAGGCTTATTTAGTGAGATATTAATTTTTAAAGCTCTAGGATAATTTTAAAATTAAAAAAATGTATTTTCTAGCATTTTCACTAAAATAATTATAATAAATCAGAGAAAAATCAGAAAATTGTAAAATTTGGTTCTCTGGAATCCTTGATATCAGAGAGAATTTTAAAAATTATAAAATTCATTTTTCAAAATTTATTTTATTTTTAAATTAATTAACACTCTAAAATTTAAAATAATTATAGTAAAAATAATATAATTCAAAAAATCACCAAAATTAGTCCAAGTGGTCCTCTGGTCATTAGGAATGTCCCCTAATTTTCTTAAGGACAGAAACTTTCCCTTGGTCATGTTATCAAATTTTCCTTGAAAATCTCTATTTTCTACTAAAAATAATTATATAAATAAATTAAATACAAAAAAATCACATTTTCTCCTCTCATGTCTTTATTGACATATGAGTGAAGTCACATAAAAATTTCAAGTTCATTTGAGTTCAATTTAGTGAGTTATAAAATTATTAAGCTTAAAGGGCAAAATGGTAATTAAATTTTAACCCTTAATTAAAACTTTAGGTTTAATAAAAAATTAACAAGTAAAATATTTGATCCTAATCTGATTTGGATGATTGAAATTTAATAATTGAAGGGTAGAAACCCATTAAGCAATTTAAAATGATTAAACTTTAATTAAATAATCGATTAAATTTGGAAGAATAACAAAATCGGAATTATTAAAATAAGGGATATTATTAGGAAGAGATTTATTCTTTAATTTAAAAATCCCTAAATTAATCATCTCATTAATATTCAACTCTTAATTAAAATGATAACTCAAACTTAAAATATTAAAAGACTTAATCATTAAACTAAAATTAAATCATTAAACTCTTTCAAAAAGTTCAATTAAAATTAAATTAAATTAAATTAAAAATCAAATTAAATTAAGTAAATTAAATTAAAATTATATTAAATTAAATTAAGATTAAAAGTTGAATTAAATTAAATTAAATTAAATTAAATTAAATAAATTAAATTAAATTAAATTAAATTAAATTAAATTAAATTAAATTAAATAAATTAAATTAAATTAAATAAACTAAATTTAAATTAAATTAAATTAAATTAAATTAAATTAAATTAAAAATTAAATCAAATCAAGCTAAATTGAATTAAATTAAATCAAATCAAATTGAATTAAATTGAATTAAATTAAATCAAAATAAATTAAGTTAAATTAAATAACATCACCTAAGACATAAAGAACTCAAAAATAAATCTAAGATAACTTGAACACTATTCCAAACTTAAATCATTAATTTGAACTTAAATTTGAATCACAAATCATTAAATATCATTTCGCCTCAGGAGCTTTAGTTATCATAACTCCTAAACGTAATATTAAATGAAATGTTACTTCACTTATAGTGACATTCAAATGTCCTAGTTCATCGAGCAAGTTAACAAAACTTGAAAACCTCTGGACGATCGATTCATTTACACAATTAAATTCATTTGGACTTAAAACAATCCTAGAAATATTGAAAAGATGTTTAAGATTCTTCTTAAGCACTTCCTCAATATGATAGGATATTTATAAGAACAATCGAACTTAGTTGTTCTTCGATGAAGAAAATCGTCTTCAAACCAAAAACACAAAGAACCTAGACGTCATAGGAAATGACTAGCTATAGGATTAGGAACATGGTAGAAAACCATAACCCTTACCTTAGCTTTACCTAGGAACTTGCTTAAATATTCTAACTGTGTTTTAAGTGCAGCTTGGGATGACGGGAAGACCCTCCAGGTACGCTTTTATTTTATTCACTTTCCTGCAATTTATTTTATTGCAAATGCACTTTACTTTTCTTGCATGTTAAACAACAGTTGCATGAAAACCTACACCTTTAGGACAGAAACCAAAACTGAAACCATAACTAAATTAAAAGACACTACAAGATAAAATTCACCTCCACAACATTTCAAAATATAAGACAACTCAAAATTTAATCACAAACGTAACAACAAAACTGTAATTACAACTAAATTAAAACGTCTCATCGAATGATCGGGAATACCTCGGATGATGTAACCCACGTGTTGCTAACGGGATTTCCCACGGTCTAAATGAAAGTGCGGAACTCATTTAGTCGAGTTTAGCAAATTCATCCGGACTAAGTGAATTCGATGAAAATAATCGGTGCCGGGATGACTGAACCGTGGGATCTTAATCGGTTCCGTTTAATCAATTTTAAGACCTGTTTTAATTAAAACATAAAGAACACTTGGAAATTAAGATTCCTCTAAACCAAACACTTCTCTCATCTCCTCGATTTATGACTTCTACAATTAAACCTCTCGCAACAACAAGGAGCTCGTGAGCATGGTGGGCAGCACGGCCATCGTCGTCGACAAAACTTCCCTAGAATTAAACAACCAAGCCATAGGACTTCGAGGTAGTTTGCCTAGTGCAACATAAATCCTCAACTCTTCGTTAGTGCATTTGCATCGCAAATTAAGCCCTAACCGGTCTTAGGATTTCCGAGGTAGTCGTCCGATACGACATAAACCCTCATATCTTCCAGTACAGTTTAGTATGATTCTATCATATAAATATAAGCCCTAATTAATTAAAATTGGCAAGATTAAAACACTAAATAAACATTAGGACTTTCCTAAATCCAAGCTAAACAATAGGATAGTCGGAGATTATCGAAGTTCACTTCGAATCCGTAATTTCTCCTACTTTTCTTCCTTTCGAATTCCTAAAATAAAATGTTCCAAATTTGATCCATTCCCTATCGAAATTCCAAAATTCAATCCTTCGAAAACTTAAACTTTGAAATTCTAGAGAGCAGAATTATCGATTATTATCGAGAGTTTTCTTAGGTGATTCCCGTCACTTAAGATGTAATTAACTATGTGGGCTTGCCCTTATAGGGAATTTTAAAGAACCTGTGTAATATAAACCCCGTTTAATGTTTTCATATTAAGCAGTGGAATTTGTCGGCTTATAAAATTGGTTCGCGTACCAAACGGATGTCACAAATCTTCTAGTTTATTTAACCGAGCCCCACCATCAAGCAGGTGTGTCTATCCTTAGGGATAGATACACGGTTTGCATGTGCGGTGCTCGTTTATATAAACTATTCGGGATGTGAGATCGGTTTGATTTCATATCTTAAAATCTTCAAATTTAAAATTATTTTCAAAAATCAAATATTACTTATTTCAAATTATTTATTTAAATTAAATTAAAAGTTCGCCGACAACTTCTGTTAGGCGACCCCTTTTTAAAATATCACACAACCTAAAAATATGCCGACAAGGGGTTGGTGGAAGCACGAGCCAGCCTTCGTGAAAGTAATAATAACATGAAAGCCCTAAAGTTGACGGTGTCAGCCCAAGAAGAAGATATCCGACTTTTAAGGTCCATAAAAGATTTTGATGTTTCAAAAGTGAAGCGTAAAGCGGTCGAGGACTTCAAGAACTCTCTTGAGATTAAGACTATCATTCGAGGCCGTTTTCAAGAGGCTCGTGACTGTGTGCTTGATGTTGAGGTAAAGGAGCAGCAAAAGTGATTTACCGATGAAGGGTTCATCCAAGGTTTTCTAAAGGGGATTCGAGCAGTACAACGTCGAGCCTGGATTTTTGTGGAGGGGCTCACTCCTAGCCAAGCTTTGAAGGATTCTTCCTCAGATTCTGACGGTGATGACATCAAAAGTGAATTGAAGAATGTTCTCTTTAACGATGATGAGGGGGCGGAGGAGAATATTGACGTTGATTAGTGATATAGTCCTCATTTTATACTTGTAGTGTGTTTTTTTCATGTTGTTTGAACTTTACAAATGTTACTATTATGTCATATGAATGATGCTTATGGATTATCTTGTTTAGTTATTTGATTATGTTAGATATTTGTCCCACGAGTATCTTCTCTTTCTTTTGATTTATTTTTTCTTTTTATGATAATATTGAAACGTGTTTTCTTTTCATTCCACAGTGGATACAAAATATCTTAGAAGTTTTAGTATGTGAGAAAGTTACCGTGGGGATAAATCACCTACGGCCTTTGACTTGGCTGACACTATCCATCAGAGTATTACTCGATAATGTTAACCCGTATAAGAGGAGCCAATGGAAGTCCACTGAGAACTTACTAACCCTTTTGAGGTTGTTTGCGGGAGCATTGCTTGCTTATAACTCTGTGTGGAAGGGATTAGATGTAGTCCACCAAGGACTGTTAACCTATTCAGGGTTATTTATTGGAGTAAAAATTCAATGATGTTAACCTATATGGAAGAGGTCCGATCAAATCCCACTAGGATTGATCGTGCTCTGACTAAGATACAACCAGAGTTGTGTATTTCTTGCGTCGAGAGCATAAAGTGACTCGTGAATGAGCCGTTATACTTTCTAAAGATATTCTTTTTTATGAAAGAAAGCAAGTAAAAAATACTTAATAAGTTTGAGATACATTAACATTTATGCAATATGACATTGATGATATGACTGAAGTGTTACTATTAGTATTTTCAAAGATTCTCGGCATTCCAAGTCCGGGGCAAGAGTTTCCCATCTGAATCTTTGAGCTTGAAGGTTCCTGGCGTGATCATGACAGCCACAATATATGAACCTTCCCATAAAGAGGATAATTTGTTGTGTTAGGGACCATGACCAGGGGCTTCAACACTACCTAAGACCAAGTCACTGATGGAAATTGGTCAAAACGTTACTCTTCAGTTGAAGTGGCAAGCATTTATTTGGTGGTAGGAAGCAGCTCTAAGGTAGGCCACATCACGTATTTCTAGGAGAAGATCCAACTGTTGCCAAAGCTTTTCTTCGTTGTTATTTGAGTCAAATGTTTTAACTTGTGGATTTGGAACTCTGATATCAATAGGGATGACAGCCTCAGTGTTGAAACACAAGTTATACGAAGTTTCTCCTGTTAGATTTCGTGCGATGGTGCGATAGGCCTAAAGGACGTTGTGCAGCTCTTCTACCAACTACCCCCCTAGCCTTCTCAAGACGAGTCTTCAACCCCTTGAGCACTGTCTGATTTGTCACATATGTTTGTCCATTTGTTTTGGGACGAGCAACAACAATGTGCACCAACTGAATGTGAAGATCCTTGCATAATGATGTGAAGATCCTTCCAGTGAATTAAGTCTCATTATTGGTGATAATCATCACGAGAAGCCCAAAGAGATAGATGATGTTTTTCCATACAAACTATTTAGCATTTGCTTTAGTGATCTTGACAAGCGGCTCTACTTCTACCCATTTGGTGAAGTAGTCGACAGCTAAGATGATAAATTTTTTTTGTCCAGTTGCTATCAGAAACGACCCATGATATCTACCCCTCATTGGGGCGAAAGGCCAAGGACTCAGAAATGACGTGAATTCTACTGGAGGTGCATGTGTAACATTATAGTGCAATTGGCAACTCTTGCATTTTTGCACAAACTCTAACGCATCTTGCTTAATCGTGGGCCAATAGAAGCCTTATCTCATTATTTTCAGAGCAAGAGTCCTACCTTCAAGTTGCTCCCCACATATCCCAGAATAAACATCTCGTAGAGCCTAATCAGCTTCAGGTGGATGAAGACACTTGAGGTATGGACCTATAAATGCCTTCTTATACAGCTCATCCCCAATAAGGATGAAGTTAGAAGTCATGCGTCAAAGATGAATTGATTTAGTAGAATAATTTGGCAATGTTCCCTCTTGAAGGAACGAGATGATGGGATCCATCTAAGATGGCTCCCTTGGATTATCCATAGACAGTATCACCCATGGGCTCTGGATGCTAAAAAAATTTAACACCTTAATACACTTTCTTTCATAGAGATCTCCATTTATCGATATTGCAAGCTTGAAGAGGGCATCAACTTAGGTGTTATGCTCTCGAAGTATGTAAATGAACTGACATGTTTCAATTCGGGCAAGAAGTGTTTTTGCTAGTTTGAGATACTGCACTAGTTGTGAGTTGTGAGCATTGAATTCTCCTTTTGCTTAGGATGCAATTAGTTGAGAATCAGTGTAGATAATCATGTTTCGTACTTCACAGTTGATGACAAGTTTTAATCCGACGATAAGTGCTTCATATTCAACAACATTATTGGAGGCTAGAAATTTTAAGCAAAGTTTGTACTCCAAGATGCCTTGCATTGGGGAGATGAGTAATATTCCTGCACCAGCTCAGGAGTTTCTGGATGCTACATCCATGTATAAAGTCCACTGGGGTGACTATGGAGAAGAACAAGGCGGTTCAACAGAGGTAGGCATTATACATTTCACCACAAAATCAGCCAACACCTGTGATTTGATGCTTGGTCGTGGTAGGTAATGAATGTCAAATTCTCTCAATTCTACTGACCATTTTACTTATCTTCCCAATGTTTTTTATTTTGGTAAGATAGCCCTCAAAGGGAGTTGTGTGTGGACGCCAATAGTGTGAGCTTGGATGTACGGACGAAGTCTCCTTGCTGAGAATACCAGGGCTAACGCGGTCTTGTCCGCCATTGGATAGCGACTTTCTGTATCAGTGAGAATCTTGCTGACGTAGTACACTGGTTTCTCAACTGAATTTTCCATTCTGCCAAGGACAATGCTTATTGCGTGAGATGAAATAGCTAAATAGATATATAACATCTCCCCTTGGACGAGTTTTCAGAGAAGTAGCAGAGAAGCCATATATGTCTTAAGTTATTTGAAAGTGACTCGACATTCATCTTTCCATTAAAAATAGTGTTTCGAGCACCCCTAAGTATCATGAAGAACTGAAAATACTTATCCCTAGAACGAGCTAGGAATCAGGATAGGGCGGTTAAACAACCATTCAAGCATTGCACCTCCTTGATGTTTCTTGGTGGAACCATCTATCTCAGTGCCTTGATTTTTTCTTGGTTTGCTTCAATTCCATGATGGGTAACCATGAATCCCAAAACTTTCCTTATGTGGCTCTGAAAGCGTATTTAGTCGGATTAAGTCATAAATTATATCAACGAAGGAGTTGGAAACACTCCTCCAGATGAGAAATGTGTTGGGATGCTTCCAAGTTTTTACTAACATATCATCAACGTAAACCTCCATTGTATGCCTGAGATGGTTTCTGAAGACCTAGTTCATGAGACGCTGATATGTTGCACCAACATTTTTTAATCCAAATGGCATAACCTAATAACAGTATAAGCCCTTATCTATTTGAAAACAAGTGGCCTTCTCGTCTACTGGGTTCATCCTTATTTGATTATACCCTGAGTATGCATCCATAAAGCTGAGCATTTGATGCCCAGATGTTGCATCGACGAGTTGATCATTGCGCGGGAAGGGAAAGCTATCATTGGGACAAGCTTTATTGAGGTCTGTACAATCGACACACATTCTCCATAAACCATTAGCCTTTTTCACCATGATGACATTGGTCAACCATGTAGGGTGGTGCACTTCCTGTATGAATTATGGTTCAAGAAGCTTGTTGACTTCTTGTTCAATTGCTTGTAAGCGATCTAGGGCAAAATTACGCTTCTGCTGGATGACCGGTTTGAAGGTTGGATCTATCTTTAAGGAGTGCATGATTTTTTCAGGGTCAGCTCCAGGCATGTCAGTTGGGGTCCATGCAAAAATTTCTTGGTTCTTCTGAACGAGTTCAACGTATTTTGATATTTGCTCATCAGAGGGTAAGGAACCATGCTGCACTATTCTCAATGGGTATTTGTTAGAGAGCAAGACGTGAACCAAATCTTCCACAGGAGATGCTTGTTAAGATATATCTTCATCTTGAAGATCAAAGTATTCAATTCTAAGTGTCACTAACGGGCGTGGTTGAGCTTGCCTACGGTAGCATGAATGCGCTTTCTGTTGATCTCCCCGTACAACGCCGATTCTTGCTGGGGTTGGAAACTTGAGCTTCAAGTGTAAGACAGAAGTCACGATGCTAAAGATGGATTATAGGGGTCTTCTGAAGATGGCATTTTATGTTGATTCTGGCTTGACAATGATGAACTGGACTGAGCGAGTTATCTGTCTAGGAAAATCTCCCATGACCACATGGAGATTTATTATTCCTTCTACCCTTACTGGTTGATTATCAAAACCATACAATGGCCCAGATGCAGGTTAGAGTTTTTCTCTTGTCAGTCTCAAACTACGAAAAGTTTAGTAGAACAATACAATAATATAGCTCCCATTATCGATCAAAATCTTTTTTACATTTTAACAGAGTTCACCAATTCCTACACTAATGACAAGAGGGTCTTGGTGCGGTACTCGGACTCCTTCTAAATCATAATCGTCAAAAGTGATAGGTTCAAGGCATAATTTATTCTGTGCTGCTTCACCAGGTGTGGTAATAAGAACTTGATTAGTTAGCAATGGGCCTCCTGCAATTGTCTGAATTTCCCCCACAATTGAGTGACCCTCATGTTGTTGTCTTTGTGCTTGTTGCCCCCAATAGGAGTATTATCGATACCAGCTAGCTTTTTTTGTATAAATTGACTAAGATATCATTGTTGAATCAACCTTTCAATTTCGTCCCTGAGCTACTAACATGCTTCAGTGGTGTGGCCATAACTTCTATGAAAGTGACAGTATTATTCTTGATTCTCCAAGTTAGGTTTTAAGAGGTGAGGCCACTTAACATTTAGCTCATCTTCAATGGCCATCAAGATGTTAGCACGCGACGTGTTGAGTAGTGTATGCTCTTTCTTGGGTTGTTATTTAGTTCGTTGGCCCGCAGGGTAAAGAAGGAGATCATGATTATTTGGTTATTCAGACTTTCTCCATTGCGAAGGTTGATTATTGTCTCTAGAGTTACTCTTACGTTTTCCCCTAATTTAATAAATTGCTCTTTATGTGCGGTGATGGCCTCATCTGCGGTGATCTGGGCCTTAACACGTTAAAAAAAGTCAGCATAAGAATGAAATGTCTCCCGCATCAGTGATGAGTATAAGGGTCCTAGGCGAAGCCCTTCAAGGAAGACCCCCTTAGTAACTCTGGATCTACTACTGGAATTTGACGAGCTTCAGCAGTAAACCTGCGGAAGTAGTCCTTGAGCGAGTCTCCTTCACTTTGATGAATTCCTGAGAGATGGAATGAATCTTTGATGATCCATTGATTTGCTATGAAATGTTTTACAAACAGTCTGGAAAGCTTACTCAAGGTGTTTACTATTCCCCCTGGTAGAGAGTAAAACCAGGGTCGAGCTTGTCCCTTAAGAGTGGCTGGGAAAACCTGACTCAAAAGCACATCAGATGAACGTTGAATGTGCATGATTGTTCGATAATGATCAATATGTTCATAATGGTCAGTTATCCCTTCATATGCATCAATGTTTGACAGCTTAAAGCCAGTTGGGATGGGGGTTACCGCATTCGCAAGGGGAGAGGATTCATTGATGTTATGGTGAGTGTGGAAGCGATCATTTTTCTCTAGGGGGAACTTTTCTTGGATGAGGCAACTTAGTTTGTTACAGATGACATCATTTGGAACAACAGCAAGATGTGGTGGTGCCAGGTGAGCTGCATGAGATGGATGAGTGAAACTTGTAGTGTCTAGGAGTTCAACATCATGACCTGGCACGGGAAGTGTTCCTTCTTAGGGAGGGGGCCGGTACGAGTTCCTCCGGGCATGTCTCTTCTATGTCGCGGTTTTCATGGTAAACGAGTTTCGTTCATCAATGGTTATTGGGACTCACGTAGGAGTTGTATTAGCTGTAGTTGAGACTGCATTCTTCGCATGCGTTCATCCATAGAATGACCTGAAACCCCCTCGTTGGCAGGATAATGTGTTCCAGAATGGGAAAATAAAAAAAACATGCCGCCCTTGACTTCGTGACTACTCCCTGGAACGATAGATGTTGGAGTGAGGTGCTCCGTTGTCCCGAATATTTTGTCTGTTTGTCATGTAGGAAATTGAGCAAGTACTTCAGTGGTGAGATTAATCGCTTCCCACAGACGGCGCCAAACTGATGCGTGCTAAAAAATTCACGGTGGAAGAGTAAGTGATTATTGTCTTAGCGTTGTATGATAATTCAACACACACACAGATGAAAAAGAAATAAGCATTGACGGCTCCGGAAATTTTTACGTGGAAAAATCGTAAAGTAAAAACCATGGGGCCTGGCCTAATTGCGAAAATCCACTATTGATTGATGATTACAAAAATTCGTTGTCCCACAGACGTGAGAGAGTAATTATATTATTCAGATTACAATGTCGATTGACAACATCTAATTGGTGGTTATTGACGATGGTGCTTAGTGATGGTCGATGACATCGTGGTTGACGACGGTAGGTGATGGTCGACGGAGGTCGATGGTAGTCGACGAAGGTCGGCGATGGTTAATGACGGTCGGCGGTGATGCTGAGCTGCAGTTTCTCCTCAAGGCTTCAGGCTCTCTCTAGGTTTTTTCCCCCTCTCATGTGAGGGGTGGATGTCTATTTATAGAGTTTTTGGAGCAATTAATGCATGCATTTTGACCAGGCGGTCCAGAGGGCTTCCTTTGATCAGATGGCGATTAAGGGGTATTTGATGACCTTAAAAGATGTCAAAATTGAGTTATCACGGGCTCGTTGGATTCGTCTTTTCGGAATGCTCGATTCGAATATAGGCTTGTTAGTGTCAGCATATATTTGATCTTCCAAATGTGTCCTGAAATATTCTAAGAATGGTTTAATGGCTTGATCTCGGTTTAATTTGACTCCGATTGGACTAGTTTTTCTATCATTAGGCCCGTCTCATCAAGTCGGTTAGTTTGACTATAAATTTATTGAAATTTGATGTCTGAATGAATTTTTATCAAGATTTGAATGTTTCTTATTCAAAATATCACCTCGAGATTCATGTTGAATTATGAAAATTTATTGGCGGCGTATCGATCCCCGTATTAATGTAGATAAAAGTTCTATTATTAAATTACTCTAAGATCAATATTAGTGATACAAAATTTTTTATTATAATTTCTTTGAGTTATATTTTAACAATTAACAGTATAATTTATTCATTAATGTCCACATTTTCAAAATAAAAAAAAAAAATTAAAAAGTAAAAAGAAAACATAAATCACTATCATCTCGATGGTTTTACCGAGCCTTTGGCCATTCTATTGGACTGACTATGCTGGAGATAATCTCAGGAATTGCTGTAATGGTTTACAGGCTGTAATTTTGTATCTAATATTAACTTTAATTTCATAAAAAAATTAATATTCTAATTGGAAAGACGGAAAATAAGACAAATATTTGGAAAAAGGGGGCCTCTGGTAATATCGTTTTGGCTCATAGTAATTATATCAATATCATCACTAAATGATCATTAATTCATAATAATCAAATTTGTGTATTTTTCATTATAAATGAAGATGAAGGGGTTGGGAACAATATTGACAAACTTCCAAAAAAGTATATGTTGCATCACATTAATATTAATTATTACTCGAAAATAAAATATAAGAGAAACTAAATCCAATAATACCTACTAGTTTATTCACTAATGAAGCCTAAATATTACTACTAATTTACCTAACTCAGGAGTTTGAAAACACACTCATTAACAATTTTGTACAATTAGTAATTCTGATGATTAAGAACACTAAGCAGGAGGAGACATCTGGTGGCATCCGGAGTTGTGGGATGTCGGCTCGTTGTCGGCCCGTCGCCGCTGAGATTCTCTCATATCGATATGAGGTGTGAATCAATGTCGTCGTTTGGGGGAGTCGCTACTCTGTTTAACTATCATATCACCCTAATCTTTAAGAAATCTTATTTCTTCTGATCATGTAAAGAATTATTGGATGTTAAGAAATTTGAAGAAAATAAGGGCTGATAAAATATAAAACAGTAGAATAAGAAATGTTAGTGATAATCCTTACAAATGGGAATTCTAGAATGTCTTATTCTAAAAATTTTTATATAAGGAGGATCACATGTAAAATTTTGATAACTAGAGATTTCTAAGTGTGATACCTATCCTAAGTTCATAAATCCCCTATAGGAGCAAGCTCCTATAAATAATTATATCTTAGACAATTAGGATTGCCTAAGAAAACTCCTAATTAATGTTAACAATTTTTTTTTAAGAAATTTCAAGAACAAAGAAAGAAATGTCAATGTTCAATTCTAGGGGAAATATGTTTCTAAGTGTTATATACTACCCTAAAGGTTTGATTTTGTCAATGTCATTTATTACGTCAGTTTTATTTTGTTTGTTGTCATTTCATTATCGTTTTGTCATGTAGTTTGTTATTTGTTTGGTGGTTATCCTAAAATTTAGGTTTTGTGATTATCCTAAAAATTTTGATTTTGTTTTGTTGTTTGTCTTGATTATATCATTTTAGTTTTGTTTTTAATGTCATTTATGTTGTTTTTTTATTTCGTTGTATGTACCGTCTTCAGAATGTCGGCCTGCAAAAAAGATTTAGCACACCTTAATAATATGTAAAGTAAATCTAAAGTGAACTCATCTTCAACCTGCAAGAAAATAGTGTTAGAGTGATTCTTACAAAAGAAATAATGTTAATTTTATTTCTTAAACTGTTAATTTAATTGATTTTTAGACATCCGGTTATGGGTACGAATTAAATCTTAAAGTCTAACGTAAGTTAGACTTTTTAGATTCGATGTCTTTTGAATCCAAAAGTGTTAAGTCTAACATAGATTAGACTTAATGTCAAGTGAAGTCTAACATAAATTAGACTTTAAGATTGTAGATTCGATGTCTTTTGAATCTAAATGTATTTAATTTTTTAATTCTAATATGAATTAGACATGTCATTTAGATAAAATCCAACATAAACTATTTTAGATTCAATGTTGTTTAAATCTAAAAATTGGATTGAGTTTAGATTCAATATAGGTTGAACTTAAAGATTTTGAGTTAGGTATATTGGACCTAAGTAAGATTTGAATTAAGTTCAATGTAGGTTGAATTTAATTTAATTTTGGACTAGGTTCAATGTAGGTTGAACCTGAGTTAAGTTTAAGTTAGGTTCGATGTAGGTTGAAACTAAGTTAAGTTTGAGTTAGGTTCGATGTAGGTTTAACATAAGTTAAGTTTGGGTTAAGTTCAATGTAGGTTGAACCTAAGTTAAGTTTGAGTTAGCTCCAATGTAATTTGCACCTAAGTTAAGTTTGAGTTAGGTTCGATGTAGGTTGAACCTATGTTAAGTTTGGGTTAGGTTCAATGTAGGTTGAACCTAAGTTAATTTTGAGTTAGGTTCGATGTAGTTTGAACCTAAGTTAAGTTTGAGTTAGGTTCGATTTAGGTTGAACCTAAGTTAAACTTGAGTTAGGTCCAATGTAAGTTGAACCTAAGTTAAGTTTGGATTAGGCTCAAATTAGGTTGAACCTAATTTTGGTTTGAGTTAGGTTCAATGTAGATTGAACCTAAGTTTAGAAGTTTATTGTAGTTTGAACCTAAAAGATTTAAGTTTAAGTTAGGTTCAAATTAGGTTGAACTTAAGTATAAGTTAAAGTTAGGTTCAACGTATATTGAACATAAAAGGTTTAAGTTTGACTTAGGTTCAAGTTGGGTTGAACCTAAGTATAGGTTAATGTTAGATTCAATGTATGTTGAACCTAAAATGTTTAAGTTTGTCTTAGGTTTAAATTGGGTTGAACATAAGTATAGGTTAAGGTTATGTTCAATGTATGTTGAACCTGAATGGTTTAAGTTTGACTTAGGTTCATGTTGATTTGAACCTAAGTATAGGTGTATGTTGAACCTAAAAGGTTTAGTTGATTAATTAGACTTAATTGTGCTTAAGTCTAATTAGGTTAAGGTTAATTAAATCTAATTTGGATAAGGTTTAGTTGATTAATTAGACTTAGTTGTGGTTAAGTCTAATTAGGTTAAGGTAAATTAAACCTAATTTGGATAAGGTTTAGTTGATTAATTAAACTTAGTTGTGGTTAAGTCTAATTAGGTTAAGGTTAATTAAACCTAATTTGGATAAGATTTAATTGATTAATTAGACTTAGTTGTGGTTAAGTCTAATTAGGTTAAGGTTAATTAAACCTAATTTGGGTAAGGTTTAATTGATTAATTAGACTTAGTTGTGGTTAAGTCTATTTAGGTCAAGGTTAATTAAACCTAATTTGGATAAGGTTTATTTGATTAATTAGACTTAGTTGTGGTTAAGTCTAATTAGGTTAAGGTTAATTAAACCTAATTTGGGTAAGGTTTAATTGATTAATTAGACTTAGTTGTGTTTAAGTCTGATTAGGTTAATTTTAATTAAACCTAATTTAGGTAAGGTTTAATTGATTAATTAGACTTAGTTGCGGTTTAGTCTAATTAGGTTAAGGTTAATTAAACCTAATTTGGATAAGGTTTAATTGATTAATTAAACCTAATTAGGGTTAAGTTTAATTAGAGTTTAAGATTAATTTAACCTAATTTGGGCAAGCTTTAATCGGTTAATTAGACCTCATTAGGATTAGGTCTAATTAGGGTTTGTGGTTAATTAAACCTAATTTAGGTAAGGTTTAATTAAATTAATTAGAGCTAACTAGGGTTAAGTCTAATTAGGGTTTAGGATTAATTAAACCTAATTTAGGTAAAATTTAATTGAGTTAATTAGATCTAATTAGGGTTTAGGATTAATTAAACCTAATTTAGATAAGGTTTAATTGAGTTAATTAAATGTAATCAGGGTTACGTATAATTAGGGTTTATGATTAATTAAACATAATTTGGGTATGGTTTAATTGATTAATTAGACTTAATTATGATTAATTCTAATTAAGTTAAGGTTAATTAACATAATTTGGTAAGGCTTAATATGGGTTAATTATGTCTAATGATGGGTTAATCCTAATTAGGGTTTGATTTGTATGAAACCTAATTTGATTAAGGTTTAATAGGGTTAATTAGGTTTAGTGATGGGTTAGACGTAATTTGGGTTTGGTTTGTTTTAAACATAATTTTATTAAGGTTTAATAAGTTTAATTAGGTCCAATGATGGGTTAGACCTAATTAGGGTTTGGTTTGTATTAAACCTAATTTAATTAAGGTTTAATAGGGTTAATTAGGTCTAATGATGGGTTAGACCTTATTATAGTTTGGTTTGTATTAAACCTAATTTGATCAAGGTTTAATAGGCTTAATTAGGTCTAATGATGGGTTAGACCTAATTAGGGTTTGATTTGTATTAAACCTAATTTGATTAAGGTTTAGTGGGGTTAATTAGGTCTAATGATGGGTTAGACCTAATTAGAGTTTGGTTTGAGTCTATTTGAAGTTAGACTAAAAACATTGGCTTGACCCAATGTGAAATGGGCTAAGTTTGGTAAGCTAAGGTAATAACTTGGGTTTTAAAAGATTTTAGGGTTAATTAAATATAGATTTATGATTTATAATTTTTAACCCTAAGAATTAAGTTGTCATTAAATTTTCCAAAGGTTGAGATTTGTCATTTTAAGGTTTAAATCTGTCAACTCAAATTACTTAACCAATTTCCAATTTAATTTACTTTTTTTCTATTTTTTTATAATTATTATTAAAAATAATTACAAAGATACATATATAATAGGAAATCATGTGCTAGGGAATTTTCCTAACCTTAAAAAAGTCAGGGGATGTTCCTAAGGACTTGAAGGTTGATCTCAATAACTTTCATATTTTTTTTATTTATAAATGATTTTTAATGATTAAATTACTCCAGAGAGTAATTAATTAATTAAAATTTAAATATAAGTCATTAATTCATAGTTTTGTTTCTACATTATTCTCTTTACTGTTCTGAGTTCGAGGATATTTTTATGATTTTTCTTTATTAAAATATGAATTTTTTAAGGGTTTAAGGTTAATCTTATTTAATTAAATCCTTAACTAAACAAAAAAAGCCTGAGGACGACGCGTGTCCTCATACTCGTCAAAAACGCGTCTGATCCATTGTAAGATCCATCACAGCGAATCAGGTTTAATTAAAGCATAGCCGTCTGTTTCAAAACACGGAAACAAATGACATTTGTGCGTCTTCCTCATCTGCCCTAACCCGTGAATCATCCATTTAAAAACCTTAAAATCTTAGTGGACTTTTAATGGATTTTCATGGCTTTTGGCTCTAAAACTTCATCTGAGGGAGACGAAGACATCCATGCGGTGATGATTAAGTTATGAAATGGTTTGTTATATAATTGATCAGAAGTGAGCATGATTGAGGTTAAATGGACCATACCTTAGCTTGACAAAGTGAAGCTTCAATCAAGTTTGTCTGGAACAATAGCCAATTCCTTGTGAAGCTCCTTGTAAGCTCAATTTGGAATGAAATTGGGTAGAGATATGAACTCACCAAAATGGGTTCACGGCTTGATGGGGAACTAGGTTGGAGCTTTCGGGAAGAACCAATTTTGATTGGGATCTTCTTATTACACCTAAGGGAAGGTGTAGGAACTGTTAATTCAAAGATTGAGTTAGGTTTATGTAGGACCCGAAATGTGTCCAGTTTTGGGGTGTTTCGAGATGGTTAAATTGAGAGAGGATAGTGGGTTTGAAGGCTTGATTCTATGGGGAATCAATTGCTCAGGGTATATGGAGCAATTTTGATTTGGAATGTTTCAGATTTTAGGGATTGTATATGTGTCTCTCTTCTCCCTTGGAGCTCTCGGGTTAGCCGTTTAAATATCCATGGATGAGGCTTTGAAGGAGCTTGGATAAGTATGGAATTTGCTTGGGAATGAGGCTAACAGCCTCATATGGCATAAGGATAAACTTCCTGGCTATAGACATCCATGGTTGAAGTTCCTAAGGTTATTCCATGTTGAACTCAACTATGGTGATAGTTTGGTTTCATGCCTTGGCCTCCCTCCATTGGAAGGTCTAGGAGGTGGATAAGGCTGCCTAAGTATCACTTAAATCAACCTTCCCCATGTAAATTTATTAGTTCATTCCATAAGCTCAATGGAGAATGACACATAAGCTCCATACTCCTCTATTTTGCATGGCTTCTCATGATGGATTAAATCATGGAAGAAATTGACTTGGATAAGTTCTTCTCTCCATCGTCAAGGGTCGAGGTGCTCTCCACCTATGCATCTAAGTCACACCTTAATTTTGGGAGGGAATGACACATATACCTCACCATCATGATGGTTTCATGATAGCCCTTAACCTTAGATAAAGGTGATGATTTATGGGTTGGTTAATGTGTTAACCATGCTACGAAGAGACTTATGGGTCCTGGGTAACCCATTAGTAACACCCCATAATTTAAATTTGATTTTTAAAAATCAATTATTGATTTTTTGTGTCATGAATGATGTCATGGGTTTAAATTTATTTTAGGATTATTTAACTATAATTTCATTTTCAATTAATTATGTAATTAATTAAAATGTGTGAAATTATAATATTAACCCAAAAATCGGTCAAAGTAATTTTGGATGTTAACTATTTGACCAATTTCATTAATTTGGTCCAAAATTGTGTATTTTGATACAAGTTGACCAAAGTTGACCATAGTTGATCAGGGTTGACCATGGTTAATCAGGGTGGACCATGGTTGACCAGTCCAGGTCCAGGGTTGACCCATGTGATTTACTTAAACTTGTTATGGTTAATTTAATCATGGGGTTATTAATTTTGGTAATGGGACCTAGGTTTGACTAGAGCTGACCAAATGATCATGTTTGATCATTTTAATTTCATAAATTGATCCAATGAGTCAGATTTGACCACTTTGGTGTCTAGGTTGACTTGGTGATCAATGGGATTGGCATTGGGTTAATGCAGTGGTCATTAGGTTATGAATTGACCATTTTGACCAAATTTAACCATTTAAAGGGTTGACCAGTTTGGTTAATGTGTTGGTCTTTGGGTCATGGATTGACAATTTTGTTCTAATTTGACCGTTTGGGTCAAGGTTTGACCAGTTTGGTCAATCTGGTAGTCAATAAGTCTATCTTGACAAAAGTTTGACCATTTAGGTCAATGGTTGATCAGATCAAGGTTTTTCATTGCTGAGTTGATCATTTTAGGATGTCATTAAGATTTGGGTTAAAAAGGCTTCATTATGGTTTTACCCCAGACATTAGGGTTTAGTGACAATTGGTAAGGTTTATGAGGTCAATATTGGTAGAATTCCTTTCTCAAGATGATTTTTAAATGATCCTCACAAAAGTGAGGTCAACAACATCTCAGCTTTTTATATGAAAAATCTTGGAAAGGGGAAAAACCACAGAGTTTGGCTCTGATGAAATAATCCACAATATAATGGTGAGTATACAAACAAATTTTATTTTGTGTTAAAAAAGATTGAATTATAAACTTATTGTGCAATGATATTTCATAATAATATATGTAATAATATCTGTAACGGGCCGTGAAAGCTGTGGTCGATTGCTATGGAGAGAGTAGACCGTCGTGAATGTTATAGACAATGGTTGTAGCCCCAGCTTTTCATATAGATCGTAATTGAAACCATTGGCGTAGTTGGATGCTCTATGTGTCGTAATGGTTGCTTCATAAGTGCTAGATGGCCACAAAAACCGCATTAGGGAGCTGCAATAATGTATGTAGGTTGCAGAGGTTAGAGTTGGGAGCTTCATAAGTTGAGATAACGTATGTAGGCCATAGTGGCTGGAGTTGGGAGCTTCATGAGCTGCGAGTACATTGTAAGCCGCAGAGGCTGAAGTTGGGAGGTGCGTCAGCTGAGATAAATACAATACACAAAGGCAGAAGTTGGGAGCTAAATGAGTTGTGCGAATGTCTGTTGACAGCAGAGGTTGGAGGTGGGAGCTACATGAGCTAAGATAACATAGGCCACAAAGGTCATATTTGGAAGCTGCATGAACTATGAGAGTATTTGCATGCCATGCATGCTGGAGTTGGGAGCTATATGAGCTGAGATAATGTTGTTAGCCATAGAGGCCAAATTTGGGATCTGCATGAGCTATGAGAACATCTGCAGGCTATCGGGGTTAGAGTTGGAAGTTGCATGAGTTGGGATAACATAAGTAGACCACAGAGGTTAGAGTTTGGGAGCTACATGAGCGATGATAATGTTCGTATGTTAGAGAGGCCGAAGTTGGGAGCTACATGAGCTAAGATAACAAATCTAGGCTTCATAGGCTAGAGTTGGATGATGTATGAGTTGTGATAACATCTATAGGTCATATAAGCTGAAGTTGGGAGCTGCTGAGCTGAGATAACATCCATAGGTCATAGAGATTGGAGTTGGTAGCTACATCAGCTGTGAGAATGTTTGTATGCCATAGTGGCTGGAGTTGGGAGTTGAATGAGATGTGATAACATCTATAGTGAACAGAGGGTGGATTTGGGAGCTGCATGAGCTAAGATAATTTTCGTTGGCCATAGAGACTAGAGTTGAGAGCTTCCTGAACTATGATAGGCTGAAATTGGGAGTTGTACGAGCTGCGGATTGCATAAGACATAGAGGCTGGAGTTGGGAGCTATGTGAGCTCCGAACCACGTAGACCATAGTTGGTCACATAAGCCTTAGTGGTGAGCTATGAGGAGAGATCTTTAGAATTTTTTAGCAAGTCACATTATCCTAATTACGATGATTGTAAGCACTTGTTGCAAGGTTTACTGATCCACATTATTTGGGGTGCGTTGTTACAATATACTTGGGATACATTGTTACATCATTTTTTAGGTGCATTATTACATCATATTTTGGATGCGTCGTTGCCCCACTTCAAGGTACGTTGTTGCATCATATACAGGGCACTTTGATGCATTGTATTTGATGTGCATTGATACATAGTCTTCGAAGCATGCCATTACACGATGTACTGGTTGATGTATAGCTTCATTAAGTGCTTCCCTATTCCACAACATATGGTAGGATACTGCAATGCATGTTGTGACTCTATAAGTGATTTTACTGCAAGGAGCGGGTAGCAGCCGATGTTGGTCAAAAATAACTTGAGGGTGGCTATCGATGGTAGTCTGTTGCTGCAATAGTGGGCAGCGCTCCTTGGGCCTTCAGTGTATAAAATAGAGTTTAGCTCCTTCTCCTCTAATCTCTGGTCTTCCTATGGTTCAAAGTCTATGTCCCCTCTTAAGAAGGGGTAGAGCTATTTGACCGCGACTTTTTGAGGTGATAAAAATAAGTGCAATTAATTAATAATAAAGTCACTTATATCAACGCAAGTATACGTATCGCTCAAGTAATACATGTCTCTAGTGGAGTCCTAGTTATCGATCCCACAGGGAAGCGAGATAAAAGGTCCTTAGTCAAATTCTAGTATACTACAATTACTCCTTAGTTTAGAATGTCGATTAAATTGATATTTTATCTAGCAACTACTCCTAAATGCAAGTGTTAAATGTAAAGATAGTAACTATAACTAAATGCAAATAATAACTCTAAAGATAACCCTTTTTGGATGAATTGGTTTGGAGAATTTTGAGATACTAAAAACTACTATTCTTATGTAATGAAATGGATAATATATAGGAATGAGATGCATTAAATATTGTATGTGCAAAATAGGAGCAATCCTATTCTTTACTCTTTAGTCTAGGCATAAAGAACATTGACTAATCCAATGCTTATTTACTGAATCCGTGTCCAGGCTGGGAGGATACCGGCTATCACTTCGGAGCTCCCACATTCCCCTAGCCAGAAGACTAACATCTACACTTCAGCACCCAAACGATAGGACCAAATTGAGGATTTTAGTCTGTGATCACAGAAAAATATGTTAAGAAATTCATACCTATATTTTATGAAATTTCACTTTAAAGAAATGTATTTTCTTTATTTTATTGCAGGAACGAAGATTTATGAGTGATAAAAGCAAAAAACATGAAATGGAGCAAATTTGGATAAAAAAGGAAGAAATTCATGCAAAATGAACTATATCGCTGACGGCGAGATCGAGCCCGCCTACGGCGAGATTATTAAGAAAATTTCTGAAGGATTTATAACTACCTCGCCGATAGCGAGCCCGAGCCCGCCGACAGCGAGATCGTGCGGTTTGGAGACCTTCTAGAAGCCCCGCCGACGGCGAGGTCGTTTCTCGCCGACGACGAGATTGTTCAAAATGTCAGATACATTGAACCTAGATGCTTTTTTGAAGAGGTGCTTAAGTACCCATTGGACCTTTGTCTACCTATATAAATAGAGGACGAATTTGTGTGTCTAGTGTCTCTTTTTGGTGTCTATTTATGTGTGTGTTTATTTAGAGAGTATTAGTGTCTACTTGGTGTTTATTTTAAGAGTTTTATAGTGTAATTAGTGAGTTTAGAAGTGTGTTGTACTGGAAGGAAAAGTCAAAGGAACTTCAAGGAGTCTCGTTGGGAGGAAATTGAGATAAGTATCTTTGTTTATTGTTGTTAACTTTAAATGAAATCCATGCTTTGTTTAATTCCCATGCATTCCGAGTAGTTTTCTTAGCTTTTCTCTTTGTTTATGAAATTATGTGAATTGATGAAATTAAATAGAAGTGCCTAAAATATTAAAATAAATTGTGATAATTTTTACTGAAAACTTCATTTACTTTCAATCTGGCCCATGGAATTGTTAAAATATGTTGAATTATCAACTATAGTAAAGATTACATCCAATATTCAGGGAAGTCAAAAGCCTTGGAAGGAGGATGCAAATAAATAGGGAAATATTATTTATCGGACGTAGAATCGGACATTTTAGTGTGACGGACTAAAATATTCAATTTGGTCCTATTGTTTGAGAGTCGAAGTGTAGATGTTAGCCCTCAGTGTGAGGGGAACGTGGGAGCTCAAGTGGCAGCCAAGTATCCTCCCACGCTAGCCGCAGCATTCGTAATCAAACATAGGATTAGTCAATGTTCTTTGCACCCAGACCAAAGGGTATAGAATAGGAATGCTCCTATTTGTCACAATACAATAAAAGAAATTATATTTAAATTCATCATTCACTTAATTTTCTAAAACAAGGAGAAGGATACTTTTTCTGAAATCTTTTAAATCAACTTTATTTTAAAGCATTAGTTTACTTTAGTTTGGTTTAGTTAATTATTCTAAATTTCCGTATACTATATTAGTAAGTAATTCCTTTAAATTTAGCTGATACAAATCTGTTAAAAACTTCCCCGTGGGATCGATAACCAGGACTCCACTAGAGCCCTGTATTACTTGATACGATACGTATACTTGCGTAGAATCCACATTATACATTCCATCATAAAATCAAATATATAAATTAAAGCGGGATCAAGTTTTTGGTGTCGTTGCTATTAACATAAATTGCAAACATACAAAAAGTGGGTCAAGTTTTTGGCGTCGTTGCCGGGGAAGTAAAGAAATTATTTACTAGAGTAACGGACTATTTTAAAATTTTATAAAATTGTATGCGAAAATTTGGAAACAAAAATTTAATACCTTACGATTCAGAATTAGAGCGTACAATTAAAAGAATTAGAAAACAAAAAAGAGAAATTATAAATTTAACATAAATGACGAATATTCTTGAAAATGAAAATATCAATCAACAGAGACCATTAAGAGATTATGCCAACCCTACATTAGATGAAATTCATTTAACTATTCAAAACCCCGATGTAGTCGCTAACTCATTCGAACTTAAACCCGCAATTATCCAAATGGTACAAAACAATCAATTTAGTGGTTCACATACTGAAGATCCTAATTTACATCTTGCTAGTTTTTTAGAACTATGTGCTACTTTCAAATATGAAGGCGTATCTAACGATGCTATTAGACTTAGACTTTTTCCTTTTTCTTTAAGGGATAAGGCTAAAATGTGGTTAAATTCGTTAAGACTCTGGATCTATTAAAACTTGGGGAGAATTATCACAAAAATTTCTATCCAAATATTTTCCACCATCTAAAACTCGCTAAGCTTAGAAATGATATAACTTCTTTTAGTTAGTTTGATGGAGAATCAATATATGAAGCCCGGGAGAGATTTAAAGAACTTCTTAGGAAATGCCCACATCATGCATTACCGTATCGGTTAATTATTCAAACTTTCTATAATGGATTAGTAGGATCTTTAAGATCAATCATTGATGCTGCTGCTGGAGGATCATTAATATCAAAACCATTTAATGAAGCCTATGCACTAATCGAAGAAATGGCTACCAATAATTTTTAATGGCCTGCTGATAGAATGAATCCGAAAAAGATAGCTAGTATTCATGAAAATGATGCAATATCTATGTTAGCTTCGCAAATCGCTGCTATATCTAAAAAATTAGATCATTTTAGAATGAATTACTCTCCAAATATATTAGAAGAAAACTCATCTGAACAACTTATAGAATTCCAATCTCATTATGAAACTATAAATGCTATTAATAACAGACCCAATAATCCATATGCAAATTACTATAATCCTGGATGGAAAAATCATCCTAATTTCAATTGGAATTATAATACAACGAATCAACCATGGATGAACAACATAACACAACCAATAAGAAATCCCTCTAATCAAGGAAATTCTAATTATAAACCTAATTATCCACCTGGATTTAATAATAATAACCCACAATTTAAAGATAAGAAATTATCTATAGAAGAATTAATATTAAATATGGGTCAACATTTACAAAATCAAGGAAATCAATTACAAAATCAAGGAACAACTATTAAAAATATTGAAACTCAACTTGGACATATCGCTACCGCGCTTAATAATAGAATACTGAACATTCCCTAGTAATGTGGAAATAAATCCCAAAGACAAAGGAAATGAACAAATTAAAGTGATACAATTACGAAGTGGAAAAGAATTAGAACCTTGAATTCAGAAAGAACTTGAAAGTCAAAAAGAGGAAGTGGAAATCGAAAAGGAAAAGAATCAACAAGATCCAAACATAGAAAATCCTTTAATACCAATGAAAATTTCTGTTGAAAAACCTCCACCACCATTTCCTCAACGACTAATTCAACATAAAAAAGATAAACAGTTTGCTAAATTCCTTGAAATTCTAAAGAAATTAACAATAAATATTCCTTTTGTAGAAGCTTTAGAACAGATGTCAAACTATGTAAAATTCATGAAAGATATTCTAAATAAAAAAAGAAAATTTACCGATAATGAAACGGTCGCACTTAGTGAAGAGTGTAGTGCTATTATTCGAAAAAAGCTTCCCGAAAAATTAAAAGATCCTGGTAGTTTCACTATACCCTGCGCTATTGGAGAAAAATGCTATGGAAAAGCTTTGTGTGACTTAGGAGCAAGCATCAATCTAATGCCTCTATCAATTTTTAAGAGATTAGGATTGGGAGAAATTTCACCTACTTCAGTAACCCTTCAGTTAGCTGATCTTTCTGTTACATATCCTAAGGCAGTTATTGAAGATGTTTTAGTAAAAGTTGATAAATTTATCTTCCCTGTAGATTTTATTGTTTTAGATATGGAAGAAGATAAAGAAATTCCTATCATTTTAGGAAGACCATTTTTAGCCACCGGGAAAGCTATGATCGATGTTCGGAAAGGAGAATTAACTATGAGAGTAAATGACCAAAAAGTAACTTTTAATATTGCTTAAATCAATGAAATATCGTGCGTTAGAAAAAGATGATGAGTGTTTTCGAATGGAAGTACTCGATCATTTACAAAAAGAACATTTTAAGAAATATTATAAAGAAAAATTAGCAAAATAAAATACCGAATTAATTGAAAAAACTGATATAAATGAAGAACCAGATTATATTCAAGAGAAATTTGAATTTTTGGATAATACGGAAAACTCTGAAAAAAATATAGTTCCATCGATTATTAAACCTCCTGAACTTGAGTTAAAAATGTTACCTAATCATTTGAAATATGCTTACTTAGGTTATTATTCAACTCTACCAGTTATTATTTCATCTGAATTAAATGAATCTCAAGAACAAAAACTTTTAGATACCTTAAAAAAATATAAGAAAATTTTTTGTTGGACTTTAGCAGATATTAAAGGAATTAGTCCTTCAATCTGTATGCACAGAATTATTTTAGATAATGAACATAAGCCTAAATTAGATCCCCAAAGGAGATTAAACCCGATAATGAAAGAAGTAGTCAAGAAAGAAATTTTAAAATGGTTAGATAATGGTATTATATATCATATTTCGACGATAGCTTGGTAAGCCCAATTCACTCGTGTGCCTAAGAAAGGAGGAGTGACCATAAAAGCTAATGAAAATAATGATCTTATCCCTATAAGACAAGTTACTCGGATGGCGAATATGTATTGAATATAGAAAATTAAACACGGCCACTCGAGAAAGATCACTTCCCTTTACCATTTCTAGACCAGATGTTAGATAGATTAGCCGGACATAAGTATTTTTGTTTCTTAGATGGATACACCGGTTATTATCAAATACAAATTGCTCCTGAGGATCAAGAGAAAACTACATTTACTAGTCCTTATGGAACTTTCGCTCTTCGAAGGATGCCTTTTGGATTATGTAATGCACCTGCAACATTCCAGAGATGTATGATGTCTATATTTAGTAAGTTAATTGATAATAGAATAGAAGTATTTATGGATGATTTCTCTGTATTTGGAACAACATTTGACACATGCTTAAATCATCTCGAAAAAGTATTTCAAGTATGTGACAAAACTAATTTAGTTCTTAATTGGGAGAAATGTCAATTTATGGTTACATGAGGCATTGTATTAGGGCATAAAATTTCGAAAAAGGGCATGGAAGAAGACCCTGCAAAAATTCAAGCTATAGCTAAATTACTACCTCTAACTACGGTGAAAAGGGTAAGAAGTTTTCTTGGACATGCTGGATTCTACATACGTTATATAAAAAACTTTTCAAAAATTACTAAACCTCTATGCCAACTTCTTAAAAAGGACAAGAAATTTGAATTTACAACTAAATGCCTGAATGCTTTCGAATTATAAAAAGATAAATTAATTACAACACCTATAATAGTTTCACCTAATTGGGAGAAACCATTTGAGCTTATGTTTGATGCTAGTGATTATGCTATAGGAGCAGCTTCTGGGCAAAGATATGATAAGATTTTTAAAGTTATATATTATGCTAGTAAAACTCTAAATGATGTTGAAATAAATTATACAATTCATCGAAAGAGAATTATTAGCAATTGTATATGCTTTTAATAAATTTCGGCATTATCTAATAGGAACTAAATGTATTGTGCATACCGATCACTCGCTATTAAGTATTTAATGCAAAAGAAAGATTCTAAACCAAGATTAATTAGATGGATATTATTAATGCAAGAATTTAATTTTGAGATCGTTAACAAAAAGGGAACTGATAATCAAATTGCTGATCATTTATCAAGGTTAGAAAATCATGAATTATCTGATACTGACAATGAAATTTTAGCATGCTTTTCCTGATGAACAACCTTATAATATAAATGAGTGGAAAATACCTTGGTATGCTGATATAGTAAATTATATTGTAAGTGACATTTTACCACCTATGTTAACTTTACAACAACAGAAAAAATTCATTCATGATACTAAAACATACTTTTGGGATGAACCATACTTATATAAGCAATGTAAGGATCTAATTATTTTAAGATGCGTGCCTTATGAAGAAATTGAACCAATTATTCAAAAATGTCATGATTCTGATTTTGGAGGACATTTTGGGACTGATAAAACCGCATATAAAATTCTACAATCTGGATTCTACTGGCCTACTCTATATAGAGATGTATACAGATATATAAAAACCTGCGATAAATGCCAAAGCGTAGGAAACATATCAAGAAGAAATGAAATGCCTCTGAATTTTTTATTAGAAGTTGAAATTTTTGATGTTTAGGGATTAGATTTCATGGGACCTTTTATTCCTTCATTTGGAAACTCATATATATTAGTAGTTGTTGATTATGTTTCCAAATGGATCGAAGCACAAGCTTTACCTAGGTGTGATGTTAAAAGTGTTTCAAAATTTTTAATGAAAAATATTTTTACTAGATTTGGAATGCCGAGAGTGATTATCACTGATGGAGGAACTCATTTTAGAAATAAATATATTCACAAACTAATAGAAAAATATAATATTATTCATAAGATATCAACTACTTATCATCCACAAACTAGTGGATTAGTCGAAGTTTCTAATCGAGAGATTAAGCGTATTTTAGAAAAGTCCGTAAACCCTAATAAATTGGACTCGGTCTATAAGACTAGACAACTGCATTATGGGCATACAGGATCGCTTATAAAACTCCGATTGGAATGACTCCTTACAGTGCTTATATATGGAAAAACTTGCCACTTACCAGTTGAATTAGAACATAAAGCATATCGGGCGATTAAAGAATTTAATTATAATATGAAAGAAGTCTGGTGAGAAGAGATTGTTGCAATTAAATGAATTGGAAGAATTAAGGAATGAATCATATGATAATGATAGGATATATAAAGAAAAGATGAAATTATGGCATGATCGGAAGATTAATCAGAGAAATTTTGAACCAGGACAAGAGGTTTTGCTATATAATACTATATTGAAATTATTTCCTGGGAAATTAAAATCTCGATGGTTAAGACCTTTCACCATAACTCAAATATTTTCATATGGAACTATAGAAATTGAAGATCCAAAAACAGGACATAGATTTAAGGTAAACGGACATAGATTAAAACCGTATTTCGAAGGTAGAAGACCAAATTTTAAAGAGGTTTTAATGCTTAGTCAACCTGATTACTAACTGCAATTAGGTCGGGCTGACGACGTTAAACCAAGCGCTTTATGGGAGGCAACCCATAGTAGTCTTTTATTTTAAATACATACAAATTAGTGAGTCTGTATTATTAAAACAAATCTTACTACTCAATTTTTTTAATTAACATCATCACAACTTTGAACCTATATGATGAGATCAGAAAATATTCGAATTAAAGCGAAATTGGGCAATTTTATGAAATCTCGCCGACGGCGAGGTCGATCTTGCCGACAGTGAGATCGGTGCTTTATAACATTTCAGTTTTACAACTATCTCGCCGACGGCAAGAAACTTACCGCTGACGGTGAGGCAGTTGAAAATTTGGTTTCTTAAGAATTTTCGTGCGGTTTTGGACGGTTCTAAGCCATTTCTTTGTAGGAAACCATCCCAAATTCATTTTTACACTGTTTTCTTCCTTAGAAACGACTAGAGACCATTCCTTTCAATCCAAAATGGCCACCAAACTCTTAGAAACCACAAAAATCGGAGTTTTTAACCGAAGAAAATTCGTCGATTCGGAGGCACGACGTATCTTCAACAAAGTCTTCGATGAAGAAGCGACTTATTAAAGAACGGGGATTTGTCAACGAGAGGAGTAGAGAATTCTACCACAAAAATTGAAGAAATGATCGCACAGCACGCATTGAGATGTATTTTGCTATACGACATCCGTCGTAGTTATTACCGTAGTTAAAGAGTTTTACTCTAATCTACATGCGATCAACAATGGAAATGTCTACGTCGGAGGAAGATGGGTAACATTTACTCCTTCAAGGGTAAATGAATTATTTTCTATAGAGAATACCCTCGTCCGTCATTATTCAAACTTTGTGCCTTCAAGATACAATATGAACGAGATTTATAGATACCGACCGATAAACCCGATGATCGGGAGTTGCACGAAGACGGGTATGTCAGTTTTTCTGCATCACTTCTTAACCCTGTCTCGAAGCATTGGCATTTCTTCATCTCATCAAAATTATTACCCACTATGAGGGTAAATAAGGTTTCAATGGAATGTGCTATATTAAATTATTGTATTCAAATTGGACTACCTATCGATGTTGGATCAATTATAGTAAAATCTGCATTAGGATTAATTGTGCATGGGTCAGTTCATGGACTTGGACACCCATCGACTATATTTGTTTTATGCAGTCAGTACCAAGTTTCTTATGAGGCTTGGGAAAAGGTACTTTTACCATGGAAACCACTCGATCCTACGGATATGTTTCCAACTTTGGATAACAATGATGAGATTACCATTATTTTTTATAAAGCATCACAGAACAATCCTTTAGCAAGGCCCCTTACTGATAAAACAAATTTCATTCTGAAGAAGATTAAAGGATTAGAGAAAGAGTTGCAGAACGTGATGAATTCCATCGATAATATCTCTGATATGTTTGATCACATTGACTGGAGGATGAAGGAGCACTTTGATCATACTGGACATCTGGAGGCCAGTTTTATTCATTTACTGAGACATAAAGGATGTATTAATGATGAATCTACTACGTAATTCCCTTTCGTGACCTTTCTACAATTTATTTGTGCACCTGCGTCGCATCGGGAATATCATAGAGGATGATAGTTCAGACACTGAGGAGTAGGAAAGATTTCTATTTTATGTCATATATTTGTGTATATATGTGTTGATTTGGATTTAGGTTTTATTATGAGTCGAACTTTGATATGATCATCTCAGATTTGATGAGATTATATGTAATTATTATGTCTCAGCATTTAGAGTGTTGTGGTGTGGATTACAATGCTGAGTATTATGGATTTGGACATTTAAGTTAAGTATGTTGTTAGTTGTTAGTGTGAAGTTTGTAAGTCTCATGGATTTCATATATAAATTTATGTTGTTTATGTTGTGTGAACTTTTTGTGAGTATAAGTATCCAATCTTCATACTAAATTATTAAATTAAGTGATCGGAAGATTGATTAAGGGCAAATCGAGGTTGAAAATGATTGACGAATTTCAAAAATTTAAAATTTTGGGATCTCGTCGACGACGAGAATTATCCCGTCGACAGCGAGGAAAATCCCGCTGACATAGAGAACGATCTCGCTGACGGCGGATTTTTCCCGAAACTTTTGCCTTTGTCAAATTAATTAGCTCGCTGACGGTGAGAAAATCTCGCCGAAAACGAGATCGCGAAAAGACCTATATTCGACCGACCAACCGACACTATTCATCATCCCCTTCCTCAAAACTTCGAAAAAAACCGACCTAGGGCTTGTGAGATCTTGGATTTGAGGCGATTTCAACACTTTTTGACACCGAATTTCATCTTCCCTTGGTAATAGCTTCACTCCTATGCAAAAATTTTTTATTTTCACCATGGATTTCTTCTACATTGGGAAATTTTGAAAAAAAATTCAAAATGTGGAGAAAATACTTAGAAGAAATTCATGAAATTTGATTTAAATGGATTTTCGATGTTGTAGGAAGCCTTCTTAGTAAAAGTTGGGAGTTTAGTTAAAATTTTTTACAAATTTCACAGATCGAAAATGGCTCCACGACAAAAGCGATGATTGGATTACGACGAAACTCGTTTTGTGAATGCAAAAGCACAATCAAGATATTTTCACAATTTTCAAGCCAGAACATGCATTCAAGATCGAGTTTTCAAAAGTCCTGGAGGAGAAGTTGAGCGAATCATTAGGGAACGAGGATGGGTAAATTTTTGTTTCGTGACCAACAGAGCCGCTGTAGAAGTAGTTAAGGAGTTCTATGCTAATTCGACTTCAATCGAAGATGCCCAAGTAAAGGTTAGAGGATTTTTGTGGAATTCGGTCATTGCGAGGATAAATGCTTATTACGAGGTACGAGACACCTATACAAGTGAGTATGATACATTTGGAACTATGGAAGGACCACTGGAAGAGGTTATTGACTTTCTCACTGATGGGAAAGGCGTCTGGAAGATCAAGCAGCAGGAAAGGGTAAATTTTCCTCTTTCTATGTTAAATGTAACATCAAAAGCTTGGCACTATTTTATTTGTTCTACTTTGTTACCTACCTACCACCATAGTGAGGTAACAAGAGATGAAGCGCTTCCGAATTTCGTATTCGAACCAAAAAGCATTAATGTGGGAAGTGTAATTTATAAGAATATATTAGTCACCTCAAGAAATGAAAGTGGAGGAGGACTAGGACATCCCGGTCTTATCTATGCACTCGCCAATTATCCGGGTAGAGGCAAGAGATGATGAGGAATGGGTCGAACCTATGAAACCCATTACTTAGCCTAATATAAAGAAATATGAATCCCACGAAGGATGGAGATCTGGGACAAGGGATTATGTACCTTCTTCAAGTAGAGATATACCCTCTACTAGTTATGAACCCCCTCAGTACACCACTCCTACCCTTCAAGATCTGATGAATGAGCTGACCCTGAGTAGAAAGAGTTTTGAACAATTTGGAGAAAATATGGAAAGAAGATTTGAGCATATAGACCACAAGATTGATGGCTTGGAAAGAAGACACGATTATGATAGCGAATATATCCAGTGACATTCAGAGTACGAAATTGCATATTATGAGGCTGAACGTCGATACAAGAGTGGTGATTTAGATGTTGTCTTTCCTGAGTGCCCCCACTACACACGATGCAAGCTGCTCGGCCTTCTCGACTGGAGATCAGGGAGATGATATAGCCTGGGATTTTGATGCGAAAGATTAGAGACTTTGTTTAGTTTGTTTAGATTATTTGTTCTTTTTAAAACTTTCTTGTTCTGTGTGTATTATTCTGTACTTTCTGTGGACTATGGATTTGATGTGCTTGTGTGTTTGCTTATGCTGTAATGATAGACTTTTTATGTATGTTAAGTTAGTTTGCAATTTTTCTTTTAGAGAGGATGATTAGTTTTTATTTAATATGTTGTTTAAGTTTTTTATAAGTTATGAACTTTTAAGATGTTTAGATTGTTTTAATTTATTTAAAGTAGGTTAGTTGATTGTATATGTAGTAATAGATTAAGTTTTCATTTGTTGTGTTTTATACTTATTAAAAATTTCTTATCCCAGCACTTTCTTTTAAATATTATATATGTGGAAGAATACTAACAGTACATGTTCTTTAAATAAATGAAAAAAGTCTGCAAAATTTCAAGGAAAAGAAATACCTAAGGCTTAAAGATATGATTCATTGTATATTTTCCTTTTCACCAGTTAGAAATAGATAGAAAAATTTAAGTTTGGGGGAGGAAAAATTCAAATTTAATTATTAAATTGTTCTCAATTTCTATTTTAAAAAATTATTATATCAAATGATTTTTCTATAGTAATTTTTCAATTCAATAAATATGAATTACTTTATTTAATTATTATAGAAAGTTAAATAAAATGTTTCTAGTAATTCAATTATTTAATAGAATAAGATATTTGGTTAAAAGAAATAAGAATATAGTAAAATATTTAAAGTAAGGGGAACTATATTCTAAAATTGAAATTCTTAAGTATTTAAATGAAAAAGAAAATATTGAAACTCAATGAAGTGAAAGCCATGAAATACATATAAGCAAAGAAATATTTTAAGTTTCAAATTTAGGAAAAGAAAGTTGAAGTTCAAAATTATTAACAGGCTATCCAGATATAGTAATCTTCACTTAAAAAAGCAAAAGAAAAAGAGAAGGATTGAAAATCAACAAAAAAAGAAAAAAAGAAAAAAAAAGAAGAAAAGAAAAGAAAAATATAAGTGAGGAGAAGCTTGAGGAGATGCCTTATCAAAAATTAGCTTCAATGGAATCAACCTAAAGGGTAAAACTCAAATATATTTCTAAACTTATATATATGGATTAGTATTTTACTAAATAGTGTTTTCTTGAACTTCCTATCATCTAAATATCTTAAGTAAATTACTCTTTTAAATATAGCCTTTCCTGAAATAAATAGAGAATTAGAAATATTAGATCTGATAACTAAATATTCTTATATCTATAAAGTTAATTTAATTACTTGAAAATATTTCTATTTAACTTTACTATAGTATTATTTAAATTTAATTCATAGTATATCTGAATTGAAAAAGATCTATTACAAAAATCATTATTTTTATTTAGTACAAAAATTACTTGAGGACAAGCAATAATTAAGTTTGGGGGATTTTGATCACAGAAAAATATGTTAAGAAATTCATACCTATTTTTTATGAAATTGCACTTTAAAGAAATGTATTTTCTTTATTTTATTGCAGGAACGAAGATTTATGAGTGATAAAAGCAAAAAACATGAAATGAAGCAAATTTGGATAAAAAAGGAAGAAATTCATGCAAAATGAACTATATCGCTGACGGCGAGATCGAGCCCGCCGACGGCGAGATTATTAAGAAAATTTCTGAAGGATTTATAACTACCTCGCCGACAGCGAGCCCGAGCCCGCCGACAGCGAGATCGCGCGGTTTGGAGACCTTCTAGAAGCTTCGCCGACGGTGAGGTCGTTTCTCGCCGACGACGAGATTGTTCAAAATGTCAGATACATTGAACCTGGACGCTTTTTGAAGAGGTGCTTAAGTACCCCTTGGACCTTTGTCTACCTCTATAAATAGAGGACGAATTTGTGTGTCTAGTGTGTCTCTTTTTGGTGTCTATTTATGTGTGTGTTTATTTAGAGAGTATTAGTGTCTACTTGGTGTTTATTTTAAGAGTTTTATAGTGTAATTAGTGAGTTTAGAAGTGTGCTGTACTGCACGAAAAAGTCAAAGGAACTTCAGAGTACGTCTAGGGAGGAAATCGAGATAAGTATCTTTGTTTATTGTTGTTAACTTTAAATGAAATCCATGCTTTGTTTAAATCCCATGCATTCTGACTAGTTTTCTTAGTCTTTCTCCTTGTTTATGAAATTATGTGAATTGATGAAATTAAATAGAAGTGTCTAAAATATTAAAATAAATTGTGATAATTTTTACTTAAAACTTAATTTACTTTCAATCCGGCCATTGAATTGTTAAAATATGTTGAATTATCAACTATAGTAAAGATTACATCCAATATTCAGGGAAGTCAAAAGCCTTGGAAGGAGGATGCAAATAAATAGGGAAATATTATTTATCGGACGCGAGAATTGGACATTTTAGTGTGACGGACTAAAATATTCAATTTGGTCCTATTGTTTGAGAGCTGAAGTGTAGATGTTAGCCCTCGAGTGAGGGGAACGTGGGAGCTCGAAGTGGCGACCGATATCCTCGCAGCCTAGCCGCAGATTCAGTAATCAAACATAGGATTAGTCAATGTTCTTTGCATCTAGACCAAAGGGTAAAGAATAGGAATGCTCCTATTTGTCACAATACAATAAAAGAAATTCGATTTAAATTCATCATTCACTTAATTTTCTAAAACAAGGAGAATGATACTTTTTCTGAAATCTTTTAAATCAACTTTATTTTAAAGCATTAGTTTACTTTAGTTTGCTTTAGTTAATTATTCTAAATTTTCGTATACTATATTAGTAAGTAATTCCTTTAAATTTAGCTGATACAAATCTGTTAAAAACTTCCCTGTGGGATCGATAACCAGGACTCCACTAGAGCCCTGTATTACTTGATACGATACGTATACTTGCGTAGAATCCACATTATACATTCCATCATAAATTCAAATATATAAATTAAAGAGGGATCAAGTTTTTGGTGTCGTTGCTATTAACATAAATTGCAAACATACAAAAAGTGGGTCAGTCTGTCACTCTAAAATCTCCACTTCTACGTCCAATAATTATATTTCCCTATTTATTTGCATTCATTCCCCATGAACTTCACCATCCATGGAATTTGAATGTGGTTTGTACTTAGTTGTAGAAAGCATAACCCTTTTGGATCGTATGTTTTCACAACGAATTTTAACACTACACCAGGCCTTAATTGCAATGTAAATGAAGTGCAAATAAAAACCATCACATTTATATATAAAACTTCTTCTAACATGTTTCTCAAAGTCCTACACATGAATTCTACTTATTACAAAAGTAAAGTAAAAGGAAAAGAAAATGAATTCTACTTATTACAAAAGAAAAGTAAAAGGAAAAGAATGGCATGATCTTCTAATGCCACTATTTTCAAAGAAGAAGAAAGAGTAAGAGAGATACGTCACAAAGCACGAAGAAAACAAAACGGAAACTTCATTTAACTAAAGCAAATCCACTAGGTAAATGTTTACAAAATCATAAGATAATGAAGAACAATACTTAGCTTTTTCCCTTTGAAAGAAAGATGAAGATCTCTCCCACAAAGTCTCTCGTTGATCCATGCAATGCTAGTGCAATCCCTTACAAATTCTCTCAAAATCTCCTCTCCAATCTCTCCAAAAGGGTAGAAATCTACATTTCTACTCCTAATCTAAGAACCCTAAACATTCTCCAAGTTTTTCCTAACATTCCTCTCTCTTTTCTAACCTAAATTCGTTCTTTTAAAGTGTAGGGACGAGTTTGAAGAGTTGCCACAAGAATCCCTTCAAAAAGCATCCAAATACGTTGAATTTCGGCTCATAACCACCAAAAGTCGGTTCATTGTCGTCCCAGGCACTGTCGGCGGGCTCGAGGGCCCTATCGGTGAGCTTTTCTGTCATTTTCGTCCTTCTCAGGAAAATCTCGTCGTCGGCTCCCTTGAGGGCTCTTTCGGCGAGCAGACTGCGCAGCTTCACTGTTTCGCTCCTTTTGGCTCTGTTTCAGCTCCGATTCGCCCCGTTTCAGTTGGTTGCGTTTCTAACAGATAGCTCTACAAAATAAGCATAAAAATAACATTTCTTTAAAGTGTAATATCATTCAAAAATATGCAAGAAGTGTAAAAGTGATTAAGCATAGAAAGACTTATCGAAAGGTGTCAAGTCAAAATTTAATTTCTTGCTCGTTTTTGCTCCAAATTGCACTGTTTTTTTTTTCTTCAAAAGTTATTTATTGTACCTAAAACCAAAAAACATACAAAATACTATCCTTTTAAAGTGTAATATCACAAAAAATGAGTAAAATCATATAGCAAAAACCGTATATATTTTAGGCGTGTCAAAATCCTCCAAACTTAACTGTTATTTGTCCTCAAGTAACACTATATCTTTAAAAACCAAATATGTTGAATTGCGGTTGTGGGTTTCAATAGAATTTCTATAATTTCATCTCAAAAATATTATAGTATAACATAGGAGAAATTCTAGCAAATCAACCTAGAACTAGAGCGTAAGAATATCTCATATTCAACTTAGGAATCATGATTTTCTATTTACTTCAAAAGTAATTGAAACTGTCAAACTAAAGATTCATAGATAGTATAAAAACGGAATTTAAGCACCTTATATATACCAATTTAACCAATACCTTTTGAAATAAGAATAAGCTTAGGATTGTTTTTAAGTCTTTTCATTTAAAAATATTTAAGTGAAACCAATTTTTTATTAGGCTTCTCCTCAAGTTTCTCCTCACTTATTTTCTTTTCTTTTCTTTTTTTTTCTTTTCTTTCCGCATCATTTTCAATCCCTTTTGTTTTTCACTTTTTTTTTCTTTCTAGATCATTTTTAATCCCTTTTTTCACTCTTTTTTTATGTGAGGATTACTATATCTGGATAGGCCTTTAATAATTTTGAATCTCACTTTCCTCTCTCTAAAATCCAAAACTCAAAACTTTCCCTCACTTTTTATAAGTGTAAGTATTAGTTTGAAAAAGGTTTTCAATAAAGGCTCAATTCTCATTAAGTATAAATCTAAGAATTTTAGCTTTTCAAATATTCAACTCCTCTCTACCATAAATAGAAAAATCATTTTCCCAATGTTTTTACAAAATATATTAACTTTAGAACAGTTTCTTCACTAATGATTTCAACTAGATTATTTTTTTAACATTCCTTAAATCAAAATTATAGTAACTTAAAGGTAATACCACATACCATAAGTCATTTTAAAAGTGATATCAAATTAAATACAGGCTACTGAGGACAAATAAAGTTACATTTTAAAAATTTTTCTTCCCCGTAAACTTAAATTTTAAAATATTTTACAATTAATTCCATAAAATGTTGCATGAAGAAAAAGTAAAGGTTGAATCTACTTACTTCTACAACATCCTATCAAATTCATATACATGCATAATCAGGATAGAATGATTGTAGGAGAAAGTAAATCTAACCTAAAAAATGCTTGTAATAAAATTACACTAAAAGGAAGTATTTTCACATTAAAATTTTATTTTTCTTTCTACCCCCAAACTTAATTTTTAGCATGTATAGCATTCAATATAGAAAATATAAGCAGGAAGAAAAACAATTTAGAAATTCTATCTACCACAAATTTCTATCAAAACCATTTACAAGTATTCATTAGGACAGAACAATATGCAGCAGAAAGTAAATCTAAACTAATCATGCCAGAATGAAATTCACTAAATAAAAGTTTAACTAGCATAGCAGGTATCAGCAAGGGAATATAAAAATGTTTTTCAATTATTATATAAAATTGTAACACAAACATAAACACACAATTCAAATACAAACACACATGATAAATGAGGTCAATTCTTCCATAAATTCATCACATCTTACTAACTTACTTCTAATTTCTATCCAAATCACTACACATATAAATAAGGTGCATTTTAAATGGTTTTATAGATTATAATCCGAAAGATAAGATTACCCCTGATATATTGGCTCCTAGGCACCAATCTCAGGCATCATCTAATCCTTATAATAAAGCACCGCTAACAGTTATAAAGATAGTGTAAGATCATCCACATGGTATTCATCAAATAGGTTCGCGACTCTTACCTAATGAAAATAAAGTTGCAGAAAGGAAGTAACAAATTAAGATGGAACTATCAATGTTCAAAATTCATGATTTCTCTTGTAAAACTCAAGTTTGGGTGAGACCCAAGTCATAGTGGACTCGTTAATCCAACTACTACAAGAGATCAAGTCTAGCCATAATAAGAAGTTAAGGAATCACCTCCCTCAAGACACAGACAGAGATCATATCAAAGCACTAATAATCCAAACATCTACCAATCATCAATCAAACTGATCAATCCACTATAAAGCAAATACAATACAACACTAACAATCATGACTCTCAAGCACACTAAATCAAAGCACACTGATAACTATGGGTTGCCTCCCATAAAGCACTTGGTTTTAACGTCGCGGGCCTGACAAATGATTCCTCTGGATCAAAATTCCAATTAAGTAATCCTCGATCAATTGCCCAATCATTTCCAGATCCAGGGATTCCTATAAAATCCTCAAATTTTAATTTTTCATTCAGCTCTTCATTTTTTCAGTTTGATTTATATCATAATTCCTCATATTTCTTTCTAGATCCAATATTCTTCTATTGATTTTTTGAAACTACATAGTAATATCATCCTTGAAAATTATAAGAAATGGATCTCTATAAGATAATTCAAGCTCTCCTAAATTTTGAATCAAATTTTCTCTAGATAATTCAGATTCAGGATCAAATTCATCTATGTCACTCTTTTGTTTCAAGTTATCTTCCAATTTTTCCCCTTTATAATTTTAAAATGATGGAGGAGCTATCTTAGTTGAGGAAATAGATTTTTCTAATTCCTTGGGAATTTCTTCCAATGGTCTTCTAATATCCTTATCCTCTTTTCTCAACTCAAAGTTCTTTAAAAATATATCCTCAAATTCTCTTCCAAGTCCTAGTTCAATAACTTTATCTTGTTCATCATTCAATTCAGGTTTTTCTTATTATTGAGTTGAATATGAAGATATAAAGACTAGTTGTGTAGATGAATTCCCTAAATAGATAGGCTGTAAAATTGTATGGGGTACATCCATCTTAAATTCATGAGATTTTTCGACAGATTGAATTAAAAGTTACTATTTTTGGTAGTGTCCATCATTTCACACCTCTTCAGAACATACATACAGTCTTCTTTAAATAACATTTTCGAATCATCATGAAAGTCTATTTCAATCTCCTCTGTTAACTTACTCTCAAAACTATCTTGGAAATGGTCTTTACTTAGATAATCAATTTCATCCATCCAAAAAACAATCATCATCTTTTCTTTTAGCTCGATATATCATAATCTCCAACACATTAAAAGTGACTTCCTGGTTATTAATATTCATAGTCAACTCTCCTTTTTGTACATCTATCATAGCTTGTCCAGTAACAAAGAAAAGTCTCCCTAAAATAATTAGAATTTATTTATCTTCCTCCATATCTAATACAATAAAGTCCAAAGGAAAGATAAATTTATCCCCTTTAACAAGCACATCTTCTATAACTCCTTTTGGATAAATGATAGATCGATCAGCTAACAGAAGGGTTATAGTAGTGAGAGAAATATCGACTAAACCTAACCTTCTAAATATAGATAGAGGCATTACATTAATGCTCACTCCTAAATCACATAAAGCTTTTACACATAATCTTTTTCCAATTGCATAAGGAATTGTAAAGCTACATGGATTTTTAAGTTTCCGAGGAAAATTTTCTGAAGTATAGCACTGCACTCCTTACTTAGTGCAACTGTCTCGTAATCTCCATATTTCCTTTTCTTGTTTTATATCTCATTTATAAACTTTGCATAACTTGGCATCTGTTCCAAAGCTTCAGTGAAAGGAATATTTATCGTTAACTTCTTAAGTACATTCATGAACTTTGAAAATTTTTTATCTAACTCATGCTGTCTAAGTCTTTGAGGAAATGGAAGTGGTGGTCTTTCCAAACTGATTTTAGTTGGAGATATTAATTTTTTCAGATCCTTAGAAACATATTTTTTAGGTCTTTTAGTTTCTTTTGTTTCTCTCACAACATCTTGCTCTTTTCTAACCACATCCTCAATCTCTCTTCCACTTTTTAATTGGACAGCTTCTACTTGTTCATTAGTATTCTCTTTAGGGTTAATCTCAATGTTGCTAGGATGTTTTCCTTGGGGTCTATTGCTAAGTGAATTAGCAATTTGTCTCAGTTTATTCTCTATGTTTCTAATCGTAGCATTTTGACTTTGCAACTAGTTTCCCATTTGCAATGCCACTTCTTCCATAGACACCTTCTTATCCTCAAATTGTTGATCATTATTAGAGTCCGTTGGATATGAAGGTCTATAGTTTGTGTTCCCCTGATTATTCCAACTTCCATTAGGATTTGCATGATTATTTTTCCATTTTTGGTTTCCACCATCAGTAGTATGATTCCAGTTAAATTTAGGATGGTTCTCCCAACCTGGGTTGTAAAAGTTAGACTACAAGTTGTTTATGGTATTTAAGGCATCATATGATAAGTTAGAATCAATTATATGTCTTAATGAACTTTCCTCACTTACAGGAGTAAATTGAGGCTGGTTCATTCCAAATTGGTCCAACTTCCTTGATATTGCGACAACTTGAGATGCAAGAATTGTAATCACATCCGTAATATGAACACTGGCTACCTTCTTAGGATTTACCATTACAGATGGCCATTGAAATTCATTTGTAGCCATTTTTTCAATTAACTCATACGCTTCATCAAATGGTTTTAACATTAATGATCCACCATCGACAGCGTCAATTATAGACCTAAGGGATCCTACTAACCCATTATAAAAAGTTTGAATGATTAACCAATCTGGCAGAGCATGATGTAGACACTTTCTTAGGAGTTCCTTAAATTTTTCCAGGCTTCGTATATTGTTTCTCCTTCATATTGCCAAAATGAGATAATATCGTTTCTAAATTTAGTAATCCTTGAAGGTAGAAAATACTTAGCTAAGAATTTCTAAGTTAACTCCTCCCAATTTTTAATAGAACCAGGTGCTAATGAATATAACCACATTTTAGCCTTATCCCTTAGTGAGAAAACAAAAAGCCTTAGTCTAACAGCATCGTCTGACATACCGTTATAACGAAATGTAGCACAAAGTTCGAGAAATTTGATAAGTCTAAATAGGGATCCTCCAAAGGAGTTCCCCCAAACTGATTATTCTGCACCAGTTGGATAATCTCAGGATTTATTTTAAACGAATCAGCTTCTACGACAGGATTTTATATACTTGAGTGAATTTCATCTGTCATAGGATTTATGTAATCCCTCAATGAAGTATGATGATTTTCTAAGTTATTATCTTAAAAGTTTTCCATTTCCATTTCTAGTTTTTCGAGTCCTTTATGTATTTTTGTTTTTTTATTTTTTTCAAACTCAGGATCATAAGGCACAAGTCCTGTAGATCCTTTATTTTGCATATGTAACACAACAAACAATACATTAACATTAAAAAAATAATAGATGAAATATAATCAACTCAATAAAATATTTTCACAAACACCTTATTTTTCACACAAATAATTTTTTTTTCACAACACTTTTTCATACAAACACAATTTTACGACACTACAGTTTTCCAAGTCTAAGTCTAATTACTTCAACTAAAATTCTCCTAAAGTTCTTACTGAAGCTTCCCCGGCAACGACGCCAAAAACTTGACCGTGACTTTTTGAGGTGATAAAAATAAGTGTAATTAATTAATAATAAAGTCACTTATATCAAAACAAGTATACATATCGCTCAAGTAATACAGGGCTCTAGTAGATTCCTGGTTATCGATCCCATAGGGAAGCGAGATAAAAGGTCCTTAGTTAAATTCTAGTCTACTACAGTTACTCCTTAGTTTGGAATGTCGATTAAAATGATGTTTTATCTAGCAACTACTCTTAAATGCAAGTGCTAAATGTAAAGATAGTAACTATAACTAAATGCAAATATTAATTCTAAAGATAACCCTGTTTGGATGAATTGGTTTGGAGAATTTTGAGATACTAAAAACTACTATTCTTATGTAATAAAATGGATAATGTATAGGAATGAGATGCATTAAATATTGTATGTGCCAAATAGGAGCAATCCTATTCTTTACTCTTTGGTCCAAACATAAAGAACATTGACTAATCCTATGCTTGTTTACTGAATCCGTGGCTAGGCTGGGAGGATACTGACTCTCACTTCGGAGCTCCTACGTTCCCCTCGCCTGAGGGCTAACATCTACACTTCAGCATCTAAATGATAGGACCGAATTGAGGATTTTAGTCTGTCACTCTAAAATCTCCACTTCTACGTCCAATATTTATATTTCCTTATTTATTTGCATTCATTCCCCATGAACTTCACCATCCATGGAATTTGAATGTGGTTCATACTTTGTTGTAGAAAGCATAACCCTCTCAGATGGTATGTTTTCACAACGAATTTTAACATTACAACAGACCTTAATTGCAATGTAAATGAAGTTCAAGTAAAAACCATCACATTTATATATAAAACTTCTTTTAAGATGTATCTCAACATCCTACACATGAATTCTACTCATTACAAAAGAAAAGTAAAAGGAAAAGAATGACATAATCTTCTCATGCCACTATTTCCAAAGAAGAAGAAAGAGTAAGAGAGATACGTCACAAAGCACAAAGAAAACACAACGGAAACTTCATTTAACCAAAGCAAATCCACAAGGTAAGTGTTTACAAAATCATAAGATAATGAAGAACAATACTTAGCTTTTTCCCTTTGAAAGAAAGATGAAGATCTCTCCCACAAATTCTCCCGTCGATCCATGAATGCTAGTGCAATCCCTTACAAATTCTCTCAAAATCTCCTCTCCAATCTCTCCAAAAGGGTAGAAATCTACATTTCTACTCATAATCTAAGAACCCTAAACATTCTCCAAGTTGTCTCTAACATTCATCTCTCTTTTCTAACCTAAATCCGTTCTTTTAAAGTGTCGGGACGAGTTTGAAGAGTTGCCACAAGAACCCCTTCAAAAAGCATCAAAATACGTTGAATTTCGGCCCATAACCGCCAAAAGTCAGTTCATAGTCGTCCCAGGCACTATCGGTGGGCTCGAGGGCGCTGTCGGCGAGCTTTTCTATCATTTTCGACCTTCTCGGGAAAATCTCGCCGTCGGCGCCCTCGGGGGCGCTTTTGGCGAGCAGACTGCACAGCTCCACCGTTTCACTCTATTTGGCTCCGTTTCAGCTATGATTCGCCCCGTTTCAGTTGTGTTGTGCTTCTAAGAGATAGCGGTACAATATAAGAATAAAAAAAAAACCTTTCTTTAAAGTGTAATCTCATTCGAAAATATGCAAGAAGTGTAAAAGAGATTAAACATAGAAAGACTTATCGAAAGGTGTCAAGTCAAAATTTCATTTCTTGCTCGTTTTTTCTCCAAATTGCACCATTTTTGTTTCTTTTTCTCCAAAAGTCAATTCTTGTACCTAAACCAAAAAACATACAAAATACCTTCCTTTCAAAGTGTAATATCACCAAAAAACATACAAAATAGTATCTTAACGATGTCATAACTGATGATTGATATTAAGCTCATTGGATTTTTCTTATTGAGAGGTTCAATTTGACTATAAACTTATCGAATTTAGAATCTATATAACCTTTTACTTGAGAACCAAAAGCTTCCAAAAATGGATGAATGGCTTAATACGGGTCTCATTTAACTTAGATTGAACAAACTTTGGTGTCATTAGTCCCATCTCATTGACCTAGATGGTTTGACTATAAGTTTACTAAAAAGTTCTAAATGAATTTTAATTTGACTTTGAATGTTTTTTGCTCAAAATATGCTTCAAGGTTCATGTTAATTGCCTTAATTTTTGTGCCAGATGATGAAAATTTGTTGATGACGTATTAGTTGCTCCCTTATTTTGGATGAGACAAGTTTCAATGCTAGAAAAAAATGAGAGATCCCATATGTGTGTGTGTGTGTGCGTGCGTGCGTGCACGAGCCTTTGCTCATTAATTTCGGCATTTGGTGTAAATCTCTCGGGTCAAGGGTTCGAATCCCACCCATTATGGGAGGATTTGAATAGCATACCGGACTGGAAGGCGGGTTCGCTCCTAAGTCAGTTCAACTTTATAGAGTTTGATCGGCGGTCTCCGAATGTCGATTAAACTTTATATATATATATATATATATATATATGAAGCTTAGCTCATATGGTAGAGGGGGTATTTCTTTTCATTTGGCTTCTAGGTCTGATCCATGCCTAACACATAATAATTGTTTTAATTTTGATTGTAGCGGTGGTGACCAGAGATGGAGGATTATCGAGTCAAACTGGGCCTTGTTCAAGTCAAGTCGGAAGATGCAATATGATATGTAAATCATGGAATTTTTGACATGCAATTCAACACACAAATCATGGATTGGGATCCATTGTTCAGATTTGATGTGTAGAATGTGGGATCTAAACATGGACATGATCATGGGACTCAAAGGTGGTGTAGAAGCTTGGGTTAGACAAGTTAAATTGAATTCCATGGGGGTGGGATGATATACATAGATTCTGAACTTTTTAGGAATTTTTTTGGCCTTTTGAACCTATAAAAGGGGGGAGGGGGAGGGGGAGGGGGAGGGGGAGGGAGAGAAGGAGGAAAGAAAGTGAAGTTTCTCCTGATGTGTTCTGGAAGGTTTCTTAGTGAAAGAAAATTGAAGTTTCCTTGTTATGTATTTCTAATGGGATTCTTTTGAAGAAAAATTTTGAGTTACCCCGCCGTACATTCTTTAAGGGGATTTTTCATGAAGAAAGATTGGATTATTCATGGAGAAAAGATTTACAGTTTCCCCATCATTCATTCAATGATAGAATATTTGAAGAAAAATTTGGAGTTTACCTGCCACACAATGTGGAAGGAATTATTTACTTATGTCATCGCACTTTCTTGAGCAAACATTTCAATTTATTATCCCACTTTCAAAGGAAACTTTTGTGTTGTTCTCCCCACTGTGCATTCTAGAGAGGACGTTCAAGCTATTTGGAGCCCAAAAGAAGATGTAAGAAATGAATTCTTTCTAACATGCATTTCAAAGAGGACCCTTCACTAAGGAAAAGTTAGAGTTTCTCCATTGTATATTCTATATATTCTAAAAGGGATTCTTTTTTCTGCTATTGTGCTTTCTTGAGCAAACTTTTTTGCAATGTTGCCACTCTTTACAGAGAAATTTTTTGTGCTTTTATCATGCTTTATGGAGAAATTTTCATGCTACTGCGATGTTGATATCCATAGTATCCTTTCCCCTGAAAATCAGTAGAAGTTCCAAAATTTTAAAGAAACGATATTAATACCCTTTAAAGATAAGCTAACTTTTCTTTGAGAGCATTGATATGCGCCAATTTTACATGACCTTACCGACTTTTATTCTTGTATTTTATCTTTTATTTAACCTAATTTATTATGATTTTATTCTTTTAGAAGTTTATTTGTGTTATTTTGCAGGTTAAAGATGTCAAACACGTACAGTAGAGTCAAAATACACAAAAAGGTGTTGTTGGGCATGACCATGCCCGATCTAGGTATGATCATGTCATATCGAGGCATGATCATGCAAGCTCTAGGTGTAACCACGCCAATTTCAGGTGTGAAGGAATTGTCATGCTTATAGATCACCAGATCTCATTTTGGAAGGTTATTTCATGCCAATTTTTTCTTGTTCTTTAAAAGGGAAGCTAAGGCATGAATAGAAGGATCCATTATTGAAGAAAAGAGTTGGAGACTGCTGAGAAGAAGTTTTCTGAGAGTTTTTCTTAGGTTTCCTCTTCCTATCTTGGGGTTGAGGTCCTAAGGGTTTCTTCTACCTTATTTTTGTTATTCTTATTTATTTTGAGAGGTTATTGTATGAGAGATGAGTTGGCTCTCATGGAAGAGGGAACAAATAATTTTGTAAGTTCTTACTTTCTAGTTTTCCTTGTAACAATGATTTCGATGGGATGTTTTTATGTTACTTTTTCTATCATACGTAGCTAAACTTTCCTTCACGCTTCTATTTATGGGATGTGGTTTTGTGTTTTTCTCAGATAATTTCTTTCATTGTATTGTTTCCCTAAGACATCAAGGTTTTTGTGTTGTTGTCTTAACCATAGAGTTTCATTTACTCCTCCTGATCTAATCAACTAGCAGGTTAACATAGTTCATGGTCTGTGACTCCTACCTGTTGCACAGAGGAACGAAATGGTTAACCAAATAATTCAGTAACAATAGACATATTTTATCTGGGTTTTATAACCTAAAAAGGGAACTGAGACAAATTCATGTGGTGTCATGGGGATTAAGGAAGCCTTAGCTTTATGGATTCTAACCTTCTTTTGACCTAGACATAGGCATAAGAAAGACTTTCTATCCATTTTGACAATAATCATGTTGGGGAAAGTCTAGGAAAATCATGAAACACCACATTACTTAAATCATAGAGGTATGAGCCAGTATCCTCCCAGCCTAACCAAGGATTTAGGGACTAAACCTAGGATTAGCCAATGTTCTTTATAGCACTCGGAAGAGGGTAAAGAATATGTATGCTCCTATTTAGCACAATACAAGAATCTTTCTAATATTTATCATTCACTCACCATAACATCATTGTAAGGGAGAGGACACTTTCTCTAAATTTGAACCTTGCAATACAAAACTTCTTGTAGTAGTAGTTGACACTAATGTAAAGTATAGAAAGTACTTTAGCGATTTAAAAATCTCTAGCATCGTTAAACTTTAGCAACTTTAGTGTTTACTTTAAGTTCATTACAAATTTGAATATTGGATTTCTGTGCTACTCTTTAAGGTTTGCTTCCTCTCTGTGGGATCGATAACCAGGACTCTGCTAGAGCCCTGTATTACTTGAACGATACATATACTTGTGTATAGATTGGTTGCTTTCTTATTAAACTGATTATACTTTGTGACTGAACTGAAAATACTTCCCCGCATCTGGCGGCTGGTCGAGGCGAATGTAACATGCAACATTGTTCAAGCAAGATATGTAACTCAACACAAATAATCATGTCGATAGCAAACCATACTCGCACTGATGTCCTCACTTAGGTACCTAAAGGTTTAGACCCTTGGATGTGCGGCATAGCCATCTCCTGCTTTGACTGGGAGTGTGGGGAGTTTCTTCCCTAGGGTTCCGAGCGGGAAACTTTCCACGACGTTGTGAAATGAGCTAGTACAAATATTTTCCCATTTCACAACTCCTTGGGAATTTGCAATGCGAGTAAGCTACGAAACGTTTCTCACTTGGGAAAGTCTAAACTGCCAAACTATCCAAGGAAAGTTAGGGAAACCAAAGCAAGGGGAGGAATGGACCCCATGCCGTAGGTGATTGTGCTAGGGCTCGCAACAAAATGTGGGTTCACTCGGCTTTACTAAGTGTGTTTGGCCACGCAAGGAAAATGCTAACCTAAAGGCTCACTTTAAGAAAGCAAATGATCCATCACATAGGCACGAAGTAACGCTAGAACACGCCGGCGCACACACCCCGTGTGGGAGATCAAACCCACACCACCTAGTGACACTAAACCATAAGGCTAGCTAGAAAAAAAATGTTGGAGGGATAATCACACCACCGCGAAGGTTACAGATGTCCAACGAAGCCCAAGAAAAAGCTATCCTCTAGAGAGAGGAAGATGTCCAAGCTTTTACACACTGCAATTCCTTCGCTGACTTTCGATAGTGAGGAAACTCACGGTAAGAGGTTCTCAGACCAAAAAGCCACGTCTTTGAGGTGGGGAAGCTCGTGGCAGAAAGAGCTCTTGGACCGAAAAGCTACGTCGTTGATGTTAAGTAGCTCATGGCAAGAGGAAGTCGGTGAGGGTGAGTAGTGGCTGACTAGACCAAAATGCCGGTGAGGAGTGCTAACCGGCGAGGGCTTTGAATAAAAAATAGCACGACAAAATCGGTGCTTTAATTCTTAAGTGAGAGGCGGCTAGAAAATATGGCATGCATTCGGTGCGGCAAGGCTTGGAATCTACATGAGGGGAAGCTAGGGCTGGCGAGAACTGGATACCGCTGTCAAGGAAGGTCGTTGGTGTGCTGCCGGTGAGGATTGAGTGGTTGGAGGAGGCGCAACTGAGAGAAGGAAGAAGAAAAAAAAGGTGGACAACTTACACGTAGGGAAGTTCTGGCGAGGCAGGTGGCGCGGCCGAGGACATCAGCGTCGTTTGTCGGTGAGGAGCACCGACTGGCAAGCCTTTGGGCGCAACGAGGGTGGTAACACAAGGGAGGTTTCTTGGGCTAAGGCACGCAAAAAATGTGTTCGGGGAAGAGAATGAAGAAGTCGGGTGGCTAAGGCCGCCGGCAACAAGGGAGATCCAGAGATTGTGGTTCTCGCCGATGAAGAGGGAGGTGGCACGAGCGGAGGGGTGAGAATCAGTAAGGTTGCCCTAGGGCATCACGACAAAGAGGGGGGTTTCCTGCGTTAGGGTTTGCGAATGGGGGGTCCAGTAATCGGGAAATCCTCTTTAGAGAACAACGTGTGATGGATTTAAAATATGGATTTTTCTTTTTTTTATTTTAATTAATGTGCATCGATTTGCATGTTGTTTTCTTGTGCACGGATTCCTAGCAATATGGTCGTGCTTCGCAACTAATATCGACGTTCTAGACAAAAATTGCACGGTTTGTTATGCCAACTTAGGTAATTTGGACAAATTCTTGATGATCGGGCCAACTTAATTTTGATTCATGTGCGAACGACGAATGATATCGGTCAGCCCAATCAGACTTGTTTAACGAGCAAAATGCTGACAGGTCCCCGTCTGAACGAAGACCAAGGTCAAACAAAACACTCTCGGCAGCGAGCCACTCAATTCACATAGAAGAATTGCAAGTTCATTTTGAAAATTCGTCAAATTTGGTTCTCTTTAGGTTTTGATTTTGTGAATGATCCCTCGAAAATTGATCTTAATTTTGATTGTGTATGCGGTGTATGTGTGAGTCCCGATACTATTCCTCCAGAAGATTCAGTAGAGAAGTCCTACGACTACATCCCAAGTTTGAGGAAAGGTAAGAAACCTCACCAAAAGTAAGGTCAACATAACTATCGATCCTATTAGGGCGGCCGATTGATAAAGAAAGGCTCGGTCAAAATGATCGGTCTGGTGGATGCCGATCTGTAGAGACGATGGTAGTCGTAAAACAAAGAGTAAGCGGTAGATCGTGATGGGTGGTTGATCTATGAAGATCGGTTGGTTGAGGTGATCGAGAAGGTGGTGGTCGGCCAGCTGAGTCAGTGGAAGTGGTTAATCAAACCAGCGTAGGAGGCTAATCAACAGGGAACTATCGATCAGGCTGAGGCAGCCGATGAAGATAGGTCGTTATAGACGATCAGGCTAGCGGTCGATAAGATGAGTCGACAGAGTCATGCAAAAAAATGATTTTTTAAATGTACATATAGAAAATCAAGCAAGACATGTAATACAAATGTGCGCAACCAAGAATGAAACTCGATCGATTTCGACAACGAAGGTAAGCTCGTCGTAGAAATCTCACGGGTGAACCCTAAGGGCAAATGACAGAATGATGGTGTTGAGCAAAGCGGCAAGCAGCCACCCTCATTTGCTGGTAAGGAATTTCATGGGGAAAACCTTCGTGTCATGGGAAACGTCAAAGTCTTGAGACATTCCATCATCTACGACCAAGCAATAGATTTTTTTCCTCCCATCATGAAAATGAAATCACTGACGCATATGTTGGATTACGCTGATCGTGCTATTCTGATTTGAGCTAGAAAAGAAAATAGGTATGTTTACCCTTGGATTCGCAAGGGGATCACAAAATCTTCTAATCCTATGAGGTTTTCTCTATGCACAACAAAACCCTAACCTAGTTCCTCTAACATCCAAAACTAGGGGCTCTAAAAAAAGAAAACACAAGGGTTCACGAGATTTCTCACCACCACGAAGGTTGAGGATGTGTTCTCTTTGCATGTCATCCCTTTGACGTTGCTCCGACGAAGTTCCGATGAGTGTTTCTCCACATATACTCCACATTGAATTTCCAGAAAGCAGTTCTTCAAACCTTCAGCCTTTTCACTTTATCCCAGTGGTAGCGCATATCCTCCCACATTGAAAAATCTCATACTCAGCGCTCACCGATCAAAAAAATAAAAATAAACTTTTCCACTTTTAGCGAATAAAATATATCGTACAACTCACAAATTCTTATTCATTCAAATTTCATAAATTAAATTAGCTAATTAATGAATTGAGTAATGTCTGTAGATAGTCCTATGATTGTTTGAATTGTGCATAAAATATTTAAATGCAAATTAATGCCCAAAATTTTTTATTGAATTATAATTTTGTAGTACTAGTTTAAAAAATGTTAAAAAATTTTGGCAATTTAATTGATATTTCATATAGTTTGAGACTAAAATGATCCCACTCAAACATAGACATGACTATTTTGGATATTTTGGCACTTTACTCTTAATGAGATATTTACTACAAATTTGAATATCAATTAATGTAATAATTATTTGAAAATAAATTAGCCTAATAAGCATTAATTAATTTGATTTTCAAGATTGCATATATTAATTAATAAAAATGTACTATACTTGTGTACCCAAAAAATGATTTGCACGAATCACGAGGAATGCAATGACACAAATCTCGAGATAATCTAACTGTCCAGTTAAAACATAGATGATGAAAAAAATGTCAAAATCGGTTAAGAATTGAAAATTTTGATAAAGACCTATAACTCCTCTACCAAAGTAGAGGGCAATGAAGACCTGTAACTCCCATATTAAAGTATGCGCAACATAGACACACAACTTATATTAAAGCAAGGGCAATAAATACCTATAACTCCTACATTAAAGTAGAGATAAACATGTATTTTTAGATTTGGTCCATCTTTCTTCTATAAATAGAAAGCACGTAACATTTAAAAAGGTGGCTCTTCTCTTTTAACTTTTCTCATATAAGAAGAACTCTCTTCAATTCTCTTGTAATCCATATATATAAAAATTATGTGCTATTTATGTAAATGCTCCTAAAAAGGAAATGTTATTATTATTTCACCTCTTAAATCCAAAATGCTTCGAGATACACTTAAGAAATAGGGAGCTAAGGGGGAAGAGAGAGAGCTAGAGGGAGAAGAGAGCAAAAGCACAATATAGAACAGTAAATTCACATAATGTTTATTCATGAAATTGACCTCTATTTATAGAAATGAGGGGATATACAATTATATAATCTACCCCTAATATATGTTGATACAACCAAAAAATTTTAATCAATACATGAATATTAGGCCACCCTGGAGAGTTCCTAGCCGGACAGAGCCGGATCCCTAAGAAGATACCCGGCTAGACAAAGCAGGGTGTTGATCACAATCTCTTGTTAGGCTTTATTTTGGTAGGGCGGTCATTCGTTGTGGTCCCAATGTAAGTTGTTGATATGATAATTTGTTGAGAATTTATCCTTATACATGTCGAGCGGAAAGCTAAGACCAATTATTTCGAAGTCGGGTGATTTACTTCGCTCATTTGATCATTGAGGGAGTCTTTTGCTGGTATGTTGATTTCTAGGAAGGTTGTGGGAAACTCTTTTCCCCTTTTTCTATGGGAGCTAGCTAGCCTCATGAGGTGACGGATTGTCCTTGGTGGACCCCCACAATGCCACGCTGTCTACCTCCTTCGGTCGTGGGATATCCTATACATTCATGCAGAGACATTTTGATATACATCACCATTTCCTTATCATTAGAATTTAAATTATTTTAAATGAATTTTACAAATAATATCAAATTTGATCAATCAACCACATTTTATCAGTATCATTCCATACTTTAAATTAATATTGCCATTGTTCCTAGTAGGTTATTCACTAATCTTAATAAAAAATTTTCATTTGATTTACTCAAAGACTATATATATATATATATATATATATATATATATATATATATATATATATATATATATATAACAATCAAAATATAGGCCCAAATATTGATTCATCATGCGCCACAACCCATGATGAGATCCGACGCAATGTGCCTATAATTCGATCATCCTCATGCAACGAGCCACGGGGGATCAAACCCTGACTGAAGGGACTTATGAGAACCCCGCCAACCAACATAGCCAAAGATGCGGCACTATATATATATATATATATATATATATATATATATATATATATATATATATATATATAAGAAAATTTACATAAAAAACATATAATTTTTATGCATTTACATATATAACACCTTAAGTTTGATGTTTACACTTATAACACCTTGATTTAATAAAATTATGCGTTAAGGTTGTATTTCACTTTTGAAAAAATAGTAATTGTAATTTTTTTATGTAATTTAAAAGATTTGAGGGTTATGCATGTAAATATGAAATTCTAGGTGTGAGATATACCTAAATAAAAATTATACCCTATAGTTTATCATTTATATAATATGAAATATTCGAATGGTATAAATGTGAAAAGTAAACTTTAGGTGTCAGATTTGTAAATACAAAATATACCTTTTTTTTTTTTATTTAGCAATGTAGAATTTGCTTCCAAAGTTCAAATAATCAATTGTTTAGTCTTACATCTATAACGTGACTTGGTTGTATTTCTCTTTGGCTTTATTGTTAGTTGTATAGTGCTAAATTTATCCTATAATTTATCATTCTTGTGACTTTGTTTTTTTGTTGTAATTTATACCTATTTCCTTCGTTAACTAACTCTTCTCCTCATGGATCAATTCCTTTAAATATTCTTATTGATGTTAATAAGAACTTTGAGGAGAAAGGTCAGGTTGAATCTGGTTCTCCCAAAAATGGTGATTTTCTTGTTGTCAACGATGGTTCTGAGATTTCTTGCTTACATCGTGATGTTGGATTGCTTCATATTAATGGCCTCATAGATTATGCTAAAGAATCTGCTGTTGATGACAGTCTGGTCTTAACTAGGTTGGAGCTTGAAGAGGGCTGTTCGATTCATAGATCTTCCAGAAAAATAAAATTAAAAGGTTTGAGAGAACTTAGTTATGTTAATCCTTAGGCTATAAATAATTTGTGTTTGGGTAAAGATGATGAGGTTCTTGTGTCTTCCTCTAGACTCACTAGAGGAAAATCTAGTTTAGATGATGTTTAGTACTCTTATCTGGAACATTAGTGGCATAGCTAAACATACTGCATCTTTCAGATTAAAGCGTTTGATTTGTACAAATTTTGGTATTTTGGAACCTTTGGTTACTGTGAAGAATAATTTGAGGATTATGCGGAAATTTGGTTCTTTCAAGGTGATGGTTAATCTTAATAACAAGATTTGGCTATTTTGGAAGGACTTCATTAAGATTGATATACTTATCAATCATAATCAACTTTTACATGTGCGGATTCATGCTAATAATGGTTTCTTTCTTTTCTCGGTCATTTATGCTGGGTGTTCTAAACAAGCTCGTTCAGAGCTTTGGAATCTTATTTCTAGCATTTGTCCTAACAGTGAACTGTGGCTGTTGGGAGGTCATTTTAATTTGATTTCTTCTTCTTTAGAGAAGAAAGGATGTGCTGCTCCTAATCTTAATCTCGTTTCTTTTTTTAATAATGCTTTTATGGATGCGAGTCTTTTTTATTTGGGATTTTGTGGAAATCCTTTTACTTGGCATAGAGGATGCATATTTGAAAGGTTGGACAGATACCTTGCGAATGTTGAATGGTCTAATATGATTGTTCACTATGAGATTTCTCATTTGGCTATTACAGCTTCTGATCGTGCTCCTATTCTTCTTAAAACTAGAGATTTTTCCACTATGTTTCCTTATAAATTGCGGTTCTATAATATGTAGCTTCTTCAAAATAATTACAAGCAATTCCTTAAAGAAAATTGGTTAACTTTTGTTGTTGGTAGCTCTGGATATAAATTATGGATGTTACAAAAACATTTTGCTAAAAAACTCAAAAGTTGGAATTGGGAGGTTTTTGGCAAGGTAAATCTGGTCATTGAAAATCTAGAACATAAAGTTAAGTTCCTTGAGATGGATTATGCTAACCATCTTATTGATTGGGAGGTTCTTTTTCAAGGCCAGCAAGATGTGAATAAAGCCATTCGTATGGAAGAATGTTTTCTTTCACAAAAAGTTGCTATGACTCATTTTTTGGAATGGGATAGAAATTCTGCCTATTACCATGCTTGTATTAAAAATCGTAGGAGGAGTAATCTTATTTCTAAGATTTGTTTCAATAATGGTAAAATCTTAACTAATTAGCAGTTTATTATTAATGATGACATCACTTCTCGAATATCTTTAGCAATAATGGGAATTCTTTATAGTTTACTAATGGTGATGTATATAGCTCCTTCTCTGGTGATATTGGTTTGAGCCTTTCTTGTGTTCATAATGTCATGGAAATTAAACAAATCTTTGATACTATGGAAGATAGGAAGGCAGCTGGGTCTGATGGGTTCATTGTTGAGTTCTATAAGAATGGTTGGGATATTATTCAACATGATTTGTTAAGACAATTCAGGATTTTTTTAGAGGTGTTGATTTGCCCAAGTATTTTAAATCTTCCACTCTTGTTTTAGTTCCTAAATTTTGTAACGCTTCTACTTAGAATACCTTTAGACCTATCAGTATTAAAACTGTGGTGTCTAAGATCATTTCTAAGATTTTGGTTAAAAGGCTGCATCCTTATCTTCAAAATATTATATCTCATAACCAATCCGCTTTTGTTAAAGATAGAAACATTTGTGACAATGCAGTCACTGTTCAAGAGCTTCTTCTCGAATTTGATAAATAATGTAGAGGAGGCAATGTGATTTTTAAATTGGATATTAAGAAGGCTTTTGATTCTATCAGGTGGGAATTTATTCTGGATGTGCTTAAGGCTATAGGATTTACTTCAGATTTCTGCTCTCTTATTCATAGAATTCTTAATAATAACTTCTATTTGTTACTCATTAATGGCCAGAAGTGTAGTTTCTTTAAAGCTACAAAAGGCATTAAACAAGGAGATCTGCTTTCTCCTTATCTCTTTATTATAGCCTCTGACTACTTTTCTAGATGTCTTAATGATGTTTACTAAATGTCCTAGTTTGAACTATGTTCATAAGGGTAGGATTAATATTTCTCATCTTTGTTTTGCTAATGACTTGATGGTTTTTACCAATGCTAATAAGCGCTATATTAAGAAGGTTTGGGAGGTTATTCAATATTTTCAGTTGGTTTCTGGACTTACCTTCAATATTTCTAAATTTTTTTTATTATTGTTCTAAATAACTCTCGGCTACTAAGAAGAATTGGATTTATGATGTTACTCATTGTCAAAAAGCTTCTCTTCCGATAACTTATTTTGGTTTCAATTTAGACAAAGGCAGCAAGTGGACTACTAACTGTTTACATTTTTTTTATAAAATCAAAAAGAGAATTATATCATGGGAGAATAATTTTCTCTCTTTGGGAGGGAGAATTACTATTTTGAAGAGTATTTTATGCTCTTCACCTCCTTATTCCTTACAATTTATGAATATGCCTTTGGGTTTCATTAAAAAGCGGGACTTACTTTTTAATAAATTTTTGTGGGATGGCATTGGTAAGAATAATATTCATTGGATGAGTTGGAAGAAACTTCATAAACCCTATGATAAAGGTGGATTGGGTTTTAGGAGTCTTACCGACTCTATTAAAGTTAATTATATGAAATTGTGGTATCGTTTCCGTAAGAACAATTCTTTATGGGCCTCTTTAATGCATGCTAAGTATTGTTCTAATGTTCATCCTCTACTTATTACTTCTATCAAAACAGACTCTTTTGTCCGGAAAGAAATGTTGAAGGTCTCTAACAGTACTGAAAGTCTATGTTGTTGGGATATTGGTAATGGACAATCTTCCTTTTGGTATAAAGATTGGACTCCATTTGATATTAATGTCAAAGTTTAGCATTTATGGTATAATGATAGTTGGATGTTTGATATTATGTCTAAGTTAGTTAATCTTAATGATGTTAAATTCATTGCTTCTATTCCTATGTCTAGTGATAAGAAGGATATGTCGGTTATTAAGAAAAAGATGGGGATTCTATTTCCAAATGTTTTACTAATTCTTTTTAGGATTTTCAAGGCTTGAATCTAAATTGGATTTGGAATCCTTGGTTGAAGCCTTCAATTTCTTTTTTTATTCAGCATGTTCTTAATATTATAATTACATGTGATAATATTCTTAAACTTAAAGGATTGATGTTTCCTTCCCGTTGATTCTATGTAGAGCTCATGAAGAATCTATCACTGATATTTTTGGTACTTGTAGCTTTATTTCAGAAATTTAGATTCAGCTTTTTGAGAAATTCTGAATTTTAGTATGGATCATTCTTTCTGCTCTATAGCTGATATGTTTGATAGATGGAGGAATTTTGGTAAAAAGTTCTTCACTATTGTTCCTTGTGTGGTGTTGTGGTTTGTTTGGCTTTCTAGGAACAATGCTTGTTTTAATGATGAATTACATAATGTTTCTCATACTATGGCTCTTACTTTTTGATATCTAAGTAGATTCCTTACTTTTAAAAAGGTTAAAGGTAGTGGTTTTCATAAGTTGAATAGGTGTTTTTAGCAACTCATCTGGCCGAATAGTTATCTCAGCTCATCCAATCGAATTGTATGGTGTAAGCCAAGTGCTCCTTTCTTCAAAATTAATATTGATGGTTGCTGGAAACCTAATACTTCTAGTGTTGGTGGCATTTACCTTGATTTTTTTGGTTCTAGTGTTTGTTCGTTTGTGGCTCTAGCTTTTCCTTGTTCTCCTTTATCTGTTGAAGTTGATGTTGTTGTATTTAGTCTTATGGTTGCTAAGCAGTTGGGACTTTAGAATTTGGTTGTGGAGGTGAATTCTCTGATTCTTTGGAAGTATTGCAGATTTGCCTTGGAGCCTCCTTGAGTATTTTGTTGCAGATTAGAAGGATTAAAGCCTTATCTGATAGCTTGCATGTGATTTGGAATCATGTTTGTCGTGAAGGAAATTCAGTGGCTCATTGGACTGTTAAGTTTGCATTGAAGTTGTCTTCTGCTGATGTTTTTTTTCCATTTTCTTGATGATTTGTTGGCTTTATCCATTAAAGATGTTCATTAGGCTGATTTTTTTTATGGTTGGGGTGTGGGTGTGTTGTATTTTTTCTTTTTTTGGTAGGAAGCCTTTTTCATTTTTTTGTGTGAGTTGTATAGGGTGTAGGTTTGAATTCCTTTCTTTTCTTTTGTAATTCTTTTTGTAGTAATAAAATTGGAGCCGTATAATGCTCGTTAAGGAAAAAAATTTAGTCCCAAACTCAACTTAAAAAAATTTTGTGCTTGGACTGACCCCCTTAAATTTTAAGTCTGGTTTGGATCTAGAAGCTTGACCTATTTAATTTTTATTTTGATGGGTTCAAATTGACCAAAAATAAATCCGAATTTACTTTGACTATTATTTCTTACGTTGAATAGGTTATATGGGTCAAATTTTTATTAGAGTTTTTACGAACTCACTAAACAAGTCGAGTGTGGGTCATATATAACCAAACGTTTATGCAAGTACAATGCTTAAAAGTACATGCAATCTCAAATTTTGATTAGAGTTTTTACGAACTCACTAAACAAGTCGAGTGTGGGTCATATATAACCAAACGTTTGCGCAAGTACAATGCTTAAAAGTACATGAAATCTCAATATTGTTCTTTTGCATCTAATGAAAAGGATTCATATAAGATACACTAATATGATACCTCTAAAACTATCATGATTCAATTAATCTAAGTCCTACTGTCATGGATACCAATAAAGAATGAATTATGCTACACTTAAATTTGGATAAAATTTCCTAGAATTAAAACATTAAGGAGGTAGTTCTCATAAAACTATTAAATGTCAATGATTCTTAGGGGTATAACCTCACATTTTTACTCATGGAATTCATATATAGACTAAAACAAAGCTCTTACGCTTAGTTTGAAAAATCCTTTATTCAATTACTAATCTTGTTTAATGAGCATGAGAGATATAGTGCACATTGAAATAAATAAACTATATTTTATGCTTAATGAATGATAAGCAAGTTAAAAACAACATGTATTTATTGATAAGATAATATTGTGTATATAAATCAAGTATTATATGAGTGATATAATCATGTACTCTAGTTTACAATAAGTTTAATCACAGGAGATACAACTTAATTAATAACATTTACTCAACAAATAATAAGGGTCCACAATATGTGTAATAATGATGAAGATATTGATAATGTCATGGCTAAAAATATTGAATAATTTATATTATAGATGTGAAAGTTGTTGTTGCTCATAAGCATGTGAGTATTCAATGCATGAATAACCAATGAAACATTTAGCGAAACATCTAATAATCACATAAATTGTGATATTAATTGTAATGATGCAATTTAGTATGATCATAATAATAAAAATATAAATTCATAGCACTACTATGTGATCACTTAATTATTGAATCTTCACAATTATGTATTTTATTTTAAGTTTAATATGAAGTTAATATAGTTATTGATAATGGGAATAATGGTATTTTTTTTAACCCAAAAAATCCTACCTTTACACCTAAGAACCAATTTACTTAGGCTTATATTAAGCCTAAGTGTTGATAATCACAAGATGAACCATTTGGGCCCAACTAGAGGTGAAATTTTAGAATTAATATTACATAATGAACTCATTGTTTTCTATCTTTTTCCTCTTTTTTTTATTTTTGAAGGTGTATTCAATCTATTTATCGTTGTACATCTCTCTTTTTTGAGTAAATCTCTCTTCCGTAACATATGAATGATCTAGAGATGGGATGAATAAAAAAAAACAAGAATACACAGCAAAGAAGACAAAAAAGAGAAAGAAAACATGGAGAGTATGTGTGATTGACTTCATGTGATAGGTCAAGTGTGTTTGCCCAAACAAGATTGAGGGTGAACACCTTAAATATAGTATTCACGAAAGAATGCCTACGTAGACAACCCACAACAAGAGATTTAAGAGTGTTTGCTTGTTATGGGGTCAAGAGCACTCCTAAGGAGTCATAACTTGGTTAATTATATCTTTGGTATGCTTAAGAATAATCCTGATCAAAGAAGTTGAGCTTACATTTAAACTAATGACTAGTGAGCACTGTCGAAAGGGATGGTTATCTCACAGGACTATCCTGATTTCTTTTGAGCTCTCGCTAAGCCATAAGACAAAGAGTAAATCTTTCACAACCCCAAATGGGTTGCGACTCAATGGAGACTAGGGCCTATGAAATAACCAGATCGTCTGTTAAGAAACATTACACCCCTTCAAGGCCAAATTGGGCCGTAAGGGCAGAGGAAAATCATCTTATCCCAAATGGTTAGTGACCTGTCAGCTAAGTGAAGCTCGTTAAATTACATCAACGAAAGTGGTAAATAAGCTACAGAGCTCAAAGAGGGTAGCAAAGAAAGGGTAGAGTGACCTTAATTAGGTAGAGAAAGATATGTCAGGATACCAATAATCCATCATCCCAAACTATTGGAGCCCCAAGTCTACCTGGTCTTGAAGATAGTTGACCCAACACAACCAGAGACCCACTTGTCAGCAATTCATGAATTGTTTCATCCAAGAGGATCTCAGTAGTCCTAAGGTCAAGAGAAGGAAACTCTATCCTATAACTATAAGATGGAGCTTCATGTGGTGAAACTTACACCCTCCAAAGTGGTGAGGATGCCACTGGAATGGAAATAAATGAGAGGCATGGCTTATGAAGCCAGAACGCTCTCACGAAGGACTTACTCTCTGTCTAAGCTAGGGAAGCCTCTAACACCCTAAACAAGTGAGACAACCACATATGTATAAAACACATGCTTGGTCATTAAGGTTAGAGAAGTATGGGGACTTCCCCTCAGGACATGCAGAATGAAGCAGTTATCTATTCAAGTTTTAAGCATGAATGCTCTATTAGAATAGCTTGGGTGATTTCCATGTTATGCAACCCATTTAAAATTCAGGCCGAAGGCCATGCAAGAAAGTAAAAGTACAGATTTTGAAAATTTTGAATATTTTATGCCTAAATTTTAATTAGTCTCAAAATTTTATTATTAAAATTTTTTAGAAAATTTAAAATTTTAGGTCTTTAGAGTGCCTAAGTGATTCGCATGAAACCTAGACAAAAGCACAAGGTAAAAAATGCGAAACCAATTTTAAGCACATAAGCATGCAAGAAAGACAGTAAAGGAAGCCAAATAAAAAATAATAATAAAATGTTGGGTGCCATTAGGTCGGAATCATATACCAAAAACACAAAAAGTCAGCCATACATCGCAAAAGTACATACCTAATCCAAATTCTATAAATCAATGAAATTTAAAAGGTACAGGACACGAACAAGCAGGTCCTGGTCCCCGTCACTTGGTTTTCCGCCCATTTGACACCTCAGAATCCATGCCCGTACATTATTTCTAGCACAGGACTCTCCTAAGAACTCTAAAAAGTACATAGGATAAGGAAAAGGGACTCAACCTCAGCATAAAAAGCTAGCTACATGCAATGCATATGAACCATGCCTAACGGGAGGAGCTTAGCTACATGCAATGCATATGAACCTCCCATCATTCTTGTTTGGCTATGCTTCCCAGATTTGCAGGTTCACATTTATGATCCAATGCTTCTATTTACTTTTGCAAAGATATATGGCACACCACTCCAGACTGATCCGCCTACAGAAAATCTAACCAGACCTTCTGAGGCTAGAATATTGATAGAACGAGACATTACATCACCCTTCCCGAAAGAGATATAGATTGGTACACAGCATCAGGGTTTTTAACAACCAGCAGAACTTGAACAGGTACCTCTTTACTGCACCCACTGTCGTATGTTTGGACACTCTCACCAGCAGTGTTACCACCTGCATCCGAATCTCAAACCTCCACGTACAAATGTTACTGAACCACACATTCCTGCGATGGATATACCCTCTTCCTAACTACCTGTGATACCTACTACAGCACCCATGCCGAACATGGGGCAAAAGTCTAATGATATTGATTATGATCAGGTTGATAAGGATCAATTGTTGGAATATTAGGTGGTTGTATCTAGAAGGCAGGTTGTGGTCATTGTCCCTTCTTCTCAGTCTTCTTCTAGAGTAGCAACTACTGTGGAGGGCGCTCAGGATTCCCTCCCTGATGTGATTGAACATAGGGCATAAATGAACATTCACATTCAGAGGATGGAAAATGTGCACACAACTACCGAAGGCGAACCACTGTCAAACAGTAGCCTTGTTACTACTACCACACAAACACTGGAACCCATCGCTGCAACTGACTTTCCTCCTATGGTTCAGACTGACAAGTCTACGAAAAAATAATGAAAAGTGTATACCTCCCGGCTGAAGAAGAAGGCTGGGGGTACTATCCACCTTAGAAATTTAATGGATGATATTTTGGTCTCTCCTGACAATGGAGAAACACTTCAGAGTTTGATTTCTGGATGCGCTACAAAAACCAGGGGCAGAGGGAAGCCTTGGCGACTTCGTCCTCTTTAGTTTCTTGTTTCTCTTTTGTGTTATCTTTGTATCGCTCTGTTTGAGCTTTATTTGCTTTTTGTTTCTTATGAGTCGAGCTCAATTTTTTGGCCCTCTCATACTACTTGTTTTGTACCCCCTTTTTTTTCAATGAAATAGGCCCTAGGGCTCTGTTTTTAAATAACCATATATATATATATATATATATATATATATATATATATATATATATATATCTGTGTTCAATCACATCAAGGAGGGAATCAAACCCTTGTCCAGTTGCATTCCTTGTCCAGGTTGGTGGTGGGGTCACTCGTAAGTCCTTTACGGCGAGGGTTCGAACCCATCCCCTCGTGGAGCGTGGGGAGTTGAATTACGGGCACATGGCATCATGCCTCATCATGGGTTGTAGCGTAGGAAAACCGATATTTGGGTCTTTGCTAAATATCGGTTTCCTTATATATATATATATATTTATTTATTTATTTATTTATTTATTTATATATATATATATATCTGTGTTCAATCACGTCAAGGAGGGAATCAAACCCTTGTCCAGTTGCATTCCTTGTCCAGGTTGGTGGCGGGGTCACCGTAAGTCCTTTCGGCGAGGGTTCAAACCCATCCCCCTCGTGGTGCGTGGGGAGTCGAATTACAGGCACATGGCATCATACCTCATCATGAGCTGTAGCGTATGGAAAACCGATATTTGGGCATTTGCCAAATATCAGTTTCCTTATATATATATATATATATATATATATGGAAAGTAAAGTTTTGATTTTTAAAAATATTAGACAGAACTGATCCCACATATTCGATAGTTTAAATAAACGAGCACTACATCACAAGTCATGCATCTACCTCAAAAGATAGACACGTTGCTTAATAATGACACTTGGTTAAATAAACTATAGAAATTATGACATCCGTTTTGATCTCTGAAAACGTTTATGTTGACCCACAAGTTCTCCTATCTAATATGAGAGATTAGATAGAGTTTATATTAGGATGGGTTCTTAAATTTTCCTATAAGGCCAAACCTTTATAGTTAATTATATCTCAAATAACTGAAGTCACCTAAGAATACCCTTGATTTAGATCAGAGGTATTGTCTTCATGAATTTCAAATTTTAGGGTTTTCAAGGTCGGACATATGGAATAACAAATAGGAAAAGTACAAATTAGAACATTTATTATGGAATTCAATGGAAGAAAAGGTAAGGAATGTCACAGATCCTGAGGAGAACCTTGTTGTCTTCCCAAACTATCATATGGTTTGGCTTTAATTTCGAAGAGAAAATATTTAATGTTTCATCCTACTGATTTTATTATGTATGGCTTATATTTGAATGATACTGACCATACAAATAGCTGGAAGATAGGAGGAATTACGCCATACCAAACAACGACCTTGGAGACCTAAAACGAGTTAGGGCTTATATAGCACAACTGGGCTATGCAAAGGCCTAAAGATAAGTTGAGGATTTATGTCACACTAGGCACAACCTCGAAATCCTATGGCTTGTTGTTTATACTAAAGAAAATATTTTTTGTTGTAGACTGGTTTGCTCTCTCGAATATGTTCTTTTGTATGTCCTCGTGCGCTGCGAGCTCCTTGCTGAAGTAACAGCCTTAATGTCTAAGGTTCAAATAGTTTTACCAGGAGTGTTTTAATATCTAGTTTTGTTGTGGTGATTATTGTTCAAATGTCTTATGAGGGGAATTTAAGTTGATTAAGCGATACCGGTTACGATCTCATGGTTCCCTCATTCCTGCATCACTATATTCTTTGGATTCACTTAGTCTAAGCAAGTTGTCAAGCTCAGTTAAACTATAAAAATTTTGTTAACAGTCTTAGGTTGCCTCCTCCGAGAGATTCCCGATCATCCAAAGAGGGTGTATTAAATTTAGTTATCTTTTTTTTTTTTGAAAAAGTATTTAACTTTCAAATTTGATTTTTTTTGTTTTTTTTTTATATGAAGGTTTGTCTCGAGTTTTGAGGTAAAGTAAATATATGCAGGTAAGAAATGAGGTATAAAGTAAAAAGGAAAGGGAATTGCATTACAGAAAAATGTAAACATGTACCTGTCATGTTCTTACCCTCCCACTGAAATATTAGAACTTGTAGCATATACATATAATTTTTGCGGGAAATTTAAATTAATTACTAGAAAGAAAGAAAAACAAGAAAAGCAGTTAAGGTATGCCTACCGAGTCTTAGGTTCTATCTTGATGGGTTCCTATTCATTTGTTTTAATGATGATTTTCTTGAGCAAAGGCATAATAGGTTCAGTTGCCCTCTGACCCACTTTTTGTATGTTTGCAATTTATGTTAATAGCAACGGCACCAACAACTTGATCCCGTTTTAATATATATATTTAATTTTATGAATGTATAATGTGGATTCTACGCAAGTATATGTATCGTATCAAGTAATACAGGGCTCTAGTGGAGTCCTGGTTATCGATCCCACAGGGAAGTTTTTAACAGATTTGTATCGACTTAAATTTAAAGGAATTACTTACTAATATAATATACGAAAATTTAGAATAATTAACTAAAGCAAACTAAAGTAAACTAATGCTTTAAAATAAAGTTGATTTAAAAAGATTTCAGAAAAAGTATCCTTCTCATTGTTTTTAGAAAATTAAATGAATGATGAATTTAAATAGAATTTCTTTTATTGTATTCTGACAAATAGGAGCATTCCTATTCTTTACCCTTTGGTCCAGGTGCAAAGAACGTTGACTAATCCTATGTTTGATTACCGAATCCGTGGCTAAGCCGGGAGGATACTGGCTGCCACTTCAGAGCTCCCACGTTCCCCTCACCTGAGGGCTAACATCTACACTTCAGCTCTCAAACAATAGGACCAAATTGAATATTTTAGTCTGTCACACTAAATTGTCCAAATCTAGGTCCGATAAATAATATTTCCCTATTTATTTGCATCCTCCTTCCAAGGCTTTTGACTTCCCTGAATATTGGATGTAATCTTTACTATAGTTGATAATTCAACATATTTTAACAATTCAATGGGCCAAATTAAAAGTAAATTAAGTTTTGAGTAAAAATTATCACAATTTATTTTAATATTTTAGGCACTTCTATTTAATTTCATCAATTCACATAATTTCATAAACAAGGAGAAAGACTAAGAAAACTACTCAGAATGCATGGGAATTAAACAAAGCATGGATTTCATTTAAAGTTAACAACGATAAACAAAGATATTTATCTTAATTTCCTCCTCAGCAGGACTCTGAAGTTTCTTTGACTTTCCTTCCAAGTACAGAGACACTTCTAAACTCACTAATTACACTCTAAAAACTCTTAAAATAAACACCAAGTAGACACTAATACTTTCTAAATAAATACACACATAAATAGACACCAAAAAGAGACACACTATACACACAAATTCGTCCTCTATTTATAGAGGTAGACAAAGGTCCAAGGGGTACTTAAGCACCTCTTCAAAAAAGCGTCCAGGTTAAATGTATCTGACATTTTAAACAATCTCTCCGTCGGCGAGAAACGACCTCGCCGTCGGAGGGGCTTCTAGAAGGTCTCCAAACCGCGCGATCTCACTGTCGGTGGGCTCGGGCTCGCTGTCGGCGAGGTAGTTATAAATCCTTCAGAAATTTTCTTAATAATCTCGCCGTCGGCTGGCTCGATCTCACCGTCAGCGACATAGTTCATTTTGCATGAATTTCTTCCTTTTTGATCCAAATTTGCTCCATTTCATGCTTTTTTGCTTTCATCACTTATAAATCTTCGTTCACGCAATAAAATAAAGAAAATACCTTTCTTTAAAGTGCAATTTCATAAAAAATAGGTATGAATTTCTTAACATTTTTCTGTGATCAAAATCCCCCAAACTTAATTATTGCTTGTCCTCAAGTAATTTTTGTACTAAATAAAAATAATGATTTTTGTAATAAAACTATTTCAATTCACATTTACTATGAATTAAGTTTAAATAATACTATAGTAATGTTAAATAGAAATATTTTCAAGTAATTAAATTAACTTTATAGATATAAGAATATTTAGTTATCAGATCTAAGATTTCTAGTTCTCTATTTATTTCAGGAAAGACTATATTTAAAAGAGTAATTTACTTAAGATATTTAGATGATATGAAGTTCAAGAAAACACTATTTAGTAAAATACTAATCCATATATATAAGTTTAGAAATATATTAAATTTTACCCTTTAGGTTGATTCCATTGAAGCCAATTTTTGATAAGGCATCTCCTCAAGCTTCTCCTCACTTATATATATATATATATATATATATATATATATATATATATATATATATATATATATATATATATATATATATATATATTTCTATTCTTTTCTTTCTTTTTTTTTTCTTTTTGGATTGATTTTCTTTTTCAAGTGAGGATTACAATATCTGGATAGCCTGTTAATAATTTTGAACTTCAACTTTCTCTTCCTAAATTTGAAACTTAAAATATTTCTTTGCTTATATTTATTTTATAGCCTTTACTTCATTGAGTTTCAATCTCTTCTTTTTCATCTAAATACTTAAGAATTTCAATTTTAGAATATAGTTTTCCTTATTTTAAATAGTTTACTATATTCTTATTTCTTTTAACCGAATATCTTATTATATTAAATAATTGAATTACTAGAAACATTTTATTTAACTTTCTATAATAATTAAATAAAGTAATTCATGTTTATTGAATTGAAAAATTACTATAAAAAAATCATTTGACAATAATTTTTGAAAATAGAAATTGAGAACAATTTAATAATTAAATTTGTATTTTTACCTTCCCCCAAACTTAAATTTTTCTATCTATTTCTAATTGGTGAAAAGGAAAATATACAATGAATCTACATCATACCTTTGAGCTTTAGGTATTTCTTTTCCTTGAAATTTTTGTAGGCTTTTTCATTATTTAAAGAACCTGTATTGTTAGTATTCTTCCATATATATAATATTTAAAAGAAAGTGCTGGGATAGAAAATTTTTAATAAGTATAAAACACAACAAATGAAAACTTAATCTATTACTACTAACCTACTTTAAATAAATTAAAACAATTTAAACATATTAAAAATTCATAACTTATAAAAACTTAAACAACACATTAAAGAAAAAACTAATCATCCTATCTAAAAGAAAAATTACAAACTAACTTAACACACATAAAAGGTCTAATATTACAGTATAAGCAAAAACACAAACACACCAAATCCATAGTCCACAGAAAGTACAGAATGATTACATACAGAACAATAAAGTTTTCAAAAGAGTAATTAATCTAAACAAACTAAATAAAGTCTCTAATCTTGCACATCAATCCCAAACTATATCATCTCCCTGATCTCCAGGCTGAGAAGGCTGAGCAGGCTGGTACTGTGTGTAGCGGGGGCACTCAGGAAAGACAACATCTAAATCACCACTCCTGTATCGACGTTCAGCCTCATAATATGCAATTTCGTACTCTGAATGTCGCTGGAGATATTCGCTATCATAATCGTGCCTTCTTTCCAAGCCATCAATCCTGTGGTCTATATGCTCAAATCTTCTTTCCATATTCTCTCCAAATTGTTCAAAACTCTTTCTACTCAGGGTCAGCTCATTCATCAGATCTTGAAGGGTAGGAGTGGTGTACTGAGGGGGTTCATAACTAGTAGTGGGTATATCTCTACTTGAAGAAGGTACATAATCCCTTGTCCCAGATCTCCATCCTTCGTGGGATTCATATTTCTTTATATTAGCCTGAGTAATGGGTTTCATAGGTTCAACCTATTCCTCATCATCTCTTGCCTCTACCCCGGATAATTGGCGAGTGCATAGATAAGACCAGGGATGTCCTAGTCCTCCTCCACTTTCACTTCTTGAGGTGGCTAATATATTCTTATAAATTACACTTCCCACATTAATGCTTTTTGGTTCCGAATACAAAAATTCGAAGCTGCTCTATCTCTTGTTACTTCACTATGGTGGTAAGTAGGTAACAAAGTAGAACAAATAAAATAGTGCCAGGCTTTTGAAGTTGAATTTAACATAGAAAGAGGAAAATTTACCCTTTCCCGCTGCTTAATCTTCCAGAGGCCTTTCCCATCAGTGAGAAAGTCAATCACCTCTTCCAGTGGTCCTTCCATAGTTTCAAATGTATCATACTCACTGCTATAGGTGTCTCGTACCTCATAATAAGCATTTATCCTTGCAACACTAAATTCTACAAAAAATCCTCTAACCTTTACTGGCGCATCTTCAGTTGAAGTCAAATTAGCATAGAACTCCTTAACTACTTCTACAGCGGCTCTGTTGGTCACGAAACAAAAATTTTGCCATCCTCGTTCCCTTATTAATCGCTCCACCTCTCCTCCTGGATTCTTAAAAACTCGATCTTGAATGCATTTTCTTGATTGAATATTGTGTAAATATCTTGATTGTGCCCTTGCATTCACAAATCGGGTTTCATCATAATCCAATCGTCGCTTTTGTCGTGGAGCCATTTTCGATCTGTGAAATTTGCAAAAATCTTAACAAAACTCCAAAATATTACTAAGAAGGCTTCCTACAACATCTAAAATCTATTTAAATCAATTTCCATGAATTTATTCTAAGTATTTTCTCCACATTTCGAATTTTTTCAAAATTTCCCAATGTAGAAGAAATCCATGGTGAAAATCAAAAATTTTTGCATATGAGTGAAGCTCTTACCAAGGGAAGATGAAATCCGGTGTAAAAAAGTGTTGAAATCGCCTCAAATCCAAGATCTCACAAGCCCTAGGTCGGCTTTTTCAAAGTTTTGAGGAAGGGGATGATGAATAGTGTCGGTTGACTGGTCAAATATAGGTCTTTTCGCGATCTCGCTGTCGGCGAGATTTTTCTTGCCGTCGGCGAGCTAATTTATTTGACAAAGGCAAAAGTTTTGGGAAAAATCCACCGTCGGCAAGCTCGTTCTCGCTGTCAGGGGGATTTCCCTCGCTTTCTGCGGAATAATTCTCGTCGTCGGTGAGATCCCAAAATTTTAAATTTTTGAAATTCGTCAATCATTTTGAACCTCGATTTGCCCTTAATCAATCTTCCGATCACTTAATTTAATAATTTATTATGAAGATTAGATACTTATACTCCTAAAAAGTTCACACAACACAAACAACAAAATTTTATATATGAAATCCATGAGACTTACAAACTTCACACTAACAACTAACAACATACTTAACTTAAATGTCCAAATCCATAATACTCAGCATCGCAATCCACACCACAACACTCTAAATGCTGAGACATAACAATTACATATAATCTCATCAAATCTGAGATTATTAAATCAAAGTTCGACTCATAATAAAACCTAAATTCAAATCAACACGTATATACACAAATATATGACATAAAAACAGAAATCTTTCCTACTCCTCAGTGTCTGAACTATCATCCTCTCTGATATTCCCGATGCGACATAGGTGCACAAATAAATTGTAGAAAGGCCTGAAAGGAAATTTTGCAGTAGATTCTTCATTAATCCACCCTTTCTATCTCAATAAATGAATAAAACTGGCCTCTAGATGTCCAGTATGATCAAAGTGCTCCTTCATCCTCCAGTCAATGTGATCAAACATATCAGAGATATTATCGATGGAATTCATCACGTTCTGCAACTCTTTCTCTAATCCTTTAATCTTCTTCAGAATGAAATTTGTGTTATCTGTAAGGGGCCTTGCTAAAGGATTGTTCTGTGATGCTCTATCAGAAATAATGGTAATCTCATCATTGTTATCCAAACTTGGAAACATATCCGTAGGATCTAGTGGTTTCCATGGCAAAAGTACCTTTTCCCAAGCCTCATAAGAAACTTGGTACTGACTGCATAAAGCAAATATAGTTGATAGGTGTCCAAGTCTATGAACTGACCCATGCACAATCAATCCTAATGCAGACTTTACTATAATTGATCCAACATCGATAGGTAGTCCAATTTGAATACAGTAATTTAATATAATGCATTCCTTTGAAACCTTGTTTACCCTCATAGTGGGTAATAATTTTGATGAGATGAAGAAAAGCCAATGCTTTGAGACAGGGTTAAGAAGTGATGCAGAAAAACTGACATACCCGTCTTCGCGCAACTCCCAATCATCAGGTTCATCGGTCAGGTATCTATAAATCTCGTTCATATTGTATCTTGAAGGCACAAAGTTTGAATAATGACAGACAAGGGTATTCTCTATAGAAAATAATTCATTTACCCTCGAAGGAGTAAATGTTACCCATCTTCCTCTGACGTAGACATTTCCATTGTTGATTGCATGTAGATTAGAGTAAAACTCTTTGACTACAGGAATAACTACAGCGGATGTCGTATAGCAAAATACCTCTCAATGCCACTGCGCGATCATTTCTTCAATTTTTGTGGTGGAATTCTCTACTCCTCTGTTGACAAATCCCCTTTCTTTAATAAGTCGCTTCTTCATCAAGACTTTGTTGAAGATACGCTGTGCCTCTGAACTGACGAATTTTCTTCGCTTAAAAACTCCAGTTTTTTTGGTTTCTAAGAGTTTGTTGGCCATTTTGGATTGAAAGGAATGGTCTCCAGTCGTTTCTAAGGAAGAAAACAGTGTAAAAATGAATTTGGGGTGGTTTCCTACAAAGAAATGGCTTAGAACCGTCCAAAACCGCATGAAAATTCTTAAGAAACCAAATTTTCAACTGCCTCGCCGTCAGCGGGAAGTTTCTCGCCGTCGGCGAGCTAGTTGTAAAACTGAAATGTTATAAGGCGCCGATCTCGCTGTCGGCGAGAATCGACCTCGCCGTCGGCGAGATTTCGTAAAATTGCCCAATTTCGCTTTAATTCGAATATTTTCTGATCTCATTATATATGTTCAAAGTTGTTATGCTTTTTTTTAAAAAAAATTTAGTAGTAAGATTTGTTTTAATAATACAGACTCACTAATTTGTATATAATTAAAATAAAAGACTACTATGGGTTGCCTCCCATAAAGCGCTTGGTTTAACGTCGTCAGCCCGACCTAATTTCATTTAGTAATCAGGTTGACTAAGACCTCTTTAAAATTTGGTCTTCTACCTTCAAAATACGATTTTAATCTATGTCCGTTTACCTTAAATCTATGTCCTGTTTTTGGATCTTCAATTTCTATAGTTCCATATGAAAATATTTGAGTTATGGTGAAAGGTCCTAACCATCGAGATTTTAATTTCCCAGGAAATAATTTCAATCTAGTATTATATAGCAAAACCTCTTGTCCTGGTTCAAAATTTCTCTGATTAATCTTCCGATCATGCCATAATTTCATCTTTTCTTTATAAATCCTATCATTATCATATGATTCATTCCTTAATTCTTCTAATTCATTTAATTGCAACAATCTCTTCTCACCAGACTTCTTTCATATTATAATTAAATTCTTTAATCGCTCAATATGCTTTATGTTCTAATTCAATCTGGTAAGTGGCAAGTTTTTCCATATATAGCTCTGTAAGGAGTCATTCCAATCGGAGTTTTATAAGCAGATCCGTATGGCCATAATGCGATTGTCTAGCCTTATAGACCAGTCCAATCTATTAGGCTTTACGAGACTTTTCTAAAATACGCTTAATCTCTCGATTAGAAACTTCACTAATCCACTAGTTTGTGGATGATAAGCGATTGATATCTTATGAATAATATTATATTTTTCTACTAGTTTGTGAATATATTTATTTCTAAAATGAGTTCCTCCGTCAGTGATAATCACTCTCGGCATTCCAAATCTAGTAAAAATATTTTTCATTAAAAATTTTGAAACACTTTTAGCATCACACCTAGGTAAAGCTTGTGCTTCGATCCATTTGGAAACATAATTAACAACTACTAATATATATGAGTTTCCAAATGAAGGAATAAAAGGTCCCATGAAATCTGATCCCCAAACATCAAAAAGTTCAACTTCTAATAAAAAATTCAGAGGCATTTCATTTCTTCTTGATATATTTCCTACTCTTTGGCATTTATCGCGAGTTTTTATATATCCGTATACATCTCTAAATAGAGTAGGCCGATAGAATCCCGATTATAGAATTTTATACGCAGTTTTATCGATCCCAAAATGTCCTCCAAAATCAGAATCATGACATTTTTGAATAATTGGTTCAATTTCTTCATAAGGCACGCATCTTCTAATAATTAGATCCTTACATTGCTTATATAAGTATGGTTCATCCCAAAAGTATGTTTTAGTATCATGAATAAATTTTTTCTGTTGTTGCAAAGTTAACATAGGTGGTAAAATGTCACTTACAATATAATTTACTATATCAGCATACCAAGGTATTTTCCACTCATTTATATTATAAAGTTGTTCATCAGGAAAACTGTCTAAAATTTCATTATCAGTATCAGATAATGCATGATTTTATAATCTTGACAAATGATCAGCAATTTGATTATCAGTTCCCTTCTTGTTAACGATCTCAAAATCAAATTCTTGCATTAATAATATCCATCTAATTAATCTTGGTTTAGAATATTTCTTTTGCATTAAATACTTAATAGCAGAGTGATCAGTATGCACAATACATTTAGTTCCTATTAGATAATGCCGAAATTTATTAAAAGCATATACAACTGCTAATAATTCTCTTTCAGTAACTGTATAATTTATTTCAGCATCATTTAGAGTTTTACTGGCATAATATATAACTTTGAAAATCTTATCATATCTTTGCCCAAGAACTGCTCCTATAGCATAATCACTAGCATCACACATAAGCTCAAATGGTTTCTCCCAATTAGGTGAAACTATTATAGGTGTTGTAATTAATTTATCTTTTAATAATTTGAAAGCATTCAGGCATTTAGTTGTAAATTCAAATTTCTTGTCCTTTTTCAAGAAGTTGGCATAGAGGTTTAATAATTTTTGAAAAATCTTTTATATAACGTCTGTAGAATCCAGCATGTTCAAGAAAACTTCTTACCCCTTTCACCGTAGTTGGAGGTGGTAATTTAGCTATAACTTGAATTTTTGCGAGGTCTACTTCCATGCCCTTTTCCGAAATTTTATGCCCTAATACAATGCCGCTCGTAACCATAAATTGACATTTCTCCCAATTAAGAACTAAATCAGTTTTCTCACATACTTCAAATACTTTTTCAAGATGATTTAAGCAAGTGTCAAATGTTGTTCCAAATACAGAGAAATCATCCATAAATACTTCTATTCCATTATCAATTAACTTACGAAATATAGACATCATACATCTCTCGGAATGTTGCGAGTGCATTACATAATCCAAAAGGCATCCTTCGAAAAGCGAAAGTTCCATAAGGACTAGTAAATGTAGTTTTCTCTTGATCCTCAGGAGCAATTTGTATTTGATGATAACCGGTGTATCCATCTAAGAAACAAAAATACTTATGTCCAGCTAATCTATCTAACATCTGGTCTAGAAATGGTAAAGAGAAGTGATCTTTTCTGGTGGCTGTGTTTAATTTTCTATAATCAATACATATTCGCCATCCAGTAACTTGTTTTATACGGATAAGATCATTATTTTCATTAGCTTTTACGGTCACTCCTCCTTTCTTAGGCACACAGTGAATCGGGCTTACCCAAGCTAATCGTCGAAATAGGATATATAATACCATTATCTAACTATTTTAAAATTTCTTTCTTGACTACTTCTTTCATTATCGGGTTTAATCTCCTTTGGGGATCTACTTTAGGCTTATGTTCATTATCTAAAATAATTATGTGCATACATATTGAAGACTAATTCCTTTAATATCAGCTAAAGTCCAACCAAAAATTTTCTTATATTTTTTTAAGGTATCTAAAAGTTTTTGTTCTTGAGATTCATTTAATTCAGATGAAATAATAACTCGTAGAGTTGAAGAATTACCTAAGTAAACATATCTCAAATGATTAGGTAACATTTTTAACTCAAGTTCAGGAGGTTTAATAATCGATGGAACTATATTTTTTTAGAGTTTTCAGTATTATCCAAAAATTCAAATTTCTCTTGAATATAATCTAGTTCTTCATTTATATCGGCTTTTTCAATTAATTCAGTATTTTCTTTTTCTAATTTTTCTTCATAATATTCCTTAAAATGTTCTTTTTGTAAATGATCGAGTACTTCCATTCGAAAACACTCATCATCTTTTTCTATCGCAGGATATTTCATTGATTTAGCAATATTAAAAGTAACTTTTTGGTCATTTACTCTCATAGTTAATTCTCCTTTCTGAACATCTATCATAGCTTTCCCAGTGGCTAAAAATGGTCTTCCTAAAATGATAGGAATTTCTTTATCTTCTTCCATATCTAAAATAATAAAATCTACAGGGAAGATAAATTTATCCACTTTTACTAAAACATCTTCAATAACTCCCTTAGGATATGTAACGTAACAATCGACTAATCGAAGGGTTACTCGAAGTAGGTGAAATTTCTCCCAATCCTAATCTCTTAAAAATTGATAGAGGCATTAGATTGATGCTTGCTCCTAAGTCACACAAAGCTTTTCCATAGAATTTTTCTCCAATAACGCAGGGTATAGTGAAACTACCGGGATCTTTTAATTTTTCGGAAGCTTTTTCGAATAATATCACTACACTCTTCACTAAGTGCGACCGTTTCATTATCGTAAATTTTCTTTTTTTATTTAGAATATCTTTCATGAATTTTACATAGTTTGGCATCCGTTCTAAAGCTTCTACGAAAGGAATATTTATTGTTAATTTCTTTAGAATTTCAAGGAATTTAGCAACTGTTTATCTTTTTTATGTTGAATTAGTCGTTGAGGAAATGGTGGTGGAGGTTTTTCAACGAAATTTTCATTGGTATTAAAGGATTTTCTATGTTTGGATCTTGTTGATTCTTTTCCTTTTCGATTTCCACTTCCTCTTTTTGACTTTCAAATTCTTTCTGAATTTGAGGTTCTAATTATTTTCCACTTCGTAATTGTATCGCTTTAATTTGTTCATTTCCTTTATCTTTGGGATTTATTTCCACATTACTAGGGAATGTTCCAGGTATTCTATTATTAAGCGCGGTAGCGATATGTCTAAGTTGAGTTTCAATATTTTTAATAGTTGTTCCTTGATTTTGTAATTGATTTCCTTGTATTTGTAATTGATTTCCTTGATTTTGTAATTGATTTCCTTGATTTTGTAAATGTTGACCCATATTTAATATTAATTCTTCTATAGATAATTTCTTTTCTTTAAATTGTGGGTTATTATTATTAAATCTAGGTGGATAATTAGGTTTATAATTAGAATTTCCTTGATTAGAGGGATTTCCTATTGGTTGTGTTATGTTGTTCATCCATGGTTGATTAGTTGTATTATTATTCCAATTAAAATTAGGATGATTTTTCCATCCAGGATTATAGTAATTTGCATAAGGATTATTGGGTCTGTTATTAATAGCATTTATAGTTTCATAATGAGATTGAGATTCTATAAGTTGTCCGGATGAGTTTTCTTCTAATATAGTTGGAGAGTAATTCATTCCAAAATGATCTAATTTTTTAGATATAGCAGCGATTTGCGAAGCTAACATAGATATTGCATCATTTTCATGAATACTGTCTATCTTTTTTGAATTCATTCTATTAGCAGGCCATTGAAAATTATTAGTAGTCATTTCTTTGATTAGTGCATAGGCTTCATCAAATGGTTTTGACATTAATGATCCTCCAGCAGTAGCATCGATGATTGATCTTAAAGATCCTACTAATCCATTATAGAAAGTTTGAATAATTAACCAATCTGGTAATGCATGATGTGGGCATTTCCTAAGAAGTTCTTTAAATCTCTCCCAGGCTTCATATATTGATTCTCCATCAAACTGACTAAAAAAAGTTATATCATTTCTAAGCTTAGTAGTTTTAGATGGTGGAAAATATTGGGATAGAAATTTTTGTGATAACTCTCCCCAAGTTTTAATAGATCCAGGTGCTAACGAATTTAACCACATTTTAACCTTATCCCTTAAAGAAAAAGGAAAAAGTCTAAGTCTAATAGCATCGTTAGATACGCCTTTATATTTAAAAGTAGCACATAGTTCTAAAAAACTAGCAAGATGTAAATTAGGATCTTCAGTAGGTGAACCACTAAATTGATTGTTTTGTACCATTTGGATAATTGCAGGTTTAAGTTCAAATGAGTTAGCAGCTACATCAGGGTTTTGAATAGTTAAATGAATTTCATCTAATGTAGGGTTGGCATAATCTCTTAATGGTCTCTGTTGATTGATATTTTCATTTTCAGGAATATTCGCCATTTGTGTTAAATTTATAATTTCTCTTTTTTGTTTTCTAATTCTTTTAATTGTACGCTCTAATTCTGAATCTTAAGGTATTAAATTTTCGTTTCCAAATTTTTGCATACAATAAAATAAATTTTAAAATAGTCAGTTACTCTAGTAAATAATTTCTTTACCTCCCCGGCAACGGCACCAAAAACTTGGCCCACTTTTTGTATGTTTGCAATTTATGTTAATAGCAACGGCACCAAAAACTTGATCCCGTTTTAATATATATATTTAATTTTATGAATGTATAATGTGGATTCTACGCAAGTATACGTATCGTATCAAGTAATACGAGGCTCTAGTGGAGTCCTCGGTTATCGATCCCGGAGGAAGTTTTTAACGATTTGTATCAGCTAAATTTAAAGGAATTACTTACTAATATAATATGCGAAAATTTAGAATAATTAACTAAAGCAAACTAAAGTAAACTAATGCTTTAAAATAAAGTTGATTTAAAAGATTTCAGAAAAAGTATCATTCTCCTTGTTTTTAGAAAATTAAGTGAATGATGAATTTAAATAGAATTTCTTTTATTGTATTGTGACAAATAGGAGCATTCCTATTCTTTACCCTTTGGTCCAGGTGCAAAGAACATTGACTAATCCTATGTTTGATTACTGAATCTGTGGCTAGGCTGGGAGGATACTGGCTGCCACTTCAGAGCTCCCACGTTCCCCTCACCTGAGGGCTAACATCTACACTTCAACTCTCAAACAATAGGACCAAATTAAATATTTTAGTCTGTCACACTAAAATGTCCAATTCTACGTCCGATAAATAATATTTCCCTATTTATTTGCATCCTCCTTCCAAGGCTTTTGACTTCCCTGAATATTGGATGTAATCTTTACTATAGTTGATAATTCAACATATTTTAACAACTCAATGGGCCAAATTGAAAGTAAATTAAGTTTTAAGTAAAAATTATCTCAATTTATTTTAATATTTTAGGCACTTCTATTTAATTTCATCAATTCACATAATTTCATAAACAAGGAGAAAGACTAAGAAAACTACTCAGAATGCATGGGAATTAAACAAAGCATGTGATACTTATCTTAATTTCCTCCCCAAGCAGACTAAGAAAACTACTCAGAATGCATGGGAATTAAACAAAGCATGGATTTCATTTAAAGTTAACAACAATAAATAAAGATACTTATCTTAATTTCCTCCCTAAGCAGACTCTTGAAGTTCCTTTGATTTTTCCTTCCGAGTACAGACACACTTCTAAACTCACTAATTACACTCTAAAAACTCTTAAAATAAACACCAAGTAGACACTAATACTCTCTAAATAAACACACACATAAATAGACACCAAAAAGAGACACACTAGACACACAAATTCATCCTCTATTTATAGATGTAGACAAAGGTCCAAGGGGTACTTAAGCACATCTTCAAAAAAGCATCCAGGTTAAATGTATCTGACATTTTGAACAATCTCGCCGTCGGCGAGAAACGACCTTGCCGTCGTCGGGCTTCTAGAAGGTCTACAAACTGTGCGATCTCGCTGTCGGCGGGCTCGGGCTCGCTGTCGGCGAGGTAGTTATAAATCCTTCAGAAATTTTCTTAATAATCTCGCTGTCGGCCGGCTCGATCTCGTCGTCAGCAACATAGTTCATTTTGCATGAATTTCTTCCTTTTTGATCCAAATTTGCTCTATTTCATGCTTTTTGCTTTCATCACTTATAAATCTTCGTTCCTGCAATAAAATAAAGAAAATATCTTTCTTTAAAGTGCAATTTCATAAAAAATAGGTATGAATTTCTTAACATATTTTTCTGTGATCACCCTCCAAGACATCCAAGAGACTATAAAAGTGTTCTGGAGTAACCCTAAATGACTTTCATAACCCTTTGAATCATCTCGAGTTTTTCTAAACTTATTATGTTGCTAAATCATTCATCCATTATTAAGTTATATTTCAATGGGTATATTTTAACTTATGCTCAATGAACCTTGATGTTCTAATCATCCCTATGACTGGGGTACCATTTATTCATTTGATCTTTTACTTATGAATTATGTGGGTCAATACCCTTAAGGGAAAAATTGATTTATTAAAGAACCTAACCACTTTAATCAAAGTCGGGCTAGTAGTGTTTCCAAAGTGTATTATTATTAATTATTTTTATTTTCTAAACCTCATGCAAATTAAGATTAAGCCTAGCTCACTACTAAGCCCTTAGAATTTTGGTCAAATTTGTGACTTTTAGGAATATGAACGGAGGTGAATTTCATCCTTATCAAAGACTGTATTATCATCAAACCATTTAGTAGGAGTTTTGAATTTGTGACTTATAAACTTCCAAAATCAAACTCCTCACTCTAGAATCATTCAATTTAATTAACTTTCAAGTTATAAAAACTTAGGGGAATTACAATTTTACCTTTGTTATCAAAAAGTGATGAATTGGTTTCTACCTCTTAGTCCTTATGTTTTAATCATCTATAAAAGTTAATTATGATCATTCATTACCCATTTACCATTTAACTTAGCCTAAAAATTAATTAAAGTTTAAGTTCCATAATTAACATTTCACCCTTTAAGTTTTATCACTTCATAATGTTTTAAAATAAACTCAAATGAACTTCAAATTTTCATGATATCTCACTCATGAGTTAATTAAAATATCAGAGGAGAAAATGTAATTTTCTTATTTTTATTTTATTTTTGCAATTATTTTTAATGTAAAATTAGATATTTTTCAAGTTAATTCATTAACCTATCAAAAATACATTATCTATCTCTAAAAAAATTATTGGAGGTTCACCTAGGTCAGTGGACCACTTAGACAAATTTTTATGATTTTTTTATTTTATTTTAATTATTATAATTATTTGTTGACTTTGAGTATTAAATTAAATATAAAATATCTTTTAACTTGATAATTGCTTTTATATTTTTCTTAAATCTCTCTAACTACAGGGAACCTAGAGAAATAAATTTTACATATATTTTCTTTATTTTTAGTTTAATTATTGTAATTTTTAGTGCAACATTAAGGAAAATTCATTTTAAGCCTTTAGAAATTCATAACTATTTTTAGAAAATTAGAAAAAATATTTTAATTACTCCCAAGTGATCAAAAAACAATTTAGAACATTTTAGTGCATTTTTATATTTTTGTGGTTTTTAATTATTTTTAATTATTCTTGGATTAAAAAAAGCTTAAAAATGAAGTATTTATTTTAATATCAATTTTATTTTTTTCAAGTGCCCCTGATCACAAAGGACTCCCAAAACCACTTTTTATATTTTTATTAATTATATTTTAATTATTGCACTTATTTTAATGCAAAAATACTATTTTACATGAAAAATTAGATTTGATGATCAAATCAACTTATATTGAGCTCAAATTTTTTATGGGGTTTCCTTGATTATTATCTTTAGTGTGGTTTGATTTTTATGATTTTTATAATCATATTTTACTTATTTAGTTTTTCTTAAGCTTTAATGAGCTAAATACATAAAATATTATTTTTAATTATTTATATCCACTTTAATTTTTTCTTAGGGTACTCTAACCACAATGAGCCTACCAAACTTATTTTTATTATTTTATGATTTAAATTTTTAATTATTATAAATTTCTTAAGGTAAAGGGGGACTAGACTTTGAAAATTAGGGTTTACTATGTTAGAGGTGTTCTCTAATCTTGGTAAAATTAGAGAATACTCGTAATCATAGAGAGAACAAACCCTCCAAATTTCATGTTATGGTGATTAATATTTACTTAATTATGATTTAAAGAATTTTCTGAGTATTTAATTGATTTAAAAACAAGTATAAATCAAATGATTTTAATTTTTAGTCCACATTATTCTCCTCTGTTTACTAAGCACAGGAGTATTTTTATTTTATTTTTATGTTTTTTCTACACAAAGTTATGTATTTTTGACGTTGTAGTATTTAAATAAGTCAAAATTAAGCTAATTTCCTACCTAACCCAGTTAGTGCCACCTCAACCTCGACGGCTCCAAGCTTTCTAATCCCTTGATATTTATGCTTACATTTTATATATGAATTGATACTTCTCATTAATGATATATTTCTTTATAACGACACCAAAAACTTGATCAACTGTTGTAAATAAGAGATTTAAATGATATTTTAAAATGGGATGCTACACAAGTATACTAATCGTTTATCAAGTAATATAGAACTTTCTGATTAAGCACAAAGATATCGAACCCACATGTAAAGTTATAACAAAGAAAATATTTTCTAATTTAGAACACAGAAAATTAACTTTTTTACTTTTAGAAAAGACCTTACTCAAATTGAAGATAATATTTTAGGAAACAGAATTTGATTCTTTTTGTTAATTGTATAATTTGAAATGAAAGTAAGCAAATACTTTAGTTAAAATTTTGTAAGATGAAAACTTATGCAAATGAAATATCTTTTTCCTTTATATGAATTAGTAACAAGTTATGGAAAATATTTATTGTGGAAGTATCTAAAATGTGTTGTACTAAATAGGAGCAATAATATTCTTCACCCTTACTAGAGATGCTATAAAGAACATAGGTTAATTCACTGTTCTAAAAATCTTGAAGACGGGTTAAGCAAAAAAGATACTAGCTCTCACTCTTGAGTTTCATCGATTCCCTCCACATGGGAGATAACATCTCGTATCAAAACATAAAACAATAAACTGAATTGGGGGCTTTAGCTTGTCACTCTAAAGTCCTCTAATTCTACACCCATCAAACTATATATCCCTATTTATTTGCACTCAACCATATGGATTACATTCTCACCCATACAGTCTCATGTGATTCTTTCCAATTAGTGATTGAGACAATACCGCACCGAATCTTACATGTTCTCACAACATATTTTAACATCTTAATTGGCCAAATCAAGAAGTAAATGAAGTGCAAGGTTTTGAATCATCACAATTTCTTCCAACATTGAATTCCTATACTTCACACAACATATCTCCATAATTTAATGACTTCATCACATTAAGGAAAAAAGATAAAGAAAACTACTCATAATTCATGGAGAAAACACAATCACAACTTGGTTTAAAAGTAGAAATTATAGTGTGAACACAAGAAGTCTTAATTAAGAACCAAATGTAATATATAAATAAAGACTTATCTGCAAATTCTCTTCACAAAATTCTTGAAGTTCCTTTGAAAACTTTTATTTTCCTTATTATACTCTATAGAGATTGGTACCCAACTGAGTAGACTCTAAATCACAATTCTACTCATAATACAAACTATAAATTATGAAGTAAAGATAATGAAGTGGAGAGGTGCATTCTAAAACAACTCTATAACATAAACCTCACTCTTAAACACTAATCACACCCTCCAACCACAACCCTTTTTATGATCTTCAAGTCCTCTTTTTATAATTTTCCAAAAAGTGTCTTCTTATCTCTTTAAATTGTTTCCTGATTCATGTATCTTCCAAGAGATGCATCCATTCAAGAGTAATTTGAATGAAAATTGGCGCCAATAGGTAGTTCCTCACGTTCTCACCAAGAGGTTCTTCAAAAACCTCTTCAAAATGACGCCTAAATTAAAATAACTCCTCTTTTGGCGCTTAGCCGCAAGCTTGCTGGCGCGTAAGCTCTAGATCCTGGCACATAGCTGCGGGGGCTTGGCGCATAAGCATGAGTTTTGGTGCTTAGCCGCCACTCATCACTTCTTCAATTTTCTTCATTTTTGCTCCAAACTTGATCAATTTTCCTTCTTTCATCACAATCATCCATTTAATCATACCTGTAAGAAAAACACATAAAATACATTTCATTAAAGTGCAATATCATCAAAAAAATAGGTATAAAAATATGCATAAAAACACTATATACTTTAGGTGTATCAAAATCCCCCAAACTTGAAATGTTACTTGTTCTCAAGTGACACTTTAATCATATAAAAATTATACAACTAAATTATGTGATGAGTTTCTTTAGGAGTTTCTAAAGTTTTGTTCTAGAAATGTAGTAGTCTAATTTAGAAAAAAATTTAGTAAATGAGACCAATTTAAAGTTTAGAAATCTCTTAAGGTAAATGAAAAATACTAGTTCCTATCTTATTCTGAAATACTTATAGATTCTTCAAAATATAGAGATTAGGTATTTTATTTTCTTTACTTAAAAATCTTTACTAAAAATAATTATACTCACTATGTTATATTTATAAGTTTCGAGATTTTCATCAAATCTTATACTATAAAAAGATCAGGTGTTGAACTAATTTTTGATTAAGCCCTTAAATCTTCAAGCTCTTCTTCCTTTTTTTTATATACTCATTTTTCACTTTTTTTTTCCTTCTTTTCTTTTTTCTTTTCTTTTTGTTTTTATTCTTTTTTTATAAGACAATGATTACTGTATCTGGATAGGCCTTTAATGATTTTGAATTCCACCCTTCATTTCCTAAAGTATAAGGTAGATATATATCTTTTACTTATAAATATAATAAACTTTTTGAAAATTATTTTCAATAAAAGAAACTTAGGCATTAAAAGTAAAATTCTAATCCTTCTATTTTTCCACAAATATAACTTTTCTTACTAAAGATAGTTACCAAATATTCATCATTTCTTTACTAAGAAGTTTTTAACTAAATTTTTCAGCGTTACTATAAATTTTAACTAAATTCTCTTACTCATTTTATATTCAAAATTTTACTTCCCTAACATAAATTCATACACATAATTATTTTTCATTCAAAATTAAACTTTTAGTACATTTGAGAACAAATAAAAATTTAAGTTTTTGAAAATTGTTTCTTATTACTCCCAAACATTAAAATTTTCATTATAATGAAACAATTAAGCATGGTAACAACATACATGAGTAGGAAAATAAAACTATAAATATTAAATTTGTAGGAATTTTTATTATCATAATTATGCAGGTATTAAAAACATGAATGAATATATCCATATCAAAAAAAATAAAAAATAAATCATTTAATAAAGAGATATTCAAAAGAATTTTAAATTAGTGGAAGATACAAAATAGCAAATTCACACACTTAAACAGAAATTAAAATTAAGATCTATCTATGGCAATAAATTCAAAAGTTAAGCATGAAATTTAATTAGTGGATTTTAATAGCATTTAAAAACCTTCCTAAATAGTGTCTGGAAAGAGGTTCTAAACAATCAAACAAAGCACAATAACAAATCACTAACACATTTACTGCCACAAAGAATCACATCACATATCACTGACATACAACATCCATAACAAAAATAAACACAATCTAAAGTGTTTCAGCAACTGCTACAGAAATATGAAATACATAAAGTAGTCCTCCATAACATCCACAAATGACAATAAAAACACAACATCAAATATAGAAATAGTCCACAAACACATCACATAACAAACATAAAATAAATAAAATAACAATCCCAATCATATTCCTCTTCTTCACCATCCTTATCCCCTTCACTCCAGGTACAGGTAAGCACATATGGGTTATAGTGTGGATGAGTAGGTAGCACATCACTAAAATCTCCTCTCATCAATCGATCCATATAGCTGTGATAATTCCCCTCATACTCACTATGTCTCCGATGATAATCTCCCATACGGTCTACTTTCCCCTCTAAATCATGCACTCGATCCGCAATATAGTTAACATTATCTCTTATCCTATTCAAAAGCTCAGTCTGTCAGTGAACTGACTTAAAGTTGCCTGAAATGTAGAAGCACGAGATGTAAAAGCAACAGAAATCTCATGCACTGGAATCTCTAGAAAATCCTCCTCTCCAGCCAAATATTGAATGTTCACCATAAGTCTTCAAATTTGAACTGGTAGTGGGCTTAAGAGGTTGAAGAACCTCCTCCCAATTCTCAGATCTAACACCACCCTTTTCACACAATGAATGTATCAAAGAACAAATCCCAAACCTGTAGTGGTGACAGATCTAGCAGAAGTCTAGATACAATCATAAATAACTTTTCCAATGTCTATCGCCTTCCTCTTTTGAATACGGTAGTTCAAAGTGGCTCTCTCTCTAGTCACTTTACTAAGATGATTTGTAGGAAGCAGCTTGGATGATATAAAGTAATGCCATGCTTTAGAATTGGCATTTAACTTTGATGCAGGGAAGTTAACTCTTCTTTCATTAGTTTTTTCCATAACCCCCTTCCATCAGTCAAAGTGGAAATAATCTCATTGAACTCTTCCTTAGTATGATTGTAGTTTGAATAAAAAAAAACATATTAGGAGACACTAGGTAAAACTCGTTAATTACCTCAAAAGAAAACTGTATTAGCTACCCTCGAACAAATACAAAGTTATCCTCTGACACCGGGAGGTTCGCATAGAACTCTCACACAACTGAAGAAACAAAAATAGCAGTAAAACAACAAAACTTATCCCAAAGGTGATTCACAATGATATCTTCAATTTCTCCGCCTAGCTTATTGAAACCTCGCTCCTGGGTCAATTTACGTGATTGCGACACTTACACGTATCGATCTTAAGCTTTGGAACTGACAAACTTGTCTTAATCGAACGTAACTTTCGATTTGCTCCTCTTCGGTGCCATTTCTAAAATTTGCATAAAAATCATTAAACATTCCAAATTCAACTTAAAATCACTAAACTCAACTCATAAAGGTATAAACTACTAAATCCAAATAATTTCTCAATCTTTTGGTCAAATTTTCACCATGAATAGTCATTTTTGTTTTTCTCCAAAATAAACTCAAAATATATAGTGAAAATAAAAAAAATTTACTTAGGAGAAATGCTCTTACCTCAAGAATATTGAATCTAACAAATTTCTCTTGAAACGACTTAAGATTAGCTAATGTAGGGATGCCTTAGCCTCTAAAATCGCGAAATGTTGAAGAAAAAAGTTGACGGTGGTGAAAATTTTGTGATTTTTAAAGTTTTTAAACCTGAAATTCAATTTTCGTGAACCAGCGCCTAAGCGTGAAAGTATGGTGCTTAGCCGCAGAGCTCTGGAACATAAGTGCGAGGTCTCGGCCCATAGCCGCTAACTCACAGATTTTGATTTTTTTCATTAAATAAATATTCTCTCTCCTATAATCAACCCTAAATTGATTTGATAAGTATCTCAACACCTTATAATATTTTTTATCTCCAAACATTCATTTCTTTTATATTAAAATCGATCCAAACAAGTTTTACACAAACACTAACTTTACTTAATTTACTCATACAAATTATAAGTACAAACCATAAGTCTTTAATCCAAGATACTTGGATAAGATCTCATCCTTCTACTCACAATAAAACATTTAAATAAAACACTAAACACTCACATAAAACATAAAACAAATTACACACATAAACATTAAACATCAAACACTTAACACAATTAATTAAACATAAAACACAAATAACTAACACTTAACACACCATAGAAATTAATTCTAGTCTCCATTAGGTGGAACATATCCATTACCTTCATTAGTTCCCTCAAAATCATTTGGTATATAGATTTGATAGAACGGACAGTGATGAAGACTAACCTGGGGTCGGGAGGCAGCAGGGTTTAAATGATTGTGGAGCTTTATATTATATATTTTATAAATGATTATCATCGTAAAATTAGCAATTGTGTCCCCCCCTTTTATCAACGCAAGTATACGTATCGTTTAAGTAATAAAGGGCTCTAATGGAGTCCTAGATATCGATCCCACGGGGAAGTTTAGAGATTAAGAACTAATTTCAGCAGAGCAATTACTATCTAGTGTACGAAAATAAAGAATGCTTATACTAAACTCTATTACTTAATTTTTAAATAGAAGATTGGAATTTAGAAAAAGTATCTTTCTCCTTGTTAAGAGAATTAAGTGAATGAATAATTAAATCAGTTAGAATTATATTGTGCCAAATAGGAGCATATCTATTCTTTACCCTTTGGTCCAGGCATAAAGAACATTGACTAATCCTATGCTTGGTTACTGAATCTGCGGCTAGGCTGGGAGGATACCGGCTGCCACTTCGGAGCTCCCACGTTCCCCTCGCCTGAGGGCTAACATCTACACTTCAGCTCCCTAACGATAGGACCGAATTGAAGATTTTAGTCTATCAAACTAAAATATCCAATTCTATGCCTGATAAATAATATTTCCTTATTTATTTGCACCCTCCTTCCAAGGCTTTTGACTTCCCTGAATCTTAGATGTAATCTTTACTACAGTTGATAATTCAACATATTTTAACAATTCAATTGGCCAATTTGAAAGTAAATTAAGCTTTAAGTAAAAAGATTATCACAATTTTAATTTAATATTTTTAGGCACAACTAATTCAATTTTTCATTTCATAAAATCTCAACAACAAGGAGAAAGACAGAAAAAACTACTCATAATGCTTAGGAATAACACAAAAATCTGATTTCATTTAAAGTTATAAAACAATAAATAAAAACTTATCTTGAATCTTCTCCCCAAGCAGACTCCTTGAAGTTCCTCCAACTCTTCCTTCTTGTACAACACACTTAATTATACTTACTAATATACTCTAAAACACACTAATGCACACACAAAAGACTCACCACACACTACTGACTTCCACAAGACACACACTTTTCAGCCTAAATTTATCTATATTTAAAGAATAAGGAATATATCCAAAGGTTGCTTAAGCACCTCTTCAAAAATCGTCCAGATTCAATGTATTTGGCTTGAACCAGCATTTTTCGCGGTCGGTGGGCTCGATCTCGTCGTCGGCGGGCTTCTAGAACTTTGGCTAACCCGTCGGTAGGCTCGATCTCACTGTCGGCGGGCTCCTTTATAATATATTCAAAACTTTCTGGAAGATCACGCCGTCGGAGGCCTATTCCTCGCCGTCGGCGGGATAGTTCAATTTCCATCTCTTTTTAGTCATTTTCATTCCAGATTTGCTTCTTTTCGATATTTTTGCTTCCAATACCTATAAATCTTCATACCTGCAATAAAAAATAGAAAATGCCTTTCTTTAAAGTGCAATTTCATATAAAATTGGTATGAATTTCTTAATACATTTTTCTGTGGTCAAAGACATTTGATAGAATCCTCTACAATCCACTTGTTTTTCAGATACATCGACTTTTTTCCTCTTCTTTAACATAACTTATATGACTAAATTGCATTTTCAATTGTCATCCAATATGTGCTAAATGTGCATTTATATCATTTACCTTTACTTCCATTGATGCAACATTAGCCTCAATCTTTCCAATCTTTTCTACTATTCCTTGAATAAATCTGTTATATAACTTGCACACTCTCACTAACAAACTTCATCATGTTGGCATCCTCCTTCTTCTTAACTTCATTCTCCCAAGAAGAAATTTTTCTCACTTAAACTCTTTCTTAAGGCTTTTGGGATAGAAATTTGCGATGGGATGAATTTTCTTTAATCCTTTCTCTATTTATAGACTTTATATGGCTTACAACCATCCTCCCACGTTCATAAACCATCCCTTAACATGCCATGCAACTTTCCCATGATAATGGCTTCTAGAAACACATTTTCACATCTTTAATAACTCTGGTGCCTAAGCGCCAACTTCTGGCGCTTAGCCGCCAGTGCTCATTTTAGCACAAGGTTATCAAACGTCCGAAAACTCAATTTAACTCATCTAAATGGTCATTTCAGGTCACGTTAAACTCCACTAACATAATAAAGGCAAAATACTACCATATAAACTCACATCAAACCAAATAAAATACATAAAACAAACTAAAAGCAAAGCACACCGATAACTGTGGGTTGCCTCCCACAAAGCGCTTGGTTTTACGTCGTCAGCCCGACATACCCAATACTTAATTTGGGTGACCCAACATCAAATTCTCATCAGATTTAAGTTGATCAATTAAAAAATAAGGTTTTAGTCTATGACAATTTACTTTAAATATTTTCTCAGTTTTAGGATCTTTAATGTCCACAACTCCATAGGGATAAACTTTCATTACAATAAATGGGTCCATCCTCCTGGACTTAAGTTTTCCAACAAATAATCTCAATTTGGCATTATATAGCATAACTTTTTGTCCTTACTCAATATTTTTATACAGAATACGATCATGCCACATCTTTGTCTTTTCTTTATATATCTTAGCACTTTCATTTGATTAATTCCTTATCTCTTCAAGCTCATTCAATTGCAATAATCTTTTCTCACCCGCATTCTTCAAATTATAATTGAACTCTTTAATAGTCCAATATGCTTTATGTTCAAGCTCAACTGGTAAATGACAAGCTTTCCCAAAAATTAGTCTATATGAGGACATTCCTATAGGAGTTTTGTAAGCAGTTCTATAAGCTCAAAAAGAAAATTCCAATTTGATTGACCAATCATTTCTGTTTGGATTAACAAATTTTTCCAAAATTCTCTTAATTTCACAATTGGATTATTCAACCAAATCACTTATCTGAGGATGATAAGCAGTAGCAATTTTAAGGAAGATAAGATATTCCCTTACCAACTTTTCCATAATTGCATTTTTAAAATTGACTTTCCTCATCAGTTATGGTTACTCTTAGCATTCCAAATCTGTAGAATATGTTCTTTCTTAAAAACTTTGCAACACTTCGAGCATCACTTCGAGGTAAGACAACAGCTTCTAATTTAGCTACATAGTCTACTGCTATCAAAATATATAAATTTCTGAAAGATATATAAATGGTTCCATGAAATCTAATCCTCAAATGTCAAATATTTCAACTTCCAACATATAATAGAGGGGTATTTCATTCCTTATAGAAATATTACCTACACTTTGCATCGATCACAATTTATAGTATAAGCATTTAACATCCTTAAAAATTGTAGGCTAATAAAATCCAAATTGTAGAATTTTATATGTAGTTTTATCAACACCAAAATGTCCCCCAAAATCAAAATCATGACATTTTTGAATAATTTCATAAGTTTCTTCAAAAGTCACACATCTTTGAATATTAAGATCCTTTCCTTGTTTATATAAAAATGGGTCATCCCAAAAAAAAGTCTTAGCTTCAGATAAAAAAATTTTCCTCTATTGGTATGTTAATTAATAAGGTAGTATGTCACTAACAATAAATATCACAATGTTTGCATACCATGGAACTCGCCACTCATTAACAATGAATAGTTTTTAATCAGGAAAATGTTTAGTAATTTCTTCATCAGAAAAGAGAGATTTTTTATTATCAAGTCTGGACAGATGATCGGCAATTTAATTATCAGCACCCTTCCTATCTACTATTTCAAAGTTAAACTCTTGTAAAAGAAGAATCCATCTTATCAGTCTTGGTTTAGTATCCTTCTTTTTCATTAAATACTTAATAGAAGAATAGTCAGTATGCACCACACGTTTAGTCCCAATTAAATATGATCTAAATTTATCAAAAACATATTATATAGCTAGTAACTCTTTTTCAGTTATGGTATAATTGATTTAAGATTTATTTAGAGTTCTACTAGCATAGTAGATCACTTTGAAAATTTTATCATGTTTCTGTCATAAAATAGCTCCAATAACATAATCACTTGCATCACACATTAATTCAAAAGGTTTTTCCCAATATGGTGAAACAATAATTGGTGCAGCGATTAGTTTTTCTTTTAACAACTCAAAAGCTTTTAGGCAGTCTTCATTAAAATTAAAAATGACATCCTTTTCCAATAATTGGCATAGAAGCTTAACAATTTTTTAAATGTCTTTAATATATCGCCTGTAGAATCCAGCAGGTCCCAAAAAACTTCTAATTTCCCTTACATTTGTTAGGCAAGGTAAATTAGTGATAACATGAATTTTTGTAGAGTCTACTTCCATACCTTTTTCTTAAATTTGATGTCCCAAAACAATTCTTCATGCTACCATAAACTGACATTTTTCCCAATTAAAGACTAAATTTGTTTCTTCACAGCGTTTAAGAACTTTAGATAAATGTCCTAAACATGATTCAAATGAAATTTCAAACATTGAAAAATCATCCATAAATACTTCAATTCCTTTTTTCAATTAGATCACAGAAAATTGCCATCATACATCTTTGAAGTGTAGCAGGGGCATTACGTAAACCAAAGAGCATTCTTTTAAAAGCAAATGTACCATAAGAACTGGTAAACATAGTTTTCTCTTGATCCTTAGGAGTAAATGTACCATAAGGACTTATTCCTTTATAAGTTTCTTGTGTAGTTAACTTCGAGGAAATTATAACAGACAAAGTTGAGGAATCACGTAGAAATGCACATTTTAAATGTTCAGGAAGTATCTTCAATTCAAGTTCAGGAAGTTTTTCAATTGAAGGATAAAAAGATTCTTCTTTCTTTGTCATGGCCAAAACTTCAAAACTTTCTTGAATATAATTTAAGTCTTCCTCAATAAAATCATTAGTTCTTGCTAGTGTTCTAAATGTTCACTTTCAGATTTTTCTTCATATGTTGTTTTGAAATGGCATTCACTCAAATATTTTATAACATCCATCCTGAAACATTCATCATCTTTACCTCTGACAGGATATTTCATTGATTTTGAAATATTAAATGTAACAGTCTGATCATTCACACGCATAGTTAATTCCTCTTTTTGCACATCAATCATTGTTCTTCCTCTAGCTAGGAAAAGTCTCCCCAAAATAATAGGTAGTTCTTTATCTTCTTCCATATCAAGCATAATGAAATCAACAAGAAAGATAAATTGATTCACTTTTACTAACACATCTTCTATAACTCCATTAGGATATATGATCGAACGATCTGCTAACTACAGAGTTACAGTAGTAGGGGATATTTCTCCTAATCACAGTCTTTTAAATATAGATAATGGCATAAGGTTAATGCTTGCACCCAAATTAAATAAAGCTTTTCCATAAAATATGTCTCCGATTACACATGAAATTGTGAAGCTACCAGGATCTTTATGCTTTTTAGGAAGCTTCTTCTGAATAACCTTTACTTGCTCTTTATTTTTATCTCTTGTATTTATCTCAGTATTAATTGGAAGAGATCCTTGGGATCTATTACTTAATGAATTGGCAATCTGTCTCAATTGATTCTCAATATTTCTAATTGTAGCTCATTGACTTTGCAATTGATTTCCCATTTGTAACATCACTTCTTAGATAGACAATTTCTTCTCCTTAAATTGTGAAGCACTGTTAAAACTTGGAGGATAAGTAGGTCTATAATTTTTATTCCCTTGGTTGTTCCAATTCCTCAATGGGTTTACTTGATTGTTCCCCCATTGTTGGGTATTATCACACTGATTATTAGTATTTCAGTTACAGTTTGGATGGTTCTTCCAATGGGTTACAATAATTGGAATATGGGTTATTAGGCTGGTTTATGTCATTCAAATTTTCTAAAGATGATTGAGAATCTACCATTTGGCCTAATGAATTTTCTTTAATTGTTGGAATTGGTTAAGAAAAATTCATTCCAAATTGGTTTATCTTCCTTAAAATTGCAGCAACTTGATTTGCTAGCATAGCAAAAGCATCAGATTCATGAATATTGGCTACCTTTTTAGGATTTACCCTCTCAGAAGGCCATTGAAAATTATTTATAGCAATTTCTTCATTTAAAGCATAAGCATCATTAAACTGTTTAGACATCAATGAACCACCACCAGCAATATCAATAAAAGATCTAAGAGATCCAACTAATACATTATAAAAAGTTTGAATTATTAACCAATATGGTATTGAATGATGTGGACACTTTCTTAGGAGATCTTTAAAACGTTCTCATGCTTCATAAATAGATTCCCCTTCAAATTGGCAAAAAATGTAATCTCATTTCTAAGCTTAGTAGTCTTTAATGGTGGAAATAATTTAGCAAGGAATTTTTATGTTAAGTCACCCCAAGTTCTGATAGATTCAGATGCTAAGGAATTTAACCACATATTAGCTTTATCCCTTAATGAAAAAGAAAAAAATTATAAGTCTTATAGCATCATCTGAAACACCGTCATATTTAAATGTAGCGCACAATTCTAGAAAATTGGCATGATGCAAATTTGGATCTTCAGTTGGTGCTCCCCCGAACTGGTTTTTAGATATCATTTGGATAATAGCGGGTTTAAGTTCAAATGAATTAGCAGCTACAATAGAATTTTGAATACTACCATGAAATTCATCTACTGTAGGGTTAGCATAATCTCTTAAAAGTCTAAATTCTTGATGGATTTCAGCATTTTGATTATCTTGATTTGCCATTTGTTAAATATTTTTATCAGTATTTTTACTTTTTTTATTTTTCTTATAGTTCGTTCTAATTCCAAATCGTAAGGCACAAGTCCTTCAGAACCTGAACTACGCATACACAACTAAATAAAACACAATAAAAACAACTACTTTCTAAAATAAATCTAACAAATTTAAATAAGACTTTAAAAAGAAAAATTAATTTTCTTAAAGATTTTATTTATTAATTTCATTTCCCCGGCAACGGCGCCAAAAACTTGATCCCTTGATAATTATGCTTACGTTTTATATATGAATTGATACTTCTCTTTAATGATCTCTTTCTTTACAACAATGCCAAAAACTTAATCTGTCGATGTAAATAATATATTTAAATGATATATTAAAATGAGATACTACGCAATTATACATATCGTTTATCAAGTTATATAGAACTTTCTAATTAATCCCGAAGATATTGCACCCACAGGGAAAGTTATAACGAAGAAAATATTTTCTAATTTAGAACACATAAAATTAACTTTCTACTTTTATAATGCATCTTACTCAAATTAAAGATAATATTTTAGGAAACATAATTCGATTCTTTTTATTAATTTTATAATTTGAAATGAAAGTAAGTAAATACTTTAGTTAAAATTTTGTAAGATGAAAACTTATGCAAATGAAATATCTTTTTCCTTTATATGAATCAGTAACAAGTTATGGAAAATATTTGTTATAGAAGTATCTAAAATGTGTTGTGTCAAATAGGAGCAATAATATTTTTTACCCTTACTAGAGATGTTATAAAGAACATAGGTCAATTCACTGTTCTAAAAATCTTGAAGATGGGGTAGGCAAGAAAGATACTAGCTCTCACTCTAGAGTTTCTTCGATTCCCTCCTCCTGCGGGCTAACATCTCATATGAAAACATAAAACAATAAACCGAATTGGGAGCTTTAGCTTGTCACTCTAAAGTCCTCTAATTTTACACCCATCAAAGTATATCTCCCTATTTATTTGCACTCAACCATATGGATTACATTCTCACCCATACAATCTCAAGTGATTCTTTCCAATTGTTGATTGAGACAAAACCTCACTGGATCTTACATGTTCTCGCAACATATTTTAACATCTTAATTGGCATAATCAAGAAGTAAATGAAGTGCAAGGTAGTGAATCATCACAACTTCTTTCAACATTGAAATCCTATACTTCACACAACTTCCTTCCATAATTTAATTACTTCATCATTTAAAAGGAAAAATATAAAGAAAAATACTCAAAATCCATGAAGAAAACACATTCACAACTTGATTTGAAAGTAGAAATCATAGTGAAAACACAACAAGTCTTACTATAAAACCAAATGTAAAACAAAGTTAAACACTTATCTGAAAATCTTCTCCACAAGACTCTTGAAGTTCCTTTGAAACTTTTTTTTCCTTTTACAAGACACAATAGAGGTTGGTGCCCAACTCTGTTGACTCCAAATCTCTATTCTACTCTTAATAAAAACTAGTTACAATTGATAATAAAAGTGGTGAAGCGGAAAGGTGTGCTCTCAATAATTCTCTAAAATATACTTGACTCATAAAATTAACCACACCCTCCAACAACAATCTTTTTCTGATCTTGAAGTCTTCTTTTTAAAATTTTCCAAAAGGTGTATTAGTGTCTCTTCAAAATATGTCCAGATTCAATGTATCCATCAATAATGCACCTATCCGTTCAAATTTTAAATGAGTTTTGGTGCTGATGGGAAGTTAGTGAATTTTAAACCAAAGGATGCTTTAAAAACCCCTTCAAATTTATGCCAAAATCAAATAAAATTTGTCACTTTAACTGTGGCACCTCTACGCCAAGGATCCGGTGCTTAGCTGTCGGCATATTTTTAGGTTATGTGTTTTATTTTGAAAAGGGGGTCGCCTACAGAAATTGTCGGCGTATTTTTAATTTAATTTAAATAAATAATTTGAAAAGTAGTATTTGATTTTGAAAATAATTTTAAATTTGAAAATTTTAAGATATGAAATCAAGCCGATCTCACATCCCGAATAGTTTATATAAACGAGCGCCGCACCACAAACCGTGTATCTACCCCGAAGAATAGACACACTGCTTGATGATGGGGCTCGATTAAATAAACTAGAAAGGTTTGTGACATCTGTTTGGTCTGCGAACCAATTTTATAAGCCGACAGAGTTCCCTGTTTAATATGAAAACATTAAACGGGGTTTATATTACTCAGGTTCTTAAAGTTCCCTATAAGGGCAAGCCCCTATAGTTAATTACATCTTAAGTGACGGAAATCACCTAAGAAAACTCTCGATAATAATCGGTAGTTCCGCTCTCAAGAATTTTAAAGTTTAAGTTTTCGAGGATTGAATTTTTGAATTTCAATAGGGAATGGATCAAATTTGGAACATTTTATTTTAGGAGTTCAAAGGAAGAAGGGTAGGAGAAATCACGGATCCGGAGCGAACTTTGGTAATTTCCCGACTATCCTATTGTTTGGCTTGAATTTAGGAAGGTCCTAATGTTTATTTAGTATTTTGATCCTGCCAATTTTAATTAGTTAGGACTTATATTCGTATGATAAAATCATACAAATAGCCTCGAAGATGTGAGGGTTTATATCGTATCGGACGACTACCTCGGAAATCCTAAGACCGGTTAGGGCTTAATTTACATGATATGATCATGCAAATGCCTAACGAAGAGTTGAGGATTTATGTTGCCCTGGGCAAACTACCTCGAAGTCCTATGGCTTGGTTATTTAATTCTAAGAAAGTTTTGCTGATGTAGATTTCGGTTTTGTCGACGACGATGGCCATGCTCTGCCCACCATGCTCCGAGCTCCTTGTTGTTGCAGAGGTTTAGTTTTAGAAATCATAAATCAGGAGATGAGAGAAGTGTTCTGGTTTAAAGAAAGTCTTAATTTCCAAGTGTTTTTATGTTTTAATTAAAACAAATCTTAAAGTTGATTAAACAGAACCGATTAAGATCCCACGGTTCCGTCATCCCGGCACCGTTATTTTCATCGAATTCACTTAGTCCAGATGAATTTGCTAAACTCAACTAAATGAGTTCCGCACTTTCATTTAGACCGTGGGAAATCCCGTTAGCAACACGTGGGTTACATCATTCGAGGTATTCCAGATCATTCGATGAGACGTTTTAATTTAGTTCTAGTTGTAATTTTGTTGTTCGTTTGTGATTAAATTTTGAGTTGTCTTATATTTTGAAATGTTGTGGAGGTGAATTTTATCTTGTAGTGTCTTTTAATTTAGTTATGGGTTTCGGTTTTGGTTTTACGTCCTAAAGGTGTAGGTTTTCATGCAACTGTTGTTTATCATGCAAGAAAGGTAAAGTGCAACGCGATTAAATAAATTGTCGTAAAGTAAATTACAATAAAATAAAAGCGTACCTGGAGGGTCTTCCCGTCATCCCAAGCTGCACTTAAAACACCGTTAGAATATTTAAGCATTTAAAGTAGGTTCCTAGGTAAAGCTAAGGGAAGGGTTATGGTTTTCTACCAAGTTCCTAATCCTATAGCTAGTCATCTCCTATGACGTCTAGGTTCTTGTGTTTTAGTTTGAGGACGATTTTCTTCATCGAAGAACAACTAAGTCCAATTGTTCTTATAAATATCCTATCATATTGAGGAAGTGCTTAAGACGAATCTTAAACATCTTTTCAATATTTCTAGGATTGTTTTAAGTCCAAATGAATTTAATTATACAAATGATATTAATCGTCCGAGAGTTTAAGTTTTGTTGTCTTGCTCGAGTGAGCTGGGACATTTGAATATCCTATAAGTGAAGTGTCATTTCACTTGATACTCCATTTAGGAGTTATACTAATAAGAGTTCCTAAGGGCAAAATGATATTTAATGATTTGTGATTCGAATTTAAATTCAAATTAATGATTTAATTTTGGAATAGTGTCCAAGTTATTTTAGATTTATTTTGAATTCTTCATGTCTTAGGTAATGTTATTTTTAGTTCAATTTAATTTAATTTAACTTAATTTAATGTGGTTTAATTTAATTTAATTTAACTTAAGTTAATTTAATATAATATGGTTTAACTTAATTTAATTTAATTTGATTTAATTTAATTTAATTTAGTTTTAATATATTTTAATTTAATTTAATTTAATTTAATTTGTTTTAATTTAATTTAATTTAATTTAATTTAATTTTAATATGTTTTAATTTAATTTAATTTAATTTGATTTAATTTAATTTAATTTAATTTTAATATATTTTAATTTAATTTAATTTAATTTAATTTGTTTTAATTTAGTTTAATTTAATTTAATTTTTAAAAAAAGGTTTGCTTTAAATAATTTAACTTTAATTTAATTTAATGATTAAATCTTTTAGCATTTTAAATCTTAAACTTGGATTATTATTTTAATTAAGAATTAAATATTATTGAGATGATTAATTTAGGGATCTTTAGATTAAAGAATAAATCTCTTCTCAGTAATATCCCTATTTTAATAATTCCAATTTTATTATTCTTCCAAATTTTAATTAATTATTTAATTAAGGTTTATTTCAATTATTTTAAATTGTTTAGTAGGTTTCTACCCTTTAATTATCTAAATTTCAATCATCCAAATCAGATTAAAATCAAATATTTTACTTATTAATTTTATTAAGCCTAAAGTTTTAATTAAGGGTTAAAATTTTAATTACCATTTTGCCCTTCAAGCCTAATAATTTCATAACTCACTAAATTGAGCTCAAATGAATTTGAAATTTTTATTTGACTTCACTCATATGTCAATAAAGACATTAGAGGAGAAAATATGATTTTTCTGTATTTAATTTATTTATATAATTATTTTTGATGGAAAATAAGGATTTCAAGGAAAATTCAATAATATGACCAAGGGAAAGTTTCTGTCCTTAAAAAAATTATGGGACATTCCTAATGACTAGAGGACCACTTGGACCAATTTTTGTGATTTTTTGAATTACATTTTATTTATTAAAATTATTTTAAGTTCGGAGTATTAATTAATTTAAAAATAGAATATAAGTTGAAAAATGAATTTTATAATTTTTTAAAATTCTCTCTAATATCAAGGATTCCAGATAACCAAATTTTACAATTTTCTGATTTTTCTTTGATTTATTATAATTATTTTAGTGAAAATGCTAGAAAGATACATTTTTTTAATTTTAAAATTACCCTAGGGCTTTAAAATTTAATATCTCATGAAATAGACCTGAGAAAAATATGGGGTTTGTTCCTAAGTGATTAAATTTCAAAATATGAAATTTTGGTGAATTTTATTATTTTTGTGATTTTTATTATTTTTTTATTATTAAAATATTAAAATAATACTAAAAAATTAACTTTTTTAGAAAATTGAAATTTTAATTTTCTTAAATTCCCCTGATATCAGAGAGGCTCCAAAACCAATTTGGTGAATTTTTAAAAGGTATTTTGAAAGTTATGAATTTTTTAAAGTTTAAAATGAATAAATGGCTTAATCAACCCATTTAGTAGGGCTAACCAAGTCCAATTGACGTCAAATTTTTATGGTGGGTTCCTCTAATCCTAAAGGTCAGTGGAGAATTGATTTCAAGTCAATTTGATGTATGGTTAGCTCTAATTAATTAGGGGATCTATTTTGGGTGTTTAAGCCGATTAGGGTTATTTTGAGTGAATTAACTCGAGCCCTATTTTTCCTAGGGTTCTCTGGTCATAAGGAACATCACCAAATTTTCTTAGAATTTATTTCACAACATGCTAATTTTTGGAATTAAAATACTCAAAACAGCCACATGCATTTGAAAAATCAATAACTTTTCATAGGGATGGCCTCCGACCTTGGAAAATTCAGGGAATGTTCCCAAGTTCAGAGGCTTCAAAAGCCCTATGGTCTCATGCCATGGTGAATTGTATAAATGCATGGAGAATTAAAACAATGCAGGGAGTAAATAATTAATTAAAAATAAGATACTGGACAAAATTAATTAATTTCTTTTCCACATTATTCTCCTCTGTTCCCTGAGCAAGAAGGTATTTTTATTTTATTTTTGTGATTTTTCTACACAAAGATATGGATTTTTGAAGTTCTAGTATTTAAATAAATCAGAAAAAAAAACTAATTTTCTACTTATCCACGCGGCGCCCTGTCATCCTCGGCATCTCCGAACGACCACGCGGCGCGCTCCCATTCGACGCCGCCATCTGACTCGGCTGCCCGGGGCCCCGCGGTTCACGCACCATCTCGCCGGTCCGACGCAATCCAAGCCGTCCATCCGATACACGCGCGATCCGACGGTTCTCGGTCATCGTCTACGGCGGGTGCGATCCCGTGACCGTCCACACTCTAACCACTAAGAACTCACTCGATTCTCAATGGATTTTCGTGTTCTTATGCTCTATGGATTCGTCTTGAAGAGACGAACACATCCATACGGTAAACATGTATTGAAATTTATTCTAATGAAATAGAGAGTCTCTGTAAGCTCGGGAAGAAGAATGAGTTCATACCTTTGCTCAGAGAAGTGAAGCTTCGATCTGAGAGTTGTGTCACCTTCGATTGGGTCCAAGTAAGCTCCGGATGAAGTCCCTTGGCCCGGTGAATTGTCTAGCTATGAAAGTGACCACGGCCGATCACAAAGCTTGGAGGGCTGGAGCAAGCTGGGTGGCTCGGAGATGGGGCTTTCGGTGGGAAACCTCTTCCCTTGGTCCGGTGAAGGTGCGGGACCAATCGATTTGGGGATTGGCTCATCTGTGAGGAGGTGTCCTGGTTTTGGGTGAAATTTCGGTTGAGAAATTGGATTACGTCGAGTGGGGATTAGGGGCGAATTGACACCGGGGATCAACTTCTCTAAGTATGGAGTAGGGTTTGGAACAATTTTGGCGAGTTTCGGCAAGGTTTGTGCAACTCTCCTCCATGGCCGTGAGGGGGTCGGGTTTAAATAGAGGTGGTGGAGAGCCTCGCGGGGATGGCGAGGGTTGGGATCGGCTGCTGCGGGCATGGGAAGAACAGCTATGGTGGCCATTGGGCATGGGGCGGCTCGGCGAGGTGGAATTCCAAGGTTTGGCTCCTCCCCATGTCTCGGCCATGGCGTTTTCCGGCGGCCGGGTGGTCGGCCGGCGGGCGAGGGTCACCTTCGAGGCCGGGGAGGTCGGGGGTTGAAGTTAGTGAATTCGATCGAAGCCTTACATGTGTAAAGTGGTTGGATCAAAATGGCATGGGGAGGTGGCTTCTTTTGCACTTGGTTTGGTCAACCCATTGAAAATGGGCTTGGTTCACCTCCCATGGTTGATTTGGGCTGAGGGAGGATCGGGTGAATCGGCTAGAAAAGGGTGGAGAGGTCACCATCCATGAATATTTTGATTAATCATGGATTAAGGTGAAGCATTAAAAGGGTTAAAACCTTTTTAAGGGGGCTTAAAAGAGGCTCCTCCTTTTGCCATTAATGGCTTGATCACATGTCAAACCTCCCATGGCTTCATGTGGCTTGTTCATGGCTTGCATTTGGCTCCATTTGGCTTGGGAAAAGTTTAATCAATTTCATGGAAATAGAATTTAGGGATTTTGGTATTTTAGTGGAGAATTTTCATGGAGCTTGATTTGGAATGGCTTAATGATGATTTTAGGACTTAGGTATTGAGTTTAATTGAAAGTATGATGAGGGGAAATGTCATGTGGGCTTTAGGATGATTTGGGCTTTTGAATTTTGAAGGAAATGGGCTTTTAGGAAGGTTTAAGGGAAGTGGGCTTTTAAGTTTAAGAATGTGTTCATGGATGAGAATTTTTGTAAAAGGTTGGGCCAAATAATTGTTGGTTTTGGTTTAGGGATGTTTCATGAGTAATTTGAAATAGATTTAAGGTGGTTTGGATTTGAATTGGGTTGAGTTTGGGTTTATTTGGTAAATGGGCCAATGTAGGTCAAATTGAGCTACCTTGGGCCAATGTTGGGCTAGGGTTGAAATTGATGTAAAATTAATGTTGGGAAATGTTTATAGGAATGTTTCAAAGAGGTTTTGGCTTTGGTTAGGTTTTGATTTTGGGATTTGGGTCTATTTGGGTTAGGTTTGGGTTTAGGTCGAAATTGGGCTTTTTGATTTTGGGTTGAATTTGAGTGAGGTTTGGGTCTAAATTTTGGGCAAATCATGTTAGTGTTTTGTTTATGGGGATGTTAAGGAGGGTTTAGAAAAGATTTGGGGTTAATTGGAGTTGAATTGGGTGAGTTTGGGCTAAATTTAGGTCATGGGTCCAAATTGGGCTTTAAGGCCAAAAGTGAAATTGGATCCCAATGCCAATAAAATTGGGCTTGGATTTGGTCTAGATTGGTGTTGGGGATGTTAAATTGAAGTTTAGAATTGAATTGGACCAGAATTTGGGTCAATTGGGTAGGTTAGGCTTGACATTGGGTTTACTTTGGGTTAAAATGGGTCAAATTGGGGGTTTTGATAAAAGTGGGGTAAACTGACAAAATTAGCCCATGGTGTAGTTGAACAAAATGAAATTGGGAATATTTGGGATTTTCTGGAATTTTCTGGGAATTTTCTGAATTTTTGGATTTTTTGGCTAAGAGGGGTATTTTGGGTATTTGGAGGGTATTGGGAGGTATTTTTGGAATTTTTGGTATTTTTTGGTTATGGATGATCAATTTGAGTGGGGAGAAAATGTTTAGGATTGATCTTGAGGAATTTTGGGTAATTTAGGTGATTTTGCAAATTTTGGGTGGTTTCAAGGGTTTTGGGTAGGTTAGGCGGGTGTAGGGTCCCGGGGGTCAAAAATTGAAAATTTGGAAAATTGAAGATTGGGTGAATATAAGTGGAATAAAATCATTTTGGTTGAGCCATGAAACCACATCAAGCCCATATGAGCCATGAAGGGACTCATTTGAGGCATTCACTATGTTGTTCCTAACCCTCTTAGCAAGGGCTTAGGGGTTAAGGACCATCCATGTGAATCACTTACATGAGTCGGGAGGTCAAGTTAGGTATAAGTGTGGTTTTAGGAGGTGTATGGAAGTGTAGTGTATGAGTGTAGTGTGTGTGTAAGTCGGCCCCTTCACTAGACCGAGGCCACCTGGGGTAGTCCTAAGGCCGAAGAGTCCTATAGGAACTCATCCTTTAAACTTCCACACTTGATTTCAACCCTCTAGGTGATTAGGGGTCTACGGTCGAGTTTGTGGAGTTTGCGGGGAGTTAAGAAGTGGTTTGAAATTCTAGATGGTGGATCCCAATTCTAGTCCTCTAAGATAGTCAAAGGAAAAGCCTAAGGCTAGATCCTAAGTACTAAAGAGAAGAAGAGAAGACCTCATCAAAAATGAGGTCAACATTAGCTGCCAAAGGCCAATTTTTCACACCTTTCAATTTTTGCTCCAAATTTGATCATTTATTGCTCCTTTCATCATAGTACTCATTTTAATCATACCTGAAAGAAAAAAACAAATCATTAAAGTGCAATATCATCAAAAATAGGTTTAAAAATATGTTTAAAACAAACACTATATATTTTAGGTATATCACCGTGCATAAGCGCGGGGTAACGGCACTTAGCCCTGAGCATACAAGAGCGTAAGCTCCAGATCCTAGAGCATAGCCACGCATGTAAGTGCGAGTTCTGGTGCTTAGCCGCCACTCATCTCTTCTTCAATTTTCTTCATTTTTGCTCCAAATTTGATTCTTTTTCCTTCTTTTCATTACAATCATCCATTTAATCATACTTGTAAGAAAAAACACACAAAGTACCTTCCATTAAAGTGCATTATCATCAAAAATAGGTATAAAAATGTGCATAAAAATACTATATATTTTAGGTGTATCACTTTCCACACATCTACCTGCTACTGGATGTCGCCATCTGAGTCAGTCGCCACGCGTCCTGCTGTTCGCGAACCAATCCTTCATCTGACACGATCTAGTTCCTCCATCTGATACACGCTGTTTTGCGTCCCTAACTTGTGTAAACATAGAATTGTCCACTTTCTAACCCTAAGATCTCTCTTGATATTTAAACATATCACATGGAGTTTGTTCCTACTCCTTCATCTAGTAATGGTGAACCTATCTATATGGTCGATCATGCATGGAATATAAACTTTCTTCATAAAGACCCAAACCAAGCTCGGTTAGGGTAAAATGGTGCATATATTGGTCTGAGAGGTGAGGCCTAAAACAGATGCTTGTAGAAGCTTCATTGGGACCTGGAGAACCTGCTAGAAGTGTTGGTTCAAGCTAAGGTTGAGGCTGTGTAAGACTTCCTCCTACAGGTGGTGCGGCCATGATCAAACTCTGTTGCAGAGAGCTTGGGAGATGGGGCTTTCAATGAGGATCTTCCACATTTGGTCTAGGGAAGCTCGGGTACAATTCAATTAAAATATTTGGAAAGTTTTGTGGAGTGACAAAAAGTGTCCTATTTCTGACCTAATTTGGGTGGCAAAATTGGCCTCAAGTAGTGGGGAAGAAGGCTGGAGATTGGTGGGCTTGAGCTTAGGGATGTATGGAGGAGCTCTAGAAGAACTTTGGCATATTTTCCACAAGTTTTGGTGCACACTTCTTACTTGGTCTTAAGGAGGCTGAGCATAAATAAGCATGGCCACGGTGGACACCATGGCTGGCTAATAGGTGCAGTCAACTGCTTATGTGGAGGTTTGAGCGGCACCAATGTCCAATGGGAGTGAGCTAACTTAGAGAGTTCTAATTTTGGGTTTAAATTTTGAGATGGCTCTCAATTTTGGTGTTTTTTAGCCATTAGGTTAGCCGATCAAGCCAAGGCTGGTGGCTAGGTGGTTCAAGTGAGTCAGGGGAGTTTAATGGTAATGGCTTGGGGGCTTGGGAAGGCTGGTATCAAAGTTCTCTTTGGTTTAGCTAATTTTGGGAGTAAATCCCCTAGTTGAGGGACCCTTGGTCCATGGCTCATGTAGGTTGGGCTTGGTGGATCTAAGTTGGGTCTTAGGGTTCAAATGATGGTTGTGGAGGCCAACACTTGGTCAATATTAATGGGTTTGGTCATTTTTAGGGTTTGGGTTCAAATTTGGGGTTTTGGTTTGAACTTGGGTCTAGGTTGGTTTTGGGTTAGGAATTGTGTCAATTGATTAATTGATTTGGTGTAGAATATTGTCATGAAATGCTTAGAATGCAATTGGGTGGATATTTAATAGGTTAAAGGGTTAAATTTGGAAGATTTTGAATTTTGGGGCAAAATTGGGGATTTTAACTTAGGTTATATATGGGTGAAGTTTGAGTTTAGTTTAAGTCCAATTAAGGGCTCAAATTGATCTAGGGGAATTTCATGAAGATTTTGGAAAGTGAATTTGTTGGGAGTGAATTGATTATGAGGTTCAATTTGGTGGATTTTAAAGATATGATATAATTAGGGTTTTTGAATTCAGCATGGAATTTGGATTTGAAATTGGGTGCAATTGGGCTTGGATTTGGTTTTGATTGAGATTAAACATGATGAATTTTGATTTGGAATTAAAGTTGGGGAATTTTGGAATCAATTTGGTGGAAATTAGGGTGATTTGGGGATTTTGAGCATTTATGGGCAATTTAGGAATTTTGGTCAAATTGGTCAATTTGGGTATAATTAGGGTCAAGGGGTGGTTCAAACTGATTTTGGAAATATTTGAAATGATTTTGGAAATTTTGGGAAATTTAAGAATTTTTTGGGCATGAAGGGCATTTTGGTAATTTTGGTAAATTTGGGGGTATTTTGGGAATTTTAGAAAATTTTGGGTACTTTGGGTAATTTGAGTGGTTTGAAATGGCTTGAAATGATTTTTGAAGATAATTTGGACAATTTTAAGAAATTTTGGAAAAATTAGGATTTCAAGGGCATTTTGGTAATTTGGGGAAAGTTTTGGGGCTAAAGGTCAAAATTGAGAATTTGGTAAAAATGGAATCAATTAAGAATGCTAATCATAAAATTTCCCCTATTGAGCCATGGGACCAAGGGACATCCCATTTGGACCCTCCATTTGGTTGTCTTAGCCAAACCCTATCCTAGGGCTAAGGGTTATGGGGACCACCCACAAGAGTTTCCAAAAGAGTGGGCAGCCAGGTTAAAGGTGATTTGTTTAGGGATTTAGGTTATGAAGTGTGGAGTTGTGTGTGTGCAAGACTGACTAAGGCCACACCACCCAGGGCTAACCCTAAGCCCAGACAATCCTATGGGCATCCTCCTTGAGTTCCCTCATATTTGGCCACCATCCTACTAAGTGTTATAGTTTATAACCAAACATATAAAACTCCAAGGAAAGCAAAGAAGTGCTTAGAATTTCTAATGGGGTGCGGTTCCATCACTATTCCTCTAGGATAATCAATATGAAAGTCCTATGACTTGTTCCTAGGCTCCTAAGAAAGAAAGACCAGACTTCAACAAAAGTGAGGTCAACAAACACATGCAAATTTGAGATGATCCAATGAGACTTGATCCTCCTAACGCAGTAGGAATGATAGAATGATGGCAAATATTTGTGACTAGTAATGAAGGCATATATTAATGAAGAATGTGTCAATAGTGCAGAGTCGTGCATGGAAAAATGCAACATAAGTGGACAAAAGATTCCCTCTCACACCAATCAAGCTAGTGGGGCCGATCGAGCAAGTCGATGGAACAACATGCAAAAATTGATAGTTTTATGCATATTTTAGAAAACATGTCGCACGTGCAATGAGAATATATGAAATAAATGAGATCTAATCATTCATGACTGCAAAGCTAGCTTGTCCTACTGATCTCACGGATCACATAAAGAGTAGTTGACAGAGCGAAGCGGGCGTCGCCACAAAGTGATGGGTGGCCTCCATTGTTTTCCCCACATAAAGAAATTCTGTTTGGAAAGTATTAGATATGTAGGGAACATCAAAGTTGTGTAACTTTCCATTCATTACTCCCAAACTAATTTTTTCCCCTCTGTCATGGGAATGTATCGCCAGCACAGACAGGTTACAACTATCCCGGGAATTAGGAGTTCGTGTTAGAAACAAAAAAAAACAGATAGATTTTACTCGTAGTATTCGCGAGGAGAACACAATATTGCTAACCTATGGCTCTTCTCTAGGAACACCAATATCCTAACCAAGCTTCTCTAACACCCAGAACAAGGGGCTCTAAAGAATGAAATCACAAGAGTTTACAAGATTTATGACTGTCGCGAAGGTTGAGGACCCGTTCACTTTGATTGTCAGAGCTCTGACAAATTTTCGGAGAAGCACCGGTGAGGTTTACACTACTCATTCTCCAAAGAATGAAGAAGCTATCCTTACAAGAAAAGTCCAGTGAGATTTTGGTAAAGTTTCGAGCTCCGGTGAAGTTTCGACGAAGCTTCGGCGATGCTTCCCTTAAGTATGAAGAAGCTCTCTATCACCGTATGAGAGAAGAATCTTTGCTTCTTCATTTTTCTACATCCTCCTCAAGAAAACCTCACACACTCAGATTTCCTTCCCTTTAATTAGCTCTAGAGTTATTTGTAATTCACTATGATTTCTACTTAATCTGGTCACTATGTTCATCTCTTAGGTTAGATGTGAGTCCCCGTGCTTTCCACCTAATGTGTTCAGGTTAGTAAAACCAAATATTTTCCTGATACCTCTCAAGTTAGATATTAGTCCATGCACTTTCTAACTTGATATATTCATTCATTTTGCTTCTTAGGATATCAATCCCTGCATTCCATCCTAAAATGTTCATGATAAAATCCTTCAAAATCAAAACATTCACAACAATCAAAATTAAAAAAATCAAAATTAAAACAGTCAAAATTAGAATAATCAAAATTAAAACAATCACAACAATCAAAATTAAAACAATCAAAATTGAAAACAATCAAAATAAAAAAATCAAAATCTAAAAAACAAGACATTCGAAATCAGGATAATCAAAATCATAAATCAATCAAAACCATAACAAAATTTTCAAAGAAAAACTCCAACAAAATTTTCAAAAATTGAATTCTTCAAGATGTCATCCTTAGACTGCCCCAGCCATTAATTGGATAAGGTGTAATGCCCCATGCCGTCTCCTAGAATGTTAATCCTTGTGTTTTTCATCCTAAAATGTTGATGCTAAAATCCTTCAAAATCAAAGCATTCACAACAATAAAAATTAAAATAATTAAAATAAAAAATAATTGAAATTAAAATAATCAAAATCAAAACAATCAAAATCAAAACAATAAAAAACAAAATAATCAAACTAAAGATAATCAAAATCACAAAATTCACAAATCAATCAATACCATAACAATATTTTCAAAGAAAATCTCCAACAAAATTTTCAAATATTGAAACCCTTTGTAGTCTTAAGGATATCATCCATAGATTGCCCAATAATTATTTGGATAAGGTATAATGCCCCATGTTGTCTCCTATATCTATATGTAATTGAAAAATTCACGGTTGTTCAAAATGGAGCAACTTTCACAAAACCAAATTTTGAAACAAACAAATCAACAAAACAAAATTTTAACTCAAAATGTAGTGCACAACGAATGCAGTTTAAAATTCTTCGGGTCCATCAGAAGTTGGAGTATGCCTCACAAAGCACAACAGGACGAGACCAGGTTGATTAATTTCAGATCAATCGGGGTTGGTTCTAGAAATCAATCCTTTAAACTAAGTTTCTTCTCATCTTAGTCTATCACACACTGAATAAAGTTTATCTTTGATCAATCAGAAGTTGGAGCATGCCCCATGTGGCATCATCACGATGTGATCAATTTCTTTAACTTCATATCAGCCAGGGCTGATTTTTGTTGCAAATCCTTTGGAATAATAAATCTAAGATGCAACAAATCACACATATCCCTTTCAATTTAGCCCATCGTAAACTTTTAATTCAACCTTCTTCAGGTCCATTGAGAGTTGGAGCACGCCCCCACAACACCAACACAATGTGACTAGGTTGATTGAACTTCCTACAATCATCAATCTGTTAAGTTAGTAAATATGGTATGAGGCATGTCTTACTCTCATTCAATATACTCAATACACACCGAAATAGGTTTGGTGAACTTAGTTTGATCATATTCAAACCTTCCACAAGTTTAACTTTAGTCAATTGAGAGTTGACGTACGCTCTACTCAACATCAACACAATGTGATCAGGTTGATTAATTCCAGGCCATTCAAGATTGGTCTCGTGAATTAATCCTTTAAGTTGATAATTCTAAGGTTAAACAAACTTTCTCGCAGTGCAACTTATCACACACCAACAAGATATTTTGTTTCTTCTTTCAGAGTGTCAGTTTTGGTTGGTCTACATCTACCCTGACAGAACAAACAACTTGACTGAGTAAAACTAGGTTAGGCTTATGTCTATTGATCCCCAAATATTTATGCTTATATTTTATATATGAAATTACACTTTATCTTTCCTCTCAACAATAATATCTTTCCTCTCAACAATAATATCTCTTTCTTTACAATAATGTCAAAAACTTGTCTCTGAAGTAAATAAGAGATCAACTTTAATTATTTTTAATATGAGATGCTACGCAAGTATACGTACCGTTTATCAAGTAATATAGGACATTCTGATTAAGCCCCGAGATATCGAACCCACAGAGAAATGTTCTAAAATTTAAAGAAAGAAGAAAGATAAATTTTTACTTTTCAAAATGATTTTGTAAGTTATGTTTTATAAAAAGAAAGTTTAAATTCTTTTTGATATTTTTTAAGAAAAAGTAAAGTAAGCAACTAAAATTATCAAGACTATTAAATGATATGAAAGCAAATGAGAATAAAATATCTTTTTACTCTTCATGAATCGGTAATAATTATGGAATTTTGTTGTGGAAGTATCTAAATGTGTTGTGCCAAATAGGAGCAGTTATATTCTTTACCCTTACTTGGTTCTATAAAGAACATAAGTTAATCTGGTGTTTTAAAATCTTGAAGATGGGTTAGGTAGGGAAGACACTAGCTCTCACTCTAGATTGCCATCTTCTCCCTTCACCTGGGGGCTAACATCTCATAACAAATCTTAAAACATCAAACCAAATTAGGTGTTTTAGCCTGTCACTCTAAACTCCTATAATTCTACTCCCAATCAAAAACATATTTCCCTATTTATTTGCACTCAACTATATGGACTATAATTCTCACCCATATAATTTCATGTGATTCCCTCCAATTGTTAATTGAGACAATAGCACATTGGTTCTTACATGTTCTCACAAAAATTTAACATCTCAATTGGCCAAATCAAGAAGTAAATGAAGTGCAAGGTAGTTGAATCATCACATCTTCTTCCAATATTAAACATCTATACTTCACATAACTTTCATCCATAATTTAATTACTTCATCATTTAAAAGGAAAAAGATAAAGAAAACTACTCAGAACTCATGGAGAAAATACAAACACAATTTGATTTGAAAGTAGAGATCATAGTGAAAACACAATAAGTCTTACTTTAAACCAAATGTAAAAATAAAGATAAAAACTTATCTGAAAATCCTCTCCACAAGACTCTTAAAGTTACTTTGAAACATTACTTTCCCTTACAAACTCATTAGGGGGTGGTGCCCAACTCTAAGGATTCACTATCCTAAATTCCATGCAAACTATGATAAAGTAAAATGGAAAAGTAAGGAAAGTATAGAAAGAAGAAGTCTCTCCTTCTTCCTCTCTCCCTTAAACCACCTCAAGCTTTTCTCCAACTTCTCCCGCCAATACTTCCTTTCAAAACTCTTCTTCTTCTTCTGATCTTCAAGTCTTCTTTTAATAATTTTTCGAAGGGTGCCTTGGTGTCTCTTCAAATCATGTCCAGATTCAATGAATCTACCAAGAGATGCATCCATCCACATGAATTTTAATTGAATTTTGGCGCCAATGAGAAGTTAAGGAAGTTTAAACCAAAGGGTGCTTCAAAAACCCTTTCAATTTGTGCCAAAATTAATTCAAATTTCATAGGTTAACCGTCGCAGCTATGTGCCAGCTCTTGGCGCTTAGCCGCCAGAGGCTAATTTTGTACACTTTTCATTTTTGCTCCAAAATTGATCCTTTTTTGCTCCTTTCATTACAATAATTCATTTTAATCATACATGTAAGAAAAATATGAAAATACATCCTCTTAAAGTGTAATATCATCAAAATTAGGTATAAAAACGTGTATAAAAAACACAATATATTTTAGGTGTATTATCTATGCAACCCCTTGGTGGCGTCCGGACCTGTCGTCGACTTCGCTACAAAAGGTAATGGGGCTTTTTATGATGAGAAGAGAGGGTGTTTTTTCGATTTGAGGAGTTTTCACTCTGTTTATCTATCTTATCGCCATAATTCCTTAGCAACTTGTTCTATTTGGATTATGTCAAGAATCCTTAGAAACTAATAGACGCAGAAAATTAAGGGGAAGGGCTTAAGAATGATAAAAAAAACAGAGAAGAGAGAGTATCAAATGATAAACTTATAGAGGAAATCTTTAGAATATATCATTATTGAAGTTTTCATATAGGGAGAAGCATGTAGGAAATTTTATAACCAGAGATTCTATTTTGAGTTCTTTAATTCTCTTATAAGAGCAAGCTCCCATAGTTAATTACATCTTAGATAATTGAAATTACCTAAGAAAACTCCTAATTAACGTCAAATATGCATTTTCTGGTAAATTCTAATATCAAAGAAAGAAACATCAATGTTCAATCCTAGGGGTAACAAGTTTCTAATTGTCACGTACTACCCTAAAGGTTTAGTTTTATTTTATTTTTATTTATGTCATGTCTTAATGTCGTTTTATTTTTGTTGTCTTTTTTTTGTTGATGTCACTTGATTTTGTTGATGTCATTTTATTGATGTTGTTTTGTTTTGTTATTTTTTTTTAGATGTCATTATTTTAATGTTGTTTTGGTTTTATTTTATTTTGGACGTCATTGTTTTGATATCTTTTTGGTTTTGATTTATTGCTTCCCGTGTTTAGAATATCGTATCTAAAAAACAGAGTTAGCACAACCTAATAACATGCAAAGTAAATCTAAAACGAAACTTGTCTTCAACCTGTAAGGAAAATAATGCTAGATTTAAAAGAAATAATATCAGTTTTATTTCTCAAATCATTATTTTAATTAGTTAAGTCTTTATTTTTAGATAACCTAGTCAAGATGTCTATGGCTCTGTCATCTCAGGGTCAACAGAGGACTTGATATACTTAGTCCGAAAGGTGTTTAAACTAGGACAGGAAGATTTCTGTCAACAACCAGGATTGCATCGTCCAGGAAATCTTTATGGATCAAAAACACTGAGGTTAAAGTTGCATTTAGTGATCTTTATTGATTAATATTTTTTTAAAATTTTAATGTCTTTGGTCAGCTTTAGGTTAGAAAATTTTAAGTTGTTTATGATTTATTAAGTAAAATTATCTGTGTGTCATTTTGACTGTATTTAAGTCTAATGCAATTTAGACCTAAAGAAAGGAATCCAGTTTATTTAGATCTAATGTTTGTAAGATCTAATTTGAACATTATAAATTCAATATCATTTGAATCTAATGATTTCAAGTTAAATCTAACAAGAACTAGATTTAGGAATTTAGATTCAATTTATTTTGAATATAAGGGTTTTAAGTCTAAAGTAGATTAGACTTAAATAAAATATAACATAAGTTAGACTTTAAGATTTTTAAATTAAATTTCATTTGAATCCAAAAATAACTCTAATATAGTTTAGACTTAGATTGAGTAAAATCTAACATAATTTAGACTTTAGGATTTTTAGATTTGATGTCATTTGAATCTAAAAGGAGTTAATTAAGTTTAATACAAATTAGACTTAAATTTTAGTCTATGGTTCAGAATGACTTTTAGTTGATCCTAAAGTTTGATTGAATTAGGTTCAATGTAGATTGAACCTAAAGGTTTGTTAGGTTCAAATTGGGTTGAACCTGAAATTCGATTGAGTTAGGTTCAATGTAGGTTGAACCTAGAGGTTTGGTTGAGTAAGGTTCAATGTAGATTGAACCTAAGGGTTTAGTTTAACCTAAGTTCAAGTTAGGTTGAACCTAAGTTAGAAGTTTGACTTAAATTCAATATTATTTGAACTTAAGTTTGGGTTAACTTGGTTTCAGGTTAGGTTGAGCCTAAGTTAGAGGTTTGACTTAAGTTCAATATGGGTTGAACTTAAGTTTGGGTTAACTTAGGTCCAGGTTAAGTTGAACCTAAGTTAGAGGTTTGACTTATGTTCAATTGTGGTTGAACTTAAGTTTATAGGTTTGACTAAAGTTCAATATGAGTTGAATTTAAGTTTGGGTTAACTTGGGTTTAGGTTAGGTTGAACCTAAGTTAGAAGTTTGACTTAAATTCAATATGGTTTGAACTTAAGTTTGGGTTAACTTGGGTTCAAGTTAGGTTGAACCTAAGTTAGAGGTTTGACTTAAATTCAATATGGGTTGAACTTAAGTTTGGGTTAACTTGGGTTCATATTAGGTTGAACCTAAGTTAGAGGTTTGACTTAAATACAATATGGGTTGAACTTAAGTTTGGGTTAATTTGGGTTCAGGTTAAGTTGAACCTAAGTTAGAGGATTGTCTTAAGTTCAATATGGGTTGAACTTACGTTTTGGTTAACTTGGGTTCAGGTTAAGTTAAACCTAAGTTAGAGGTTTGACTTAAGTTCAATATGGGTTGAACATAAGTTTGGGTTAACTTTGGTTCACGTTAACTTGAACCTAAGTTAGAGGTTTGACTTAAGCTCAATATGGGTTGAATTTATGTTTATAGGTTTGACTTAAATTCAATATGAGTTGAACTTAAGTTTGGGTTAACTTGGGTTCATATTAGGTTGAACCTAAGTTAGAGGTTTGACTTAGAATTTAGGATTAAAGTCATGTTTAGACCTAATTAAATAGGGTTTAAGGATTAACTAAGTCTAATTAGAGTTAGACTTAATTATGGTTTAAGGTAGATTAAGCCTAATTTAAGTAAGGTTTAAGGGTTAATTAAGTCTTATTAGGTTTAGACTTAATTAGGGTTTAAAGTTGACTAAGCCTAATGTAAATAAGGATTAAGGGTTAATTAAGTCTAATTAGGGTTAGACTTAAATAGGGTTTTAGGTTGCTTAAGCCTAATTTAAGCAAGGCTTAAGTATTAATTAAGTCTAATTAAGGTTAGACTTAATTAGGGTTTAAGGTAAATTAAGCCTAATTTAAGTAAAGCTTGAGGGTTAATTAAGTCTAATTAGGGTTAGATTTAATTAGAGTTTAAAGTTAATTAAGTCTAATGTAAGGCTTAAGGGCTAATTAAGTCTAATTATGTTTAGACTTAATTAGGGTTTAAATTTGATTAAGTCTAATGTAAGTAAGACTTATGGGTTAATTAAGTCTAATTAAGGTTAAACTTAATTAGGGTTTGTGGTTGCTTAAGCCTTATTTAAGTAAGGCTTAAGGGTTAATTAAATCTAATTAGGGTTAGATATAAGTAAGGCTTAAGGGTTAATTAAGTTATTTAGGTTAGACTTAATTAGGGTTTAAGCTTGATTAAGCCTAATTTAAGTAAGCCTTAATTGTTTAATTAGTCTAATTTAGGGATAAGTCTAATTAGGGTTTATGGTTAATTAAACCTAATTTGGGTAAGGTTTAATTGATTAATTAGACCTAATTATGGATAAGTCTAATTAGGGTTTAAGGTTAATTAAACCTAATTTGGAAGGTTTAATTGATTAATTAAACTTAATTAGGGATAAGTCTAATTCGGGTTTAAGGTTAATTAAACATAATTTGGATAAGGTTTAATTGATGAATTATACTTAATTAGGGATAAGTCTAATTAGGGTTATGATTAATTAAACCTAATTTGGGTAAGGTTTAATTGACTAATTATACTTAATTAGGGATAAGTTTAATTAGGGTTTATGGTTAATTAAACCTAATTTGGGTAAGGATTAATTGATTAATTATACTTAATTAAGGATATTAATTAAACCTAATTTGGGTAATGATTAATTGATCAATTAGACTTAACTAGGAATAAGTCTAATTAGGATTTAAGGTTATTTAAACCTAATTTGGGTAAGGTTTAATCAATCAATTAGACTTAATTAGGGATAATTCTAATTAGGGTTTAAGATTAATTAAACCTAATTTGAGTAAGGTTTAATTGATTAATTAGACTTAATTAGGGATAAGTTTAATTAGGGTTTAAGATTAATTAAAACTAATTTGGGTAAGGTTTAATTGATTAATTAGACTTAATTAGGGTTTAAGATTAATTAAAACTAATTTGGGTAAGGTTTAATTGATTAATTAGACTTAATTAAGGATAAGTCCAATTAGGATTTAAGGTTAATTAAACCTAATTTGGGTAAGGTTTAATTGTTAATTAGACTTAATTAATGATAAGTCTAATTAGGGTTTAAGGTTAATTAAACCTAATTTGGGTAAAATTTAATTGATTAATTAGACTTAAATAAGGATAATTCTAATTAGGATTTAAGCTTAATTAAAAATAATTTGGATAAGGTTTAATATATTAATTAGACTTAATTAGGGATAAGTCTAATTAGGGTTTAAGATTAATTAAACCTAATTTGGGTATGGTTTTATTGATTAATTAGGTCTAATGATGGGTTAGACCTAATTAGGGTTTGATTTGTATTAAACCTAATTTGATTACGGTTTAATGGGGTTAATTAGGTTTAATGATGGGTTAGACCTAACTAGAGTTTGTTTTATATTAAACCTAATTTGATTAAGGTTTAATGGGTTTAATTAGGTCTAATTATGGGTTAGATCTAATTAGGGTTTGTTTTGAGTCCATTTGGAGTTAGACTCAAAATTTGACTTGACCCAATGTGAAATGGGCTAAGTTTGATAAACTTTGAGTTTAATGGATTTTTAGGGTTAATTAAATATTAATTTATGATTTATAAATTAACCCTACAAAGCAAAATGTCATCCTAAATTTTCCAAAGTCTATGATTTATCATTTTAGGGGTTAAATATGTCACCCTAAATTACTTAATCAATTTTCAAATTAGTCCCTTATTTTCTGATTTTTTTTATATTTATTATTAAAAATAATTACAAAGTCTCATAGAAATTAGGAAGTCATGTACTAGGAAATTTTCCTAGCCTTAGGAAAATCAGGGGATGTTACTAAGGATTGAGGTCAAATGAAACATACATTATCCTTAATTGATGGAATCTCGATTTGAATAATTTAAAAGCTTCGCCTTGAGCTCAGCAAGCTTTACCTTAATCAATTTGAGGTGAAATCAGGTCTAGGTATGAATTCGGTCAGAGTGGGTCACAACTTTGAAAGAAAATGTTAAAAGGTAGGTTAAAGCTTATGGGGCTGGCTAATTTTAATTGGGCTTGTCTTCATAGGTGTCTAAGATGGATTTGGAATGGTCAATTTTGGATCTTGAGTGATTTCATGTCAACCCAAAAAACTTGTCCTGTTTTTGGGTGGAGAAATTGGAGAGGGTTGATGTGTTTCATAATCAATTTTGCATGGGCTCAACTCCTTAAGGGATGGGAAATAGTTTTTATCTTGGGTAGTTTAGAGCATAAGGGCTATAGGCTTGTATATTTCTCCCTTGGGTGCTCTCGGGTTAGCCTCTATTTATAGCCATGGGGAGGCTATGGGTGAGCTTAGGCTCGTTTGGATTCATTTGGGGGAGTTGCTACTCAATGCCATAATGGCTGAGGATAGAATTTTAGTTCAAGGATAAGCTTAAATCATCCTCCCAAGGCCAACCCATGTTAGTTCCAATTAAGGTGAAGGTTTAACTCAAGGTTTGGCTTCTCCTCATTGGATGGTCCATGAGGTGATTGCCTTCTCTAAGTTGAGCTGAATTTGCCTCCCCCATGTAAGCTCACAAGCTTATTTAATGGACTTCAATAGACATGCACCTAAGCTCCATTTTTATCCTTGACATGGTTTGGTCATGATGGTCTTCAACCATGGTAAAAGAGGTGGTTTAAGTGATGTTTCTCTCCTATTGGATAGTCCATGAGTTGTTTGAGATATCACATGGATTAGCCTGCCAACTCACTTCATGGGACCAAGCGAGTCATACTTTGAGTTTAGGAAGGGATGACACATAATCCCTTCTTCCCTTATCATCATGAATTTGGTCATGGTGAGCTCAATTATGATGTAAAGGATGGCCTAAGCATGATTTTCCTTCATTAAATAGATATTAAAGTGAATAATGATTCACCAAATATTCCTTCAAGAGTTCATGAAGGAATGACACCTCTTTATTCTACTCATGATGGTGTCATGATTAATCTTAACCTTGGTTAAAGTTCATGATCAATGGGTTGGGTAAGGTGTTAATTATGTCATGATGAGCCTAATGGGTCATGCGTGACCCTGTCGGCATATTTTTAGGTTATGTGTTTTGCAAAGGGGTCGCCTACAGAAGTTGTCGGCATATTTTAAATTTAATTTACATATATATATAATTTGGAAAGTAGTGTTTTGATTTTGAAAATAATTTTAAAAAATTTTAAGATATGAAGTCAAGCTGATCTCACATCTCGAATAGTTTATATAAACGAGCACCGCACCACAAACTATATATCTATCCCGAAGAATAGATACCTTTGCTTGATGATGGGGCTCGATTAAATAAACTAGGAGATTTGTGACATCCGTTTGGTCCGCGAACCAATTTTATAAGCCGACAAGTTCCCTGCTTAATATAAATGAATTAAGCGGGGTTTATATTACTGGGTTCTTAAAGTTCCCTATAAGGGCAAGCCCCTATAGTTAATTACATCTTAAGTGACGGGAATCACCTAAGAAAACTCTCGATAATAATCGGTAATTCGCTCTCAAGAATTTCAAAGTTTAAGTTTTCGAGGATTGAATTTTTGAATTTCGATAGGGGATGGATCAAATTTGGAACATTTTATTTTAGGAGTCCAAAGGAAGAAGGGTAGGAGAAATCACAGATCCAAAGCGAACTTTGGTAATTTCCCGATTATCCTATTGTTTGGCTTGAATTTAGGAAGGTCCTAATGTTTATTTAATGTTTTAATCTTGCCAATTTTAATTAATTAGGACTTATATTCGTATGATAAAATCATACAAATAGCCTCGAAGATGTGAGGGTTTATATCGTATCGGACGACTACCTCGGAAATCCTAAGACCGGTTAGGGCTTAATTTACATGATATGATCATGCGAATGCCTAACGAAGAGTTGAGGATTTATGTTGCCACTGAGCGAACTACCTCGAAGTCCTATGGCTTGGTTGTTTAATTCTAGGAAAGTTTCTGTGATGTAGATTCAAGTTTTGCTTGACGACGATGGCCGTGTCGCCCACCATGCTCACGAGCTCCTTGTTGTTGCAGAGGTTTAGTTTTAGAAATCATAAATCGGGGGATGAGAAAAGTGTTTTGGTTTAGAGAAGTCTTAATTTCCAAGTGTTTTTGTGTTTTAATAAAAACAGATCTTAAAGTTGATTAAACGAGACCGATTAAGATCCCACGGTTCCGTCATCCAGCACAGTTATTTTCATCGAATTCACTTAGTCCGGATGAATTTGCTAAACTCGACTAAATGAGTTCCGCACTTTCATTTAGACCGTGGGAAATCCAGTTAGCAACACGTGGGTTACATCATCAGAGGTATTCCCGATCATTCGATGAGACGTTTTAATTTAGTTGTAGTTGTAGTTTTGTTGTTTTGTTTGTGATTAAATTTTGAGTTATTTTATATTTTGAATGTTGTGGCGATGAATTTTATCTTGTATTGTCTTTTAATTTAGTTATGGGTTTCAGTTTTGGTTTATGTCCTAAAGGTGTAGGTTTTCATGCAACTGTTGTTTATCATGCAAGAAAGGTAAGTGCGATGCGATTAAATAAATTGCAGTAAAGTAAATTGCAATAAAATAAAAGCGTACTGGAGGGTCTTCCGTCATCCCAAGTCGCACTTAAAACACGGTTAGAATATTTAAGCATTTAAAGTAAGTTCCTAGGTAAAGCTAAGGGAAAGGTTATGGTTTTCTACCAAGTTCCTAATCCTATAGCTAGTCATTTCCTATGACGTGTAGGTTCCTTGTGTTTTAGTTTGAGGACGATTTTCTTCATCGAAGAACGACTAAGTCAAATTGTTCTTATAAATATCCTATCATATTGAGGAAGTGCTTAAGACGAATCTTAAACATCTTTTCAATATTTCTAGGATTGTTTTAAGTCCAAATGGATTTAATTATACAAATGATATTAATCGTCCGAGAGTTTAAGTTTTGTTAACTTGCTCGATGAACTAGGATATTTGAATGTCACTATAAGTGAAGTAACATTTCATTTAATATTACGTTTAGGAGTTATGATAACTAAAGCTTTTGAGGGTAAATTGGTGTTCGAATGGTTTGTGATTTAGCTTAATTTCAATTGAAGGGTTTAAATTTGGAATAGTGTTCAAGTTATTTTAGGCTTATTTTATTATGTCTTAGGTGATGTTATTTTTAGTTCAATTTAATTTAATTTAACTTAATTTAATTTGATATGGTTTAATTTAAATTAGTTTAACTTAAGTTGATTTAATATAATATGATTTAGTTTAATTTAATTTAATTTAATTTAATTTAATTTAATTTAATTTAATATAATTTAATATAATTTAATTTAATTTAATATAATATAATTTAATTTAGTTTAATTTAATTTGATTTAATTTAATTTAATTTAATTTAATTTAATTTAATTTAATTCTTAATTTTTTAATTTAGTTTTTAATTTTAAAGGAATTTGTTTTAAATAATTTAACATTAATTTAATTTAATGATTAAGTCTTTTAGCATTTTAAATCTTAAACTTGAATTATCATTTTAATTAGGAATTAAATATTATTGGGATGATCAATTTAGGGATTTTTTAAATTAAAGAATAAATCTCCTCCTAATAATATCCCTATTTTAATAATTCCAATTTTATTATTCTTCCAAATTTAATCAATTATTTAATTAAAGTTTAATCATTTTAAATTGCTTAATGGGTTTCTACCCTTCAATTATTAAATTTCAATCATCCAAATCAGATTAGGATCAAATATTTTACTTGTTAATTTTTTATTAAACCTAAAGTTTTAATTAAGGATTAAAAAAAATTTAATTACCACTTTACCCTTTAAGCTTAATAATTTCATAACTCACTAAATTGAACTCAAATGAACTTGAAATTTTTATGTGACTTCACTCATATGTCAATAAAGACATGAGAGGAGAAAATGTGATTTTTCTGTATTTAATTTATTTATATAATTATTTTTGGTAGAAAATAGAGATTTCCAAGGAAAATTTAATAACATGACCAAGGGAAAGTTTCTGTCCTTAAGAAAATTAGGGGACATTCCTAATGATCAGGGGACCACTTGGACCAATTTTGGTGATTTTTTGAATTATATTATTTTTATTATAAATATTTTAAGTTCTGGAGTGTTAATTAATTTAAAAATAAAATAAATGTTGAAAAATGAATTTTATAATTTTTAAAATTCTCTCTGATATCAAGGATTCCAGAGAACCAAATTTTACAATTTTCTGATTTTTCTATGATTTATTATAATTATTTTAGTGAAAATGTTAGAAAATACATTTTTTTATTTTAAAATTACCCTAGGGCTTTAAAATTTAATATCTCATTAAATAGACCTAAGAAAAATATGGGGTTTGTTCCTAAGTGATTAAATTTCAAAATATGACATTTTGATGAATTTTATTATTTTTATGATTTTTATTATTTTTTAATTATTAAAATATTAAAATAATACTAAAAAATTAACTTTTTTAGAAAATTGAAATTTTAATTTTCTTAAATTCCCCTGATATCAGAGAGGCTCCAAAACCAATTTGGTGAATTTTTTAAAGGTATTTTGAAAGTTATGAATTTTTAAAGTTTAAAATGACTAAATGGCTTAATCAACCCATTTAGTAGGGCTAACCAAGTCCAATTGACTTCAAACTTTTATGGTGGGTTCCTCTGATCCTAAAGGTCAGTGGAGAATTGATTTCAAGTCAATTTGATCTATGGTCAACTCTAATTAATTAGGGGTCAATTTTGGATGTTTAAGCCAATTAGGGTTATCTTGAGTGAATTAACTCAAGTCCTATTTTTACTAGGGTTCTCTGGTCATAAGGAACATCACCAAATTTTTCTAGAATTTATTTCACAACATGCTATTTATTGGAATTAAAATACTCAAAACGATGACATGAATTTGAAAAATCAATAACTCTTCATAGGGATGGCCTCGACTTTGGAAAATTCAGGGAATGTTCCCAAATTCGGAGGCTTCAAAGCCCTATGGTCTCATGCCATGGTGAATTGTATACATGCATGGAGAATTAAATGTATGCAGAGAGTAAATAAATTATAAAAAATAAAATACTTGATGAAATTAAATGATTTCTTTTCCACATTATTCTCCTCTGTTCACTGAGCAAGAGGGTATTTTTATTTTATTTTTCTGATTTTCCTACACAAAGTTATGAATTTTTGAAGTTTAGGGAATTAAATAAATAGAAAATAACCTAATTTCCTACTTATCCACGCGGCGCCGCGTCAACCTCGGCGGCTCCGAAGGGGGTACGTGTCGCGTTGTGATTGGGCGCCGCCATCCGAGTCGGCCGTCCCGGGACCCGCGGTTCATGCACCATTGCACGGTCGGCACAATCCGAACCGTCCGCTCGATACACGCGCGATCCAACGGCTCCCGGTCATCGTCTACGACGGGTGTGCACCCGTGGCCGTCAACCTTCTAACCCTAATTTCTCACTCGATTCTTAACGGATTTTCGTGTTCTTATGCTCTCATGGATTCGTCTTGAAGAGACGAACACATCCATACGGTAAACATGCATTTAAATTGACTCAAATTAAAATGAGAATCTCTGGAAGCTCGGGAAGAAGAGGGAGTCCATACCTTTGCTCAGAGAAGTGAAGCTTCGATCTGAGAGTTGTGTCACCTTCGATTGGGTCTAAGTAAGCTCCAGATGAAGTCCCTTGGCCTGGTGAATTGTCTAGCTATGAAAGTGACCATAGCCGATCACAATGCTTGGAGGCTGGAGCAACTGGGTGGACTGGAGATGGGGCTTTCAGTGGGAAACTTCTTCCCTTGGTCCAGTGAAGGTGTAGGACCAATCAATTTGGGAATTGGTTCACTGTGAGGAGATGTCCTGGTTTTGGGTGAAATTTCAGTTGAGAAATTGGATTCTGTCAGTGGGGATTAGAGCAAATTGACACTGGGGATCAACTGCTCTAGGTGTGGAGTAGGGTTTGGAACAATTTTGGCAGAGTTTCGGCAAGGTTTTTTGCAACTCTTCCTCCATGGCCGTGAGGGGGTCGGGTTTAAATAGAGGTGGCTGGAGAGCCTCACAGGGATGGCCAAGGGTTGGGATCGGTACTGCCTGGGCATGGGAAGAACGGCCATGGTGGCCATTGGGCATGGGGCGGCTCGACGAGGTGGAATTCCAAGGTTTGGCTCCTCCCCATGTCTCGGCCATGGAGTTTTCCGGCGATCCGGGCGGTGGCCGGCGAGGCATGGGTCACCATCTTGACCGGGGAGGTCGGGGCTTGGCAATGGTGAAGTCGATTGGGCTTGGACATGTGTAAAGTGTTTGGATTAAAATGGTATGGGGGAGAGGCCACTTTGGCTTGAAATTGGTCAACCCATTGGTTTGGGTTGGGTTCACCTCCCCATGGTCGGTCTTGGGCTGAGAAGATCGGTTAGGCTAGCTGAGTCGGGGAGGTGGTGATGTCCTTATCCAAGAATATTTGGATTAAATCTTGGTTAAGGGAAACATGCTTAAGGCTAATGACTTTTAGGAGATGGTTAAAGGACCTCCTCCTTTTGCCATTAATGGCATGGTCACATGCCAAACTTTCATGGCTTCATATGGCTTGTGAATGGCTTATCCTTGGCTCCATTTGGCTTGGGAAAAGCTTGGGTCGATTTCATAAAAAGGATTTAAGAAAACTTTGATATTTTGATGGGAATTTGTATGGGGCTTGATTTGGAATTGTTTAATTGATGACTTTGGAACTTAGGGACAATTTTGATTAAATGGATGATGAGGGGAAGTGCCATGTGGGCTTTGGATGAATTTGGGCTTTTGAATTTGAAAGAAGTGGGCTTTTAGGAAAGTTTAAGGGGAAATGGGCTTTTTGATTTTAGGATGGGCATTTGGGTAAAGATTTTGTGAAGGACCTTGTCAAATAAATGTCATAATTGGTTTAGGGATGTTCTATGAAGGGCTTGGAGTCAATTTGGTGTGATTTGGGTTTGAATTGGGTTGGATATGGGCCTTTTTGGTAAAGAGGCTAAGGTGGGCCAAAATGGGCTACCATGGGCCAAAGTTGGGCTAGAGTTGAAATTGATGTAAAATTAATGTTGGGAAATGTTTATGGGAGTGTTTCAAAGAGGTTTTGGCTTTGGTTAGGTTTTGATTTTGGGATTTGGGCTCATTTGGGTTAAGTTTGGGTTTAGGTCAAAATTGGGCCTTTTAGCTTTGGGTTGAATTTGAGTGGGGTTTGGGCCTAAATTTTGGGCAAATCATGTTAGTGTTTTGTTTATGGGGATGTTAAGGAGGGTTTAGAAAAGATTTGGGGTTAATTGGAGTTGAATTGGGTGAGTTTGGGCTAAATTTGGGTCATGGGTCCAAATTGGGCTTTAAGTCCAAAAGTGAAATTGGATCTCAATGCCAATCAAATTGGGCTTGTATTTGGTCTAGATTGGTGTTGTGGATGTTAAATTGAAGTTTAGAATTGAATTGGACCAGAATTTGGGTCAATTGGGTAGGTTAGGTTTGACATTGGGTTCACTTTGGGTTAAAATGGGTCAAATTGGGGGTTTTGATAAAAGTGGGGTAAATTGACAAAATTGGCCCATGGTGTAGTTGAACAAAATGAAATTGGGAATATTTGGGATTTTTTGGAATTTTCTGGGAATTTTCTAAATTTTTGGATTTTTTGGCTAAGAGGGGTATTTGGAGGGTATTTGGAGGGTATTGGGAGGTATTTTTTGAATTTTTGGTATTTTTGGTTATGGATGATCAGTTTGAGTGATGTGGAAATGTTTGGGAATGATTTTGGATAATTTTGGGTGATTTGGAAATTTTTGAGAAATTTGGGCTATTCAGGGCTTTGGGTAGGTTGGCGGGTGTAGGGTCCCGGGGGTCAAAAATTAAAAATTTGGAAAATGGAAGATTAGGTGAATGTGAGTGGAATAAAATCATTTTGGTTGAGCCATGAAGCCATATCAAGCTCACATGAGCCATGAAGGGACTCATTTGAGGCATTCACTATGTTGTTCCTAACCCTCTTAGCCAAGGGCTTAGGGGTTAAGGACCATCCATGTGAATCACCTACATGAGTCAGGAGGTCAAGTCGGGTATGGGTGTGTTTTTTTTTAGGAGGTGTGTGAAAGTGTAGTGTGTAGGTGTAGTGTATAAGTGTAGTGTGTGTGTAAGTCGGCCCCTCACTGGACCAGGGCCACCTGAGGCGGTCCTAAGGCCAAAAAGTCCTATAGGAACTCATCCTTTAAACTTCCACATTTGATTTCAACCCTCTAGGTGATTAGGGGTCTACAGTCAAGTTTGTGGGGTTTGCAGGGAGTTTAGAAGTGGTTTGAATTTCTAAAAGGTGGGTCTCAATTCTAATCCTCTAAGATAGTCAAAGGAAAAGCCTAAGGCTAGATCCTAAGTACTAAAGAGAAGAAGAGAAGACCTCATCAAAAATGAGGTCAACAGACCCATTGGTGACTTCCCATAAATTAGATTTAATTTTAAAAATTAATTATGGGTTTTTTATGTCATATATGATATCATGGGTTCAAACTTATTTTAGAGTTATTTGCTTATAACTCCATTTTAATTAATTATGTAATTAATTAAAATATAGAAAATTATAATATTAACCCATAAATTGGTCAAAAATGACTTTAGGTGTTGACCATTTGATCAATTTTATCAATTTGGTTCAAAATTAAATATTTTCACCAAAATTGACCAATTTTGATCATAGTTGACCAAAGTTGATCAATTTGACAAATTTAGAATAATTCATGTCAAGGGTTGACTAATTTGACTTACCTAACTTTGTCATAGTTGGGCTAGTCATAGGGTCAATGGGTTATGATATTGTGGCTTAGTTTGGTCAGGTTGACCAAAATTAACCATAGTTGACCATGATTGATCATGACGGTCAAATTATATATACGGTAATGTCACCATAGGGTCTATGGTTGGTTTTATGGTGATCATATGGCCTTGAGTTGACCAGTTGATCAAGTTTGGCCTATTTGGTCTTTGGTTTGATCAAATGGTTTATTAAAGTGATCATGAGGTCATGGGTTAACCATTTTGACCAAATTTGACCAATTAGGTCATGGGGTTGACCCTTGAGTTAATGTGGTGGTCTTTTAGGTTATGGATTGACCATTTTGATCATGTTTGACCATTTAGGTCAAGGGTTGACCTGTTAGTCAATGTGGTGGTTAATAGGTCCATTTTGACCAATGTTTGACCATTTAGGTTTAGGGTTGACCTGTTGGTAGGGCTGTAAACGAGCCGAGCTTGAGCGAGCACAGGCTTGGCTCATGTTCGGCTCGTTCAAAATTAGCTCGGCTTGAAATCGGCTCGTGTTCGAAATGGCTCGTGAAAGGTGTGTTCGTGTTCGGCTCGAATTAAATATTCTTGTTTGTGTTCGACTCGTGTTCGGCTCGAAATTGGCTCGTTAAAATTAATTAGAAAAATATATATCTGGCGCCGGATTCGAACCTGGACCAAATGAATGGAAACAAGAAGCATAACCACGCTACTACACAAGCAATTATGATTTAAACTTAAATATAAATATATATAATATATTAATATATAAATAATATATATAATAAATTATTATATAAATAATTATATGATTATTTTTTTATTTCGAGCCAATTCGAGCCTAACACGAGCGAACAAACAGTTGTTCGTGTTCGGCTCGTTAACATTTCGAGCTTAAAAATTTGTTCATGTTCGGTTCGTTAGGCTTAACGAACGAGCCGAACACGAGCTACTTAACGAGCCGAACACGAGCTGTTCGCGAACAACTAGCCAAATTGCCAGCCCTACCTGTTGGTCAATGTAGTGGTCAATAGGTCCATTTTGACCAAAATTTAACCAGTTAGGTCAAAGGTTGACCTTTTGGTCAATGTGGTGGTCAATAGGTCCATTTTAACCAAAGTTTGACCAATTAGGTCAAAGGTTGACCTGTTGGTCAATGTGGTGGTCATTGGGTCCATTTTGACCAAAGTTTGACCATTTAGGTCAATGGTTAACCTTTGGGTCAATATGGTGGTCAATAAGTCCATTTTGACCAAAGTTTGACCATTTTGATCAATGGTTGACCTTTGGGTCAATATGGTGGTCAATAAGACCATTGTGGCCAAAGTTTGACCAGTTAGGTCAATGGTTAACTTGTTGGTCAATATGGTAATCAATAGGTCCATTTGAACCAAAGTTTGACCAGTTAGGTCAAAGGTTGACTTGTTGGTCAATGTGGTGGTCATTAGATCCATTTTGACTAAAATTTGACCATTTAGGTCAATGGTTGACGTTTGGGTCAATATGGTGGTCAATAGATCCATTTTGACCAAATTTTGACTATTTAGGTCAATGGTTGACCTTTGGGTCAATATGGTGGTCAATAGGTCCATTTTGACCAAAGTTTGACCAGTTAGGTCAAAGGTTGACCTGTTGGTGAATGTGGTGGTCATTGGGTCCATTTTGACAAAAGTTTGACCATTTAGTTCAATGGTTGACCTTTGTGTCAATATGGTGGTCAATAAGCCCATTTTTATCAAAGTTTGACCTGTTAGGTCAAAGGTTGACCTGTTGGTCAATGTGGAGGTCATTGGGTCCATTTTGACCAAAGCTTGACCATTTAATTAATGGTTGACCTTTGGGTCAATATGGTGGTCAATAGGTCCATTTTGACCAAAGTTTGACCATTTAGGTCAATGGTTGACCAGATCAGGGTTTGTCATTCATTGATGTGATCATTTTTTTTTTCTTATTAGGATGTCATATAGATTTAGGATAAAAAAATTCATTAGGGTTTTATCCTAGACATTAGGGTTTAGTGACCATTGATAAGATTTAGGAGGTCAATATTGGTAAACTTCCTTTCTCAAATTGATTTATAAATGATCCTCACAAAAGTGAGGTTAACACCTGACCCACAATTTTATATTATGATATTTTTAATTTAATTGCAACGACGCCAAAAACTTGACCCCGCTATTGATATGTATAGAATTGTAATTGTTTATGTTGTGGATGCTACGCAAGTATACGTATCGTATCAAGTAATACGAGGCTCTAGTGGAGTCCTGGTTATCGATCCCAAAGGGAAAGAGAAAATTAAATAACAACTAATTTAAAATAATAATAATAATTTTTAAAATAGTATACGAAAATTTGGAATTTTAAATTTGAGCGCAATAAAGTAAACTAAGTATTTTAATTAGGTAACTTAACTAAATAGAAAATTAATACGTATTGAAAGTGCAGGAAATTAAACTAATTGCTAAATAAGTCTCAACTATTCGGAAAAAGTATCTTTCCCTTGTTTAGAAATTTAAGTGATTGATGAATTTAAATAGATAATTTTAAGGTATTGTGACAAATAGGAGCATTCCTATTCTTTACCCTTTGGTCCAGGTGTAAAGAATATTGACTAATCCTATGTTTGATTACCGAATCTGCGGCTAGAGCTGGGAGGATACCGATCGCCACTTCGTAGCTCCCACGTTCCCCTCGCCTGAGGGCTAACATCTACACTTCAGCTCTCAAACAATAGGACCGAATTGAATATTTTAGTCTGTCACACTAAAATGCTCAATTCTATGCCCAGTGATATTATTTCCCTATTTATTTGCACCCTCCTTCCAAGGCTTTTGAATTCCCGAATATCAGATGTAATTTTTACTATAGTTGATAATCAACATATTTTAACAAATCAAATGGCCGATTGAAAGTAAATTAAGTTTTAAGTAAAAATTATCGCAATTTATTAATATATATAAGTATCTCTATTTTAATTTCATCAAGTCACTTAATTTCATAAACGAGGAGAAATACTAATAAACTACTCGAATGCATGGGAACTAAACTAAGCATGGATTTCATTTAAACTTAAAAACAATAAATACAAATACTTATCTCGATTTATCCCCAAACGGACTCTCGTAGTTCCTTTGACTCTTCCTTCCAAGTACAAGCACGACTCACTAATTTCTCACTAAACTCACTAAAGACTCACTAAAGACACACAACCGCACACAAAACTAGACAAAAGACTAAAAGATTGCACACAAAAGATCGATTTTCGGCCTCATATATAGAGGTGAGCAAAGGACCAAGAGGTGCGTAAGCATCCCTTCGAAAAGTGTCCGGGTTCAATGTATCTGTGCCATTTGAACTATCTCGCCGTCGGCGACGAACTACCTCGCTGTCGGTGAGGCTTCTAGAAGATCTTCAAACCGCTCTAGCTCGCTGTCAGCGGGCTCGGGCTCGCTGTCAGCGAGACAGTTATAAATTCTTCAGAATTTTTTTCTTGTAACCTCGCCGTCGGCGAGCTCGATCTCGCCGTCGGCGACTCAGCACAAATTGCATGATTTTGCTCCAAATTCGCTCCTTTTTATGATTTTTGCTTTTATCACCTAAATTATTCATTCCTGCAACAAAATAAAGAAAATACCCTTCTTTAAAGTGCAATTTCATCAAAAATAGGTATGAATTTCTTAATAAATTTTTCAGCGATCAACACCCCTCCCTAAAGTCATTCATTGTCCAACTCTGTGTCAGAATGTCGTACTTGAAGTTAGACTAGACTAACTTGCTGAAGTCGGAATAACTAGCTGATGTCAGTGGATTTTCAGGTACGATCAATTCAGTACTTTAGACTTGTAAATCTAATATTGGTCAATTGACACCTTTTCAAATCGTATAGTCTATTTAATGCCAACACAAATATGTTTTTCCTTTCTCCAGGTTTGTAGAATGTTAATCAACAAGAGGTTGGTCATTCAGTCTATGCCTTAGCTAATTAAACCTATAATATAACCATTATGCTCTAATACAGCCATTGAAAACATTGGGACAAGGCAGTTAGATCTGGTTTGGGCTTGACCATTCCTTTCAACAGGGGTAGCTGATGATTCATCAGAAGTTGGAGCATGGGCCATATGGCACCATCATAATAGGATCAGGTTCATTAATCTAGTCATAATTGCAACTACTGATATAGGTTAATGCTTTAGGTTAGTAATTTTGAGCTGAGATAAATCTTTTTACTCAATCTAACTCTTTGGACACTGAAGGTACATCTTTCTTTTCGCAGGTTCGTCAGTTATGTTGACACACTAGCCTTAACATGGACTGATGCCTTGGCCCTATAAATATAAGATGAATCCTAGTATAACCATTGCATACTAACGGGTTAGGATCGCTTAGCCTATCTAGTGTGGACAAGAGAAACGGTCTGGTATTGGCTCCTCCATCAACAGGAATAAGCCCTGACACGACCGCTACACTGAGCAACTTCGTTCATTATTTTTATTGTATTTCTGGGTCAGTAAAGCAATTCCTTGACTAATTTTAACTAAGTTTAAAGCAAACAAACTTTCTTAGCCTTTATTAATTGGACACCTAAACCATAAATCAACCTAACTAAATCAAATCAAAATAAACCATAAATCAAGTTAAATCAACATAACACACCATTATTCCTGCTCTTCGTTTTGTTGACCTCAGTTCCCACATAGAATATGATAAGTCAATATCTTGACTCTATGAATCCAGTAGAGTAGGTGCAGCTCTCTTCTATAGTCATTGCAAACCGTAGAAGGATCCTTAGGAGCCCAAAGCCCAATGGTTAACTTCTAAGACAATAAGTTCAAAGCATAAGGTAAGTGTCAGTCCCTGAACTGTTTGCCTTAAACTAACCACATGAGTTGTCTATAGTTTAGGTCCCCGTATCATTTGTCCTGATGAATTTGCCCTTGCGTACCTCTTAGGTTGAGATTAAGTCTGTGCACCCACAGTCTTTCCTAATGTGTCCAGGCCCAACACAAATTCACATCACAACTCCTTAAATAAAACTCCCCAACAAAATCAGTCAAATCATCCAAATCTTATTCTCTAACTTGTCATCAGGATGAATGAAATGCTCTAGTTCTATCTTTTTTGCTCTAGTAATTCCATCCATCTTCCAAGTTTGATGTTAGTCCTCACACTTATCTTCCTAGTATAGACACTTTCTCTCAGTTTCTTGACTAGTCGTCAGAATGAATAATATGCTTCAGCACTGTCCTTTCTGATCTAGCCATTCCGTCTATCTTCTAGGTTGGATGTTAGACCCAATGCTTTCTTTCATGGTATAAGCAGTGTTCACAGTTCTCTGACTAGTTATCAGGATGAATAATAAGCTCCAGTGATGTCCTTCCTGATCTAGTCTACATGTTCACCTATTTGGTAGATGTAATACACATCATTTTTTGCCCTAATGTGTCTAGGCAAACCTGAAATCCCCAGTGGATCCCAAACATTTTAATTTTAAAAATAAAGAACTCGAAATCTCTGACACCCTTCAAATTTCATTGATCACTTTGGTAAATGCCAATATGTGTGGCATACTTTGAACAGTCCACCACACATATTGGGGGTCCATTTGTTGACCACGTTTTTTGTCACATAGGACTTGCACAAACATAACCCTTTAATCTAACACAACAAAATTTAACAAAAGGGGACTCTGTCCTTTTTTTGGCCTCGCGTGATTACATTAGGCCTGAGAGTAACCGGGCCCTAATATACCTCGATGTGGTCATGTCTGACCTAGGCGTGGCCATGCCCCAAAGTACCTCTGTGTGGTCACGTCAAGCCTGGATGTGACCACACCTAGGTAAACCAACTTCGCATGTCAATAATCCATGGCATTTGTCCATTGATTATGCCACGAATCACCACGCCCTTTCACTGGAGGCTATTCGTGGCTCTTCAAACGTCAGGTTGATCGTCACCATCGACTTGCCACCTTAAAAGATGGCTCCAGGAGGCTCTACCAAGGCCTTTCCCTCCAATAAAAGGGGGTCTCCGACACTGGACTGGGCACTATTAGTAGAGGAAGAAGAAGTGTAGAGGGATATAAAGAAGGGAAGCATTTCTCTAGCAAGTCTACTCCTCCTTCGATTAGCCTCCTCTTCTCCCTCTAAATTCTCCTTCTTTTATTAATTTAAGCATTTTATTAATTTAAATGTAGAGGGAGTTGAAAACTAGGTCAATCAACTGAAAGGCCTTGGATTAGGCTTAGGTTTGAGCTCAATGCAGGTCGATCTGAACCCAGCCTAACCCTAGCTCACCTAGTTCAAACAATAACTTAAATCTTAGACTGGCCCAACCTAGGTATAACCCCAACCCTAATCTAAAGCCTAAAGCTGACCCAATTCAGGTAACTCAAACCCTAACCTAAACTGTAAACCTGACCCAACCCAGGTCTAACCCAAACCCTAGACCTGACCTAGCCCACATATAACCCAAAACCTAACCTAAACCTTAGACGTGACCCTACCAAGGTCGAACCCAAACCTTAACCTAAACCCTAGACTTGACCCAATCTATGACTAACCCAAACCCTAATCTAAATCTCAGGTTTGACCCAAACTAGACCTGACACAAACCCTAACTAACTTATGTCTGAGCCAAAACAAACCCAATAAAATCCTAACTTGACTCAATTCTAACTCAAATTAGACCTGACTCGAACCTTAACTTAACTTAGAGTTGACCTAACCCTAAGTTAAACCCTAAACCTAAACTATAATTTAGCCCAAACTTGAACCTAAAGCAGATGTCAAACTTAACCTTAGACCTAACCTAAACCAAACCTAACCTAACTCGGGTCAAACCCAAATCAAACCTAAGCCAACCTAGATCAACACAGCTTAAACCGAGTCAAACTCAAACCAGACCTAAGTCAACCCGGGTCAACCCAACTTAACCTGGGTCAGACCCAAACCAAACCTAAGCTTACCTAGGTCAACCAATTTTAACTCAGGTCAAACTCACATCAATGCAGCTCAACTCAAGTCAACCTAAATCAAATCAAACTTTACATGAGTCAGTCTAGGTCCAACCCAGACCCAAGTTGGCTAACCCATATCATACCTTAGCGAAAATTGAAGCTAATTAAAATTGGAAAATCAACTTACCTCATACTGACCATAACCTAAGTCTTATCCAAAGCTAAAGATACATGTTATTTTGTGTTTTCTATGTTATTTCACATTATCTTATGTTCCATATATTATTTCATGTTTTGTGTGTTATCATCTATTTTAAATGTTATTTCATTTGTTATTTAATGTTTAAAAAAAATTAAAAAATAAAATAAAAATAAGAATGAGAACTTCTCAGTTTTCTCCGCAAACCTCAAAAGAAATCAAATCTCAAATAAAGCAAATAAAGTAAAAAAAAATACAAAACTTAGAAAACTCTGATTTCTAAAATGACTGACAAAACCTAGAGATCAAACAAAACATTAATGCAAATAATGAAATTTAAATGAACATCTAAAGCACACCAAGATAAAGAACAAAAATGAAACCTAGTGTAGACCTGACAGGAACCTTAGATTAGTTAACTTAGACACCAAACTGAGGGCCACAGAACTTCCCTAGATTAATTTGAGTACAGAAGCCGAGGTTAGTTCATGAACCTAGTTAGTACTAAGGAATATGACATGCAAAACAACAAATATATCCCCTGGAACTAGAGGGAATACCGTAGAATGAAGTAACCCACAATTACTGATGAAGGTATTTTGCTGCTTCGAAACTACAAATCATCCATGCTCCGACATTCAAGGAGGATTTCTGGTAATAAGGCTGGTCATAATTGATGGATATCAATGTTCCCGGGACAATAGAAAGCCATAAGCATCTTGATCTGTGATATTATTCTCAAATTTTAGGTTAGTCCACCTATAAAACCCCTTTTAGAGCTTAAGGTCTTATTTTTCATTTGAAAGCATTTCCGAACATATCCTTAGTTTAGGGTTTTTAATTGTCCCTATCAGTGAAATGCTATATCCATCATTTATCTTATGACATCATCTAATCAGTTCAAATTCATCATCAGTTCTTTTAATTGATGCTCTTAAATCAAATCCTATTCAATATCATAGGCCTTTTCTATAACATGTCACCGGATCGTAATCTCATCTCTTGAACTTAATTCTTCCAATTCGAACACTCTAATCATGAAAGCCCAATCTCTGGCAACTTCACTAATCACATTAAACGAAAGGTTTTGTATAGGGCTTACAGTTCTAAAGAAGTAATTAACGAAGAAGGCTTGCTCTTGTAGGAACGAGACCCCATAATTAAAATTAACCTTATCTTATACCTTCAAGGCAAGGGAAGAATCCTAGTTCTACAGATCCATAAATCCAAAAGATTTTTCTCATCTGCATGATTAGATCTATTATAAAGTTATATTATATCTTTTTGGATAGTATATTATTTTCAAATGTCGTATCCAATCATTTTGATTGAAGTATTTCAAGATCTATGGTAACCCCCAACAATATAAAAGAAAAATACCACCATTGATCTTTGACAATCCTTGAAATTGATGAATAAGTTGAACTCATCTTTCAAAATATAATTTAAGATCATATTAAAAATTTTATTGAAGCCTTCAAATAAAGAAATTAAAATAATATATTATTAATATACATATTATAGAAAACTGATTTAATCAATAAGTTTTACAACTTTATAACAATAACCTGCCTCCTATATATTACAATTTATTCATAGGACATGCATTCTCAACATCTATATAAGAGCATCTGAAAACAAAAAACAAAAAAAAAAGAAGAAGAAGAAGAAGAAGAAGAAGAAGGAGAAGAAGAAGAAGAAGGAAACTTCAAGTCGTTAGAAGAAAAATTGCATTGTATATGTCTTTAACGTAATGTGAATAGTTGATATTCTCATAATCTAACCAGCATCTTACTTACTAGAGTAGAAGTTTGTTTCCATATAGATGGAGTTGTCTTAAAATTAGGAAGTCTAAGATCAAGGGATGAAAATACTTGAAGGATTCACTAATCTCTAGATGACATAAGAGCTTAGGAAGTCTAGGATTAGGGGATCTTATTATTTCATGAATTACATAATTTTTTGAAGATATGGTAAGTATGAAACCTATGAAAATGCAGGAATTTGAAGCAACTGTTACTTTTATTGTGGATATACCATGTGTTACTAACTATTAAGTGGCAACGCTAATTTTATGTCAACAAAGTCATATATCGTATCAAAGCCAAAGATTGTGTACTATATGTGACACTACTAAGATTTCCTTAAAGAGGTGGTGTTTCGGTCTAAAAACATTTTAAAAATGTTCTTGAATATATCATATACCATAGGGTGTAGAAGAAATGTATGGGGAAATTATAACCTTACAACAATTCAACAAATTGAGAACAAGCAATAAATCTTTTGATTTTCTTACCACAATAACATAGATAAAGTTTATAGCAGTTTAGTTTAGTAGAGAAATTGGCTTCCGATCAAGATGTTCAATGAAGAGAGAAAGAAGGAGAGGAGTACCTCCTTTTTTATCAAATCTCAAGTGTAATTTGTATCCAAGCAATACAACAAGACTTGAAACAACTCCACATCACCTTGAATTTGCTAGTTCACTGACCATTACTCAGACTTCTCCTTCGACAACTTATCCCAAATCTTTCTCAGTAAAAGGAAGACCCTAGCAGTCCCTTATATTTTACTTGTTTTGCCGTTCTCAACTTGATGATTTAACAGTGTACACGATAAATATGTAACGTAGTGTCTTATTCTACGAATAAGTAAACATTTTGGTGTGTTATTTGTAAATAAGAAGTTTGAAGTGTGAAACATATAAATGATGAAATATATGTGTGTGTGCGCGTGTAAAAATCCCTTATAATTGGGTGATATCAATGCAAGGGGTTCTATAGCAACGAATTTAATCCAGGATTTACACAGGATTTAAGCGGAATCCTACCAAATGGTCATTTTGGACAAAACAAATCCCTAGATGTCGTAAATCCAGATTTCACAGATTTCAGCTATAAATTTTGTAAATATTAAATCCCACGAACAAGTAGATTTAACTTCGCAGAGCTTTAGGGCCTGTTTGGTTCAGTTGCAATTGTCCAGCTTCGTATGCAGATTACTGCATTGCCCAGGAAGCAGCTGCGGGGAAGCTGGCTGTCTGTTTGGTTGCAGCTGTGGGAAAACAGCTGCTGGGCAGCTTTTTCTGTAAAAATGACCGGTCTGCCCCTGTTTATTAAAACTGTTTGAAATTTTTGATTTATTTATATGATATACAGGTTTTGTAAATACAAGTTCTTTTTAAAATTTAACGTTTTAAGTATTGAAAATAATAAATATAAAATATATTTTGAAATGTTTAGCGAAAAAATTTTGATTATTTATATTAACGATTGTCTTTAAAAAATATATATTTTCATATATATATATATATTTAATGTTACTCCATACCTATATAATTTAGTTACCTCATATATATATATATATATATATATATATATATATATATATATATATATATATATATATATATATATATATATATATATATATATATATATATATATATATAAATATATATTTAAAGCTTGAAACTTAAAATATTTTTCACAAATTACTAAAAATATTTTACAATTGCAAATGATTTGAAACAAAGAACACGAAGATAACGATTTCATATCCCAAAAAGTCATAAAGACCTGTAGATGTACATCATGTCCTCTCAAGCACGTGCTAGTAACAGTAAAGTGAAAAAGATCTGCAGGACAATTAGAACAACAACTAATACGATAATAAGGTTTACTTTCTTTTTGACTTCCACTAACTCACGTGTCACACAATCTTCTAGTGAAGCGGTCCACTCCATAGCAATGGGCTCGTGATAATCCGGTAGACTGTCCGCCCATCGGAAGAAACGGCATTGTTGTGAAATGTTTCGAGGGCAGCAATAAAACTTTCGGCGAAAACTGTGCGGTTGTCGTGATGTCAAAAGCGAAGTTTGGAGGCCACAGTGACATAAAACTCGGTGAGAGGTAGCCGACATGGTGGAACTCATTTGTACCTGAAATGCAAGCGAATAAATAAATTAAATACTTTGAGCACTATTTAAATACTTTAAACCAAAAAACTAAACTAAACATCAGACGTCACCAAAGTAATCATCTAACCAATATACAATTCTATGCCATGTTAAGCAACGCATTTGTTATTTCTTCCCGAAGCAATGCCATCTCTGCAGCACCTTCGCCGTCCTTGGTGCAAGTGTGAGGCTGTTCGCTATCATCTGCTACAGGGCCTACATGGTTTCCTGATGGTTGTGCACCTACTTCTTGATTTACTTCTGCACTGCAGAAATCAACATCGAATCTCGATCGATGACGTCTAATGTAATTATGCAGCGCCATTGTTGCTATAACGATCTGCACCTGTTTAGAAAATGGATACGGGGGCATGTCTCGCAGTATAACCCATTTTTTCTTCCAAACACCAAATGTCCTCTCGATCACGCCTCGTAAGGAAGAATGTCGTTTGTTGAAGACCTCCTTCCGAGTTCGTGTCACATTGCTTGCTCTTTCAAAGTCGGGTATATGATACCTTGTATCCGGGAATGGCTTCATATAACCCCTTTGCATTGGATAACCGGCATCCACCAGATAATATTTTCCTGTTTAAAATTTGTTAGTATTTTTTTTGTTTGGAAATCACATAATTGAATTTTGTTTGAATACACATACCAATTGGTGGGTGCGGGAAACAGTAGCGTTCATTTCTCGTTGCACTTTTAAATATTCTGCTGTCATGTGCACGACCCTCCCAACCAGGCATGACAAATGTAAAACACATGTTAAAATCGCATACCGCCATGACGTTTTGTGTTGGTATTCCACTTCGGCCTATAAATGGAATTTTCTCATCGTATCGAAACACGAGCATCGACGTGTGTTCCATCAATTGCTCCGATACAATCCTACGATGTTTAGACACATTAATTGTAGGTAGATTCGAAATAAAACAATCAAATTCAAATGAAATACCTTAAAGAACGGCATGTACCGAGGATCGTTACGAATCTCTCTCGGTATTTCGCAAATGTGGGATCAAGTGGCTTGATAACATCTTTACCTGTGCTCCTCGAGCACTCAAGCCCGCTGTGAAATACCTACTGATTGTTTCTGAAGAATGTTGAAAACGTTCCATGGCTGAACGCATCGACTCGTTACGTGAAAGTATATAAATAGTGATTGCTAATACCTCACGATTTGTTGTCCTCGTTGACCCATGCAGTCCATGAGAGTCAACAAGCTCCGCTAAAAGGTCTTTGAATACCTCCTGACTCATTCTAAATATGTTGTGGAATCTAGTTGGATGTCCTTCTAACATCTCGACAACCCATTTTTCCCCAATTTGTGCTGATGTGTAACATCGGGGACGGTCGACGTAAGTGTTGTAGTAGTCGATTGCCAAGTTTATTGCTGCATTTCTCCTCATACGACGACGTTCCTCAGGATTCATTCTAGATTTTGCTCTGAATTAAAAGGGAAACCAAATCAATGAAGGAATTCATATGGATGATTTATTTCAAGTCACATGCATAATTTAAATACTTATGAGAGCAATATGAACGGAAAGACGAAACAAAACAGCGTTAACAAAATTTATCATTCAAAGAAACAACCAGACGTCACATGTTCGTCATGTGCAAATTAAACTACAAATGCATAGTTCTCCAAATGTGCAAATTAAACTACAGATCACATGTTCCTCTTGTAATAGAAATGTCGTAGGTACTTCACCCTACGTTGCTTGGATATTGCCATGAAGAAGTCTCGTGTACCGAATCTCGTAGCAGACTCAACTGCGAAATAATAGAGGTTATCATCGAGTGCAATGTCTTCATCCTCATCCAAAAGCGAAACCACATCATTCTCCGAGGTTCTCTCGCACTCTATGCGGTGCATCATTGGAAGATTCGACCAAGTAGGAGAGTTGAGCCTCGTATGATGACGCTCCTCTCTTCTTCCTACCTTCGAGGCGAGGACGCTTTGATCGATTCGTAGACTGGATCTGAGTTTGTCCAAGGCTAGGTAGTACTGGAGAATCATCAGATAGACTGACGACCACGGGATCCTGGGTCTCAGTAAACCCAATCTCGCTGGGTGCACATGCATACTTACCAGTGGCGACGGTACCCTTGAACATCCGATCCATTCTTTCCTCGAGTTCAGGTTCAATTCCAACCTGTTTAAACTTCCTCGCATTGGGAAAAATCTGAGACAAAAGTGGAATAGTTAAATTTATAGAAGAATTTTCAAAACTTTTGAAATTATGCAATAAATATCTACATACTTACCGCAAGTCGTTCTGCCCACCACTCATCAGATGCATTTATGGTACGTTTTTCTGGATTCCAACCAAGACCTGTACATCCATTTTTCAAATCTTTCCACGTCTTCCAATCCTTTTTCAGCTGATCCCATTTATTTTTAAGTTGAGACCTTTCGTACGTCCTCCCAGTTGCTTCTGTAAAACCCTTCACAACACCTTCCCAACCTTCCTTATTTAGATAGCTTGACGGTCTATTTCCCAAATCTATCTCTTTTATGCATAGATCGCAAAAGAGATATTTTACCTCCTTCTCCCATGTTGCAGGTTGAGCAATTTCTTTACCCTTATTGGCCATGTTATATCAAGCTATAGCACATATATAGAATAAATATATTGGAATTTATAACTGGGATAACATTCGAAAATAATTCGAAACGGAATACATTCAATTTTAAACTCTAAACACATCCAAGCTGAACAAAAATTTTTAAAAAAAAATTTGCAGATCATATAAAAGAACACATATTATTTTACGTGGTTC